>BLSH010278055.1:302763-321670 GCA_018402905.1 Glandirana rugosa | reverse complement strand
GATCTCCATTGGGTATTACCCCGATTTTCAGTGCAGTTAATGGGGTCCGACTTGTGGGATGACTCAGCGCGACTTGACAGTAATAAAAGTCAATGCAAGTGCCTGAAGTCTTTTCAAGTCGGAGCGACTTGAGTCTCAGGGGAGACTTCCAAGTCTGGGCAGAGAGCCAAGTTCTGAATCACCATTGATAAAAGAAGCTAAAAGAGATACAAAGTAATTTACTTCAAAGGGATGAACTCCCCTTGTATAGTTGTTTGGTTTAACCATTTAAAGACTAAATATTTCCTGACACTTGCTGTTTACAAATAACAATCCATTATTTTGTGCTAGAAAATGACTTAGAACCCCCAAATATTATATATTTTTTTTTAGCAGAGACCCTAGAGAATTAGATGGCAGTTGTTGCAATATTTTATGTCACACGCTGTTTGCGCAGCGGACTTTTAAACGCAATTTTTTTTGGAAAAATTACCCTTTCAAAAAACTAAACAGTGCTGTTAGCCCAATTTTTTTGTATATTTAACATATTACGCAGCGAGAATCGTGAGAAAATCGTGATCTTTATTCTAAGCAAAAAAATCGAGATTCTCATTTTGGCCAGAATCGTGCAGCTCTAGCACCTGCCAAGCATGAATGAGGCCACTCTGCAAGTGCCTTGCAAGCGTGTGCAGTACAGCAAACAAGGGGTTAAAGCAGGCAGCGTTGTTTTTCTCACCACCTGCTTTAGCCCTTTGGACCCCACAGTTGCAGGGTGGTCCCATTTATGTGAATGGGTCATTATTGGAAGGCAGTGACGCCCACCAAAGGCAACAGTGAGCTTAAATCCTGCTGTGGCATGTGTACACCTTTGGCTGCTGCCTCTTCTCCGTGTGTCCCCATAGCAAGGCGCTTGCTATAGGAGCACTTGTGTGGGCCTAAGCCACACTGTGTGCATCTACTGACGCACATAGTGGGGCTCATCCTCGCCCCCCGCTCACAGGATTTGATTGACCGCAGCAGGAGCCAATGTCTCCTTTGAGAAAAGAGAAGAGCAGCGCTTGTGCAGACAGGCACATCGCTGGATGGAGATCAGGCTCAGATAAGTATTTAAGGGATGGTTGGTGGGACCTGACATTGAGAGTTGTTTTTTTTTTTTTTTTTTTTTTCTTAATGCAGAGAATGCATTAAGGTAAAAAATGTTTTACCTTTACAACCCCTTTAAAGTGGTTGTCAACCCGTGACGACCACTTTAACCTACAGGTAAGCCTATAATAAGGCTAACCTGTAGGTTCCCTGCATATCTCCCAAACCTGCACAGTTTAGGAGATTATACAATGTATTAGATGTGCCCACGTCATGTGACACATGTACAGTGAAGAAATGGCCTCCGTGCCGGTTCTTCACTGAGATCGTGCCGTGACTGGCGGCCGCGCGCATGCGCAGGACTGACGTCACGTGACTCCGGCCAGTCACAGAGCCAGAGATCGTGGCCCCCGGAAGGAAGAGGGGCAGAAGATGGACTCTGCCTGGAGCGGGGACATCGCTGGACATCCCATGCAGGTAAGTGCCACATAATGGGCTAATATGCAATGCATACTAGCACATTATGCTTTTAATTTCCAGGGTAATAAAGAGGAAGTAAAACCCATCAGAGTTTACTTCCTCTTTAAGGGGCTTATTCGCACTGTGTGTAGTGACTGATGTGTTTGTCCTTTGGCAATGATAGCAATCTCACGGGCATATAGAAAACAATTGTTTCCCATGTGTCCTGTTCACAAAACATCACCGCCTTCAGGTGGATTGCTGACATGCTACATTTTTCCACAGTGCATTAGAGCTCACCTGAAAGGGTTAATTCACCTTTTAAAAAAAAAAATTAAAAGGTGAACTATCACATTACACCCTCCCCAACCCCCTATCTCCGCTGTACCTACCCCCATGGGTGATGAGCTGTCAGTGCCCACACAGCAGGTTTAGCAGTCTGTGGAGTTTAAATCCCTGCTCTTATCTTTTTTTTTCTGCAGGGCTTTCAGGATGGATCAGAACAATACTCTGCCTGTGCTGACTAATCAGAATTGCTCTGATCTGTCCCGGAAGCGCTATAGAAGGAAGAAGAGCTGTGATTTAAAATCTGTAGACTGCTACACCAGCTGCGTGTGCACTTCACTCAGAGGTAAATATAGCTGGGGGAAAAAAAAGCAGCACCGCCTTGTAAAAATGCAAGACGCCACCTCCTCGCTGCTGTTTTGCCTGTAGTTTGACTTAGTGTTACTAAACCCACAACAGTAAAATCAGTCTGTATATGTAGTAATGCATGCTTGTTATACTTACTTTGGAACCTAAGGGGTTAATCCTGCGCATTGTGTAAAAAGGCTGTTTGATCCTCCCTGTCTTTTAGTGTCCCTAATCCATCTGCTGATAGTACAGAGCTTTGGGGGCACTCTGCACATGCTCAGATTACTGTGTATTGCTAGAAAGGTTTTTATTTTTTTGGGGGGAGGGTGCAAGTGATCAGCACAGGGCCAATCAGCACAGTTTAGACAGAAGCTCAGGGGTCATGCAGCCTCATTGGACAGTCAAAGGAGAATGAAAACTGCTACAAACCAGACACTGACAGAAGTCACAGGACTGCTATATACTGCTGACGAGAAAAGGTATTTAGCAGTTTATATTTACTAAAATAATTGCAGTTCCGTCTACTGTGGGAGACCAGATGTAGTAAATGCAGGGCCCTGGGTTTAGTAACATGTCAAGGTCATTAACAATAGGGTCCAAGGTTCCAGTGTTTGAGGTAGAACTACTGTATATTATTTTGTAGATGAGACAGGGCGTATAGTAGTGCTTCCCTAGTTTACCATGTCTTTATGGTAACTAGGACAAAAATATAGAAGCTACCATTGCTTTTTTTTTTTTTTTTTTTTTTTTTTTACATGTTTTACTGATTTCAAGCTGTTGAGGGTTTCACTGACTATATCCTAATGTCAGGGTTTGCACATAGCTGTTCCAGGTCAGTGACTTGCTCAGAACTGAAGGATAAATAAGAATGGCAGCTTTAAAGTTAGCTCTAAGTCCACCCCTTAAGAACTCATCAGTTGCCACTCCTAGTTCTATCAGAACTGATTCCTTTTAAAGCATAACATTTATACCATTAATGCTGCAGCATGTTGGCACTGAGAACTGAGCAATCAGATGACTGGTGATTGCTCAGCTCTTGGCCTTCTCAGAGTGGAGACAGTCAGTCTTTGCTCTACTCTTCCAGCGCTCACTGCAGCCCTGGGCAGAGGAGGGGACGGCACGTCTGGCTTTGGCTCTCAGCCGTGTGCTAAGAGGTGAAGCTGGGTGGATCCCAACAATATTGTAGGGATTAGAGGCCGACCAATATATTGGCTGGTCGATAAATCGGCCGATGTTTGGTATTTTTAAATTAATCTGCATGGGCCGATTGTGCTGCAGATTAGGCCAATTATATTAATCCCTTGTTAAGCCCTTCTTAGGGGGGTTAAAAGCGCATTTACCGTTACCGCCCACCCCAGTGTGAAAGGGCTCTGAAGTGAACCATATACATACAATGAATATGCACAATTAACTGTTAGATTTTACGAGATGAAGGCGAAAAAAAAAAAAAGAAAAATCGGCCTAACATATCGGCATCATATATTGACCACCCCGATTTTCCAGAGCCTGGAGCTGCTCTGCCGCATCAGCTCATAGTGGGCAATAGCCTGTCATTGGCTGACTCTGGGTCACAGGAGAGCTAAAGTGCATGCAAAAGTCATTTCTGTGAACCACAAGAGAAGTATGGCCAAAAAAGCTTTGGCAATACTTGTTTTATAAACTTCACCTATTTTGTCTTTCCATCAAAAAATGTATGTTTGTTAGTTCCCAGCTGGGAATATCTGCGATAATCATTCTCAACTCCTTTTTTTTTTTTTTTTTTCTCTCTCTAGCTTGAAGGTCAGAAACATGTCTTTATATGACGATTTAGGAGTTGAGACTAGCGATTCAAAAACAGAAGGATGGTCAAAAAACTTTAAGCTCTTGCAGTCACAATTGCAAGTCAAAAAGGCAGCTCTAACACAAGCGAAGGTAAGGAAATAATTGCAGTGGTTTTCCTTCCTCTCTTTCTCTCTCTTTGCTTTGAATGTTGAATATAGTAAGGAAGAAAGTAATTCCTATTCTTGATTTTATCTAAAGTGGAGTTCCACTCGTTTTTTTGTTTATTAAAAGTCAGCAGCTACAAAAAGTGTAGCTGCTGACTTTTGATAAACAGTAACTTACCTGTCTCGCAGTCCAGCGATGCGCCCACAGCCTCGCTCATCTCCTCCCTCCTCCCCGCAGCGCCATCATTGCAAGTGTGGGCACCGGTTGTGGCTACACTGTCGGGCATGCACTGCACATGTGCGAATCGCGCTGCACGTTCCTAGTGGCCAGAAGATTGCCAGGAGGGAGGGGCTGCCTAGGGGGAGGAAAGGAGTCACCTAGGTGGTCCAGAGACAGAAGGCGGAAGAGGGACAGGAAGTCCCTCTGAAAACCGGGTACACACCCCCCCCCCCCCAAAAAAAAAAATTACATGCCAAATGTGGCATGTGAGGGGGCGAGGAGTGCTTAAAGCGGAAGTCCCATTCTTGGGTGGAACCCCGCTTTAAGTAGAACAAAAGAAGTAAAAACTAAATAAAAAATTCAGCAAAAATGTTGCTTTGCCTTTGGTTGTATAAAGAATGCAAAATAAGGGTAAATAGTTCCTTTTTTTTTCCCCCAGACTCAAAGAACAAAACAGAGCACGGTACTAGCACCTGTTATTGACCTTAAAAGAGCCAGCGCTGATGACCGACAAATTGTTGATACTCCACCCCATGTAGCCGCTGGACTAAAGGTACTTTTAATTGTTATTTTGGAATTGTTGCAAATTACGATTACTGTTATTCCTACTGTATTAAATTTTAACTGTACTGTCTGTCCTTATGCTGTAAAGCGCTGCTTAAATTGTTGGCACGATATTACTTCTGTATAATAATAATAATGACCTCTGGAAAAAAAAAATGTTGAAGCTCCAGGTTAAAAATGACGGATTATATAGAGTATTTTCAAAGGCTTGGCAAAAATTCCCATTTGATGTATAACAAGGTTGCAGCACTAGGAGTGAGACCTTTCACAAATCTAATCTTGAAAGATGGTCCTTCTATTACATATTCTCAGTGCAACCACTCACCAGATGTAATGACCTCAAACAGTAAAGGAGGTCAAAGTATGCAAGAGATCTATGCAATCCAATTGTGACCAAAACCCATGATTCACTTATGACAGATCATCACCTTCACTAGGAATTAAGATGTACACTCGCGGAAATCCAAGACCTCACCTCCATTTTTTTATTTCTCATTTACAAAGACCACATAGCATTTTTAGAAGTATTGCACTTAGTAATCTTGGCAAGTTGAAAGCACAACCACTTCTCCACATTCAAAAAAAGTAATCCTTTCAGTAGCATGTGATCCGCTGGCCTGCGCTGTTGTAGTTGGGAAGTTTCAGTCCCTACCTTGGAGCTGCGCTTCCCTTGCCGATATGTGTTTGTAAATAAATTTGGTTATATTGATCTAATCCATATCTGATGACTGGAAAGGGTTGCAGATTCTAGTTTGTCCTAAATGGCCTGGTTTTGGACTCGCCATTTATCCTGGTCCGTAGCTTTGCCTGTATGAGCCTTGCTGCGATTACTAAATGAGCTGCGGATCTCCCCACCGCCCCTTTGCTGCCATTTCCCATTGAACTTTTTTTTCTTTGGACTTTGTACTGTACCATCATCAGCAATTGTGAGTGCTTGGTTTGCGTGCCACTGTGCATACGCATATATATTTGTTGTATACATAATATAATGTGCCTAATAGGCATGTATGGCACACTGCACTTTTGTACTGATTTACAGATCCAAAGGTATGTGTGCATAGCTTCTATAATTATCAAGTGTTTTTGCTTACATGTATACATTTTGCTTTGTTTTTGTAGGAACCGGTTCCAAGTGGATTCTCTACTGGGGATGTTTTGGTTCCATTGGCAGATGAGTATGACCCTATGTACCCTAATGAATATGAAAAAGTGGTCAAACGACAGCGGGAGGAAAGACAGCGGCAACGTGAAATAGAAAGGCAAAAAGAAATTGAGGAGCGGGAAAAGTAAGAGCCTTTATACTTCTATATAATGAGCAATGTCTGAGCCCTGCCTGGCTCTGGTTGCACTGAGAACAGCTCAGACAGGAAGTGGAGAGGTCATGCTGCTTTTAGGGTTCATTATTCCCAAGTAGGGCAAGTTTTACAGTACTGAGCAAAATGGCACCGAACATCAGTTTGAGGTTCCACATTTTCAAGGCAATGTACACCTTGCCTTAGTCCAACACAATCGGAGGGGCCATGTAGGCTAATGCTAGCTGTCCACTAAAAGGCCCTCACTTAATTAGGAATACACAATGACATAACAGAAGGAACTTCATATTGCAGGCGTGACACCTCATTTTTAATTTTCTTTTAGTGCTGTGTGCTTCTGATGGGGTAGGAATTTGGTGAATTCACTAGAAAGTTGTATGACATATCCTGTATGAGCTACGGGGTACTTAGAAAACTCTATTTACCCTCAGGGTCCTTTCACACTAGCGGAGTCCTTTTTGACGGACTCCACTGCTCAGCAGGGATCGATCCGTTGATCCCCGCTGAGCCGGCGGACGACAGCTCCGTCTCTAACTGTGCAGAGACGGACCTGTCAGAGCCCCGCTCTCCTCCTATGGGGATCGAATGAAAACGGATCCGCCTGTCCGTTTTCATACGAGTCGAAAGACTGATGGATAATAGGGTTTCCATCCGTCTGTATTTAGTGGATCGGATGTCAGCGGACATGTCACCGCTGACATATGTCGATCCATAGGAGTGCATGGAGCATCCATTCAGGTCTGCCTGAAAAACTGACAGGCGTACCTCAACGGTCTGCATGTGTGAAAGGGCGGGGCCTAAGGCTTTGCAGGGTGTGGCATTCTAAAGCTTTTATGTATATCTTTTGCATATTGTTCTTTTCCCTGTAATAGTAAACACTCCAGCAAGCAATATACTTTAAATTGTACTTTGTGTTTTTTATTTTAGTGGCTGTTTAGCGAGTAGCCTCTTGCCAAGCAGTGCAGAGTATATTGGTGCTATAAAAATAAAACCGTGATAATCAACAAGTCTGAAAAGTCCATTTTTATTATGTATTGATGTTTTTATTACTGTAGAAAAGTGACTTGTTTTCTTCAGCATATTCTATAAAGTGTCTAACAAAAAAAGGTGCTGGATTACGCAGCTCAGACCGTTTATATTAAAAAAAAATATATATATATATATATACCTGTGTGTGTGTGTGTGTGTGTGTGTATATGTATGTGTGTATATATATATATATATATATCTCTCTCATCTAAGCTGCTTGCTGATGAGAGGGATTCATTTTAATACCAGTAATCTTTGCATGTACAGTTTGCTTGTGTGTGTGCTTAAGCCAGCTGATTGAGCAGCAAGGTCATTTATTTCCTGCTGGTAGGAGTGCTCAGCTTATACGCCATCATCAACCAACTTAATATGGATCAAGTCATTCTCCATTGTTATGTAGTTAAAGCAGTATGAATAAAACTACACTGCTTTCTTAAAGAAACTGTGACTTTGCCTATGAGAACAATCAAAATCTCGGTGCTTCCAGGTATGGGGGCGCATGTGACCAGGATGCAGTGCCCATGAATGAGAAGCCAGTCGCCAGATCTTTACACTTTTACCTAAGGATTTCATTAACCCAGTGTAAGCTGCATCACGATCAGAGACTGAGCTAGTTCAAGGTTAAACTATTGAACAAATTGATTAGCGGCGAAAGTACAGTGCATTCATAAAGTATTCAGACCACCTTCACTTTTTTCAATTTTGTTATGTTGCAGCCTGATACTCCAGTTGTTTAAATTCATTTATTTTTCTTATTGATCTACACTCAGTACCCCATAATGACAAAGTGAAAACAGAATTTTAGAAATGTCTGTGAATTTATTAAAACGGAAACACTGAAATATCACATTGGCATAAGTATTCAGACCCTTTGCAACAAAACTTGAAATTTTTGCTCAAGTGTCTCCCATTTCTCTTGATCGTTGCTGAGTTGTTTCTACACCTTGATTGGAGTCCACCTGTGGTAAATTAAAATTGTTTGGACTTGATTTGAAAGGGTACACACCTCACTATATAAGACCTCACGGCTGACAATGCTTGCTGTATACCAGAGCAAAAGCCATGAGGTCAAAGGAACTGCTTGCAGAACTCAGACAGGATTACTTCTTCCTTTTTAACCACTTGCCGACCGCTGTACAACTATAAGCGACGACAGTGTGGCTCTCTCCCGCGAATTGCCTCTCATAGTCATCACTCGCGTGCATGGCGGCTAAGGGGCGAGCGTGCGGCGGCGCACGCTCATGCCTGCTGCACGCACGCTCCCTCAGCGGGGCTGCGGTTCGGGTGGACTCGATGCCCTGTGACAGAGCCAGGCGGCATGTCAGATTTACTGATCCCTGTACTCGGGATCAGTTAGATCTCTGGTGCCCCTGCCAGCCCGGCCCCCATACCCAGTTAAGCCATTCACTGCCCCCGGCAGGTTAACCCCTTCCCTATCAATGACATTTATACAGTAATCAGGGGATATTTAAATTTCTGATCGCTGTATAAATGTCATTGGTCCCAAAAAAGTGTCAAATGTCCAACATGTTCGCTGCAATATCACAGTCCCGATAAAAATCGCAGATCGCTGCCATCACTAGTAAAAAAATAAATAAATAAAATTGTAAAAACAGCAGAAATGAATTCTCATGGTGTGTAAACACGGCAACTTTTGCGCAAACCAATCAAACTTCGATTGAATTTTTTTTTTAATTTTTTTTTTTTTTTCACCAAAAATGAGGGAGAATATAAATCTGCCGAAACTGATGAATAAATGTATTTTATATATTTTTTTTGGGGTTTGTATTTTAGCAAAAAGTAAGAAATATATTTATATTTATTTTTATTTATTTTTGCAAAATTGTCGTTCTTTATTTGTTTATAGCGGTGATCAGAAATGGCGCAGAGGTGATCAAATACCACCAAAAGAAAGCTCTATTTGTGGGAAAAGGAGGACGCAAATTTTGTTTGGGTACAACGTCGCACGACCGTGCAATTGTCAGTTAAAGAGACGCAGTGCCGAATCGCAATAGGTGCTCTGGTCATAATGTGGGAAATCCTTCCGGGGCTGAAGTTGTTAAGGCCACCTGACTGGCCACAACAGGACCCAATAATAGCCGTTTTTACATCCCTAGTATTTATTTTAGGCCTCTGCTGTCTTTAACCACTTGCCGACCGCCAACCGCAGGTGTCGGGGGGGGGGGGGGAGGGAGCGGGTAGGGCGGACTCGATCTCCGCCGGCTACCCGCGATGCCCCCCCCCCCCGGCAGTGAAAGAACGGAGATCCGTGCATGTAAACACGCATCTCCGTTCTGTGATCACAGCCTTCCTCTATATGGAAGCCGTGATCACTCCCCTTCCCCTGCCAGTCAAACACTAATACAGTTAGAACACACCCAGGGAACACAGTTAACCCTTAGAGCGCCCCCCCAGGTTAACCGCTTCACTGCCAATGGCATTTACACAGTAATCAATGCATTTGTATAGCACTGATCGCTGTATAAATGCCAATGATCACAAATATGAGGAAGAATATAAATCAGCCAAAACCGTTGAAAAAAAATTTTTTTTTATATATTTTTTTTTTTTTTGGATTTGTATTTGAGCAAAAAGTAAGACATTTTGGTTTTTTTTTTTTTTTTGCAAAATTGACACTCTTTTGTTTATAGCGGTGATCAGAAATGACGCAGCGGTGATCAAATACCACCAAAAGAAAGCTCTATTTTTGGGGAAAAAAATTTGTGTGAAATCCTTCCGGGGCTGAAATGGTTAATGACTTCAGGAATGTAGGGTGGGCAGGATAAGAGGAAGTTTTGTTTTGGATAGCATAAATAGCTAAATGCTGTTATTGCTTCTTCCACTGACAAAGTCTTCAAAATACTCTTTGGTTCTGAGTACCTTCATAAGGTATAACTGTTGCAATGGTAACATAGCTATGAGAGGTTGTGAAAGCAATTTTAATGGCTGAACTGTAACTCCGCTTATCAGAACATCGGCAGTAGTAGCACCATGCTCTTTTAGAATCATATTCAGATTCCATATATGGAGAAGGTGGGATGTAATGGCTGGCTAATGTGATTGAGTGAAGCTTAAATATTCCCATTACCCACCGGAATATTCTAAACCTTTCATATCCTATGTTTTTTTCTTTTTGTATTATGCATGTTTTCAGTAAGACAAGTTATACTTTGCATCCAATGTATCTATGCTTATTTTTGTGTTCTATATTCATACTGTGCTCCTATTTATTTAAGGAGGCGTAAGGATCGTCATGAAGCTAGCGGATTTTCCCGTAGACCTGACCCTGAATCTGATGAGGATGAAGAATATGAAAGAGAAAGGCGTAAGAGGAGTAAGTTATTTTTAACCATTGTACTGACAGAATATGAAAAGGTTTAAAAATTCTATTTATATTTTATATGCATGTCTATTTCTTGCTCCTTTATTTTGCTGTTTATTGGCATGCATTTGCTATTGATGGATGTGCAGTAAGGGTAGGTTCAAGCTAGTCCGACACGAAAACGATCAGTCTTTGATCCTACTTTGCTCTGCGACTTGTGTCCTACAACGGTCCTACATCGGGCCAACGTCTGTAAACGGGATCTGACTTTGATCCCGACAATACCAGGCACCTTGTGCTCTGGGGATCTTCAAGGGGAACCCGCCGCCAAATTTATCACAAAAACTGGCATGGGGTCCGCCCCCCCCCAAAATCCATACCAGACCCTTATCTGAGCATGCAGCACAGCAGGTCAGTAAAGGAGGTGTGGACGAGCGAGCGACCCCTGCCCCCTCCTGAAACATACCAGGCCACGTGCCCTCAACATTGGGGGGGGCGCAGGCACTTTGAGGCCATGTTGATGAGGACAAGGCTTATCGGAATCTGGAAGGCCAACAGATACCATCCCCCCCCCCATCAGTACAGTGTTGGCCAGCACTACAGAAGAAAAAGATTTGGGGGTACTTATTTCAGATGATTGCAAAATGAGCAAACCAGGCAGTGGGGAAAAGTGAATAGAATTCTAGGATGCATCACTAGAGTGATCACCAGCAGGAGGAAGGAGCTACTGATTCCCCGCTATAGATCCTTAATTGGAGCTCTGCCTGATTAGAATACTGTGTGCAGTTCTTTGAAACCTCACAGAAAAATATAAAACTAGTCCAGAGACGGGAAACGAAAATGGTGAAAGGTCTGGGGGATAAAATATATATCGAGAGCGACTTCAGGAAGTTAATATGTGCAGTCTGGAGGGAAGAAGGGAAAGGGGAGACATGATTGAAACATTTTTAATACATCAAGGGGGTGATTAAGGTTCAGGAGGGCAGCCTTTTCATTAGGAAATCAAAATCAAGAACACGGGGACATGGCCTCAAACTAATTGGAGGGAAGCAGGGGCGTTGCTAGGGGGTGGCTATTGGGGCTATAGCCCCGAGTCTGGGGCCCATAGCCCCGAGTCTGGGGCCCATAGCCCCGAGTCTTAACGAGTGGATACAGTTCTGCAATTAGCAGGTATATCCCGGTCCAGAATGCAGGAGGCAGGAGCAGACTGAGCCGCAGTAGCACTGGCTCCAGCTCCACCCTCGCCTCCACCTGACTCTACTCCTGGTCACTAGTTGCTAGAGCCGCCTAGTGTTTAGCAACCAGTGACATCATGGCCGCAACTCCCTCCCTGCCCAGCATTCAAAGCAGAGGAGGGTTCCACTTCCTCCTCTTCCTTGCTAGTTCTTGTGGGGCCTGAAGAGTTAAGCCCAACCCCCTTGCCATGGTCCTGGACTGGAGAAGACGCTGCTGGTCCGGTGGCGGTGGGGTGCAGGGCAGTGGCATCTTCAAATAGGGAGGGGGAAGCCTGGGCAACCAGGAGGGAGTGAGAGAGAAGACGAGGCCTCACCACCGGCCTGATCAGCATCCCCGGTGCCTCCCAGAGCCTGCACTCCTTCTCCAAGCTCCTCTCCTAGCTCGCTGTGACTGTCATGGAACAGGAAGAAAAAAGCTTGACCGAGGACGGTGGGAGGTAGGTGGATCAGATCCACCTACCCACACAGACAGAGGCTGGGACAATAGGAACTGCAGGCAGGGCTTTGGGGAATCTTGCACCCCCTCTCATCCACCATCCTCTTTCTATGATGTGTGGGGAGGCTCTCTGGGGACCCAGATGTATGGGGAGGCTCTCTGGGGACCCAGATGTATGGGGAGGCTCTCTGGGGACCCCGATTTATGGGGAGGCTCTCTGGGGACCCTGATGTATGGGGAGGCTCTCTGGGGACCCTGATGTATGGGGAGGCTCTCTGGGGACCCTGATGTATGGGGAGGCTCTCTAGGGACTGTGATGTATAGGGAATCTCTCTGAGGACCCTAATGTATGGGGAGGCTCTCTGGGGACCCTGATATACAGGGAGGCTCTCTGGGGATTCTGATGTAAGGGGGGCTCTCTGTGGACCCTGATGTAAGGATGGGTTCTCTGTGAACCCTGATGTAAGGAAGGGGCTCTCTGGGGACCCTGATGTAAGGGGTGCTCTCTGGGGACCCTGATGTAAGGAGGATCTGCTCTCAGATATGTAACAAAATATATACACACACACGTATATTATATACATGTGTATGCCCGCTCAAGAGTATGACTTTCTTTACTTCACTGCTATGGGCTATAGCCCCATATCTTTTGTAGACCTAGCAACGCCCCTGGAGGGAAGTTCAAAATTAATCTTAGAAAGTGATATTTTATTGAAAGGGTAGTTGATACTTGGGATGAACTACCAGCAGAGATAGTGAGACCGTCAATAATAAATGGCTTCAAACATGCTTTGGACAGACCTAGATCTACACTCAGACAAAAAAGTTAACGGAAACAAATAGATTGGGCAGACTCGATGGACTACTGTCTTTTTCTGCCATCACTTTTCTATGTTCATGCAGAACTTTCAGGCAGATATAAAAAGCCCATTTTAATCCAGGTATGCACCCATTTAAAATCTCTAAGTGTACTTTTATGTGTTAGTTGAATATGTCTTTATATCAGCTCTCTGTATTCCCTTGTACAGGGGAACTCAGGACTCAACCGTAAGCCAATTGGCATTTGCTGAATGGAAGAGAGAGAGCAAAGAAATTACCTCCATAGATATGGTGCTGCTCCTACACTACCATTTACAGCCTAAGACGGGTCCATGACCAAAGTGGCTTTAACTCTCCTAAAGAAAAATTAGGTCAAGGCCCTGTTTTGTGTTGTCCTTGTAGGGCTAAATGAATTTTCTAAACCAAGCAAAAAAGCTAGTGGTGCACCGAATTAAAATTTTGGTGCCGAAACCAAAAATGCACTAAACCGAAAATGACAGTTTTTAAAAAATATTTATTTTTTTATGTACAATTGTCATATGCAGCCTGCCTGGCCACTGACAGGCGGCACTGATTGGCACTGATATGTGGCACTGGTGACACTGGCACTGATAGGTGGCACTGAATGAAAGCACTAATAGGTGTCACTGGCAGGTGGCGCACTGGCAGGTGGCACTGGGTGGCGCACTGGCAGGTGGCACTGGGTGGCGCACTGGCAGGTGGCACTGGGTGGCGCACTGGCAGGTGGCACTGGCATGTGGCGCTGATAGAAGGCGATGAGAAGATTCACATTGCACAGATCGTGTGGCTTGTAAGAGCCATTCTGTGCATGAAACTATCATGTAATTACACTGAATGCAGAGAGAGAGCTGTCAGATCTTTAGATTGATGTCTGTGTGGGCGGGACCGAACAGCTATCAAACGCCTGCCCAACCCCTATCCCATTGGCTGGCGTAGTAAATGGAGCTTATATAGTGAAATGCTGTATTTTAAAATCCGTTGGCAAACCTGTCAGATCAGCAGGCTTGCCGCTGCTTTTCAAATTCAATCAAAACAGTCTCGCGGATTTTAGAATACTGTATTTCACTATATGGGCTGGGAGTAACAAGATGCCCGATGCCGCCTTCTGACTGCAGGCTTACTGCAGCCTTTCTGCAGCCGAGTGCAGGGTGTACCAAGATAGGCGTCGCAGTGTTCTGACAGAACGTCACTTCCGTTACTGAATCTGACAGGTCACCGATTCTGATGGAACAATTTGTCTTGGGAAATGATTGCGGCTGCTTAGCTGTCAGTGTGTTGTTGAATGTTGATGCTGACTCCCTCTGTCTTCTCTCCGCCCACTGACTTCCGGGAATGAGTAAGTGACGCTGTTCTATCAGAATAGCGTAACTGATCAGATTGTGCAACAGAAGTAAAGTTCCAACCAAAAAATACTTGCTGCGTATGCGCTATGCATTCCAACATGCGTTCCATGTCGCTATGCATTCCAAACACTTCATGATCTCATGGGTAGCGGGCACCCGGAATTAAAAAGGAATTCATATAATTTATCAATCTATCCTATCATTACAGGTAATTAACCCCATATAGGAACAGTTTTTGCTATAGTGAATCCCTATAGTTTATCCTTTTAAATCACTCAGTGGGGGTAAACGGAATTGAAAACCTTTTGGCGTGTATATGTGTTCATACACACATCTGTTCTGTGTATGAAGCCACTTACCTATAGTTCTGCCTTTGATTTATTAAACTGATGTCTTCAGCGTGTTTCTCCAGTTTGCACATTCATTAGTGTTTGTTACCCCAGCATTTCATATTCCTGATGTGCCTGCTGTACCATGTACTTGTATGGAAAAGTATCCTGTTCTATTTGTATTGCTTTGTTTGTTTGAAATACCTGGTGTTCCTGCTAGTCCCCTTGCTTTCCTATTCGACACTGACCACACTAAGCTGGAGAGCACAGAATGGTCAGGTCTCTAGCTATGCTGGGATCTCAGCCTGCTCTCCTCCAATGATTATACTTGTCCCCCCGCGCAGCCATTCATGGAGAGTTCAGTGTGCTGTTGCATCTCCTCCCCCAGCTCTTATACTGCTGAAAATAGATTATGTGATCGCTTATAAAAAAGGAAAAACAAGGTATTTATAATTTTTTTTAATGTCTATACACATTTTGCCTTTCATTTCTGTTTTAAAGGATAAGTCCACCTTTGGGAACATGTTACATGTTCCACCCGATTTCAGAGTGAAACATGTAACACGTTCCCAAAGGTGAAGTGCTCTGTACTAAATGCAAATATTTAAAAACAGTGCGACCGTGCGGGGCTCCGCCCATATGGCCGTGTCATTCAGACCCACAGCTTCGTGTGTCTGAATGTAACTATAAGCCCTGACATCCTTAGTGGATGTGTCGGCTTGTAGTTCTCAGTTAACTACTACAGCGATGTGGTAGTTCATTGAGTCTTCCTGTCAGGTAGTATCGGCTTACCCATATGGGTAAGCCGTAGAGCTGCACGATTAATCGTTCAAGAATTGATATTGTGATTCTATCCCCCTCGTGATCTTAACACAGCTTTTCCCAATTCAGTGCAAAGAGTTCTCTGCTCACTGCTGACAGCTGTAGAAAAAAAAAAAACAAAAGAAAACAGGCAGCCAGCCAAGTTTATCACAACATCTTTGGCCCCTTTCAAACTTGTGCAACTTGTCCTGCGACTTGGGACTGCAAAGTCGCATGACAAGTCGTTCCCCATGTTTTCCAATGAGTACCATTCATATCTATGCAACTTTAAGCCTCAGGGACTTCAAAGTAGTCCCTGCACTACTTTGGTCCGACTTTGATGCAATTTGAGGTCCATAGACCTCATGTTTACACAGGTACTGCTTAAAGTCACGGCAAAATCGCGTGACTTTCAGGTTGCACAAAATGTGAAAGTGGCCTTAGGCGGAGATGAAGAGAAACATTGTAACACTTTGTCCTTTTAGATCAAAGGGATGAACTTCCGCCTGTAAATTAGGTCATTTGAACCACTTAAAGTGGATGTAAACCCACCACTCACCCAGCATAAATGTAGATATACATGCAAGCCTCCTGCATGTATCCCTACCTTGCAAATGTCACCCCCTTCAGCAGTAGCAGCATTGCAAAACACTGGAATCAGATGGTGGGTTTCTTTGCTTGAGTTTGGTGGGTGGAGTCGTGATGTCACAAGACTCCTCATCTACCTCTACACTCTCCTCCTCTCCTATTCCTGAGTTTTGAGAAACATCCTGTCAAACTTATGAAAGGCCCCAAATGACTTCAGCATGCCCAATCATGCTGAAGTGTGGAGCAGCCAATCCTGGGAGAGCTGGAGAAGAAAGGAGGGGGAATGTCAAGCTTTGTATGCTCGTGCATGAGATAAGGAAATTATCTGTCACTCAGACAGCACTGGGAAGAAACGTCTTTCTCTGAGGTGTTTTTTTTTTTTTCCTACTGAAAAAAAAGATAAGAGGATTGCTCAGAACTGGATTAGCTCTTTGTGGCAAGACTGAGCACAGATGACATGACCTCTACTCTACCAGGCAGAATTTTTAGTTTTTTTTTTTTTTTTTTTTTTCGGGTTTACATCCACTTTAAAGACTAAACCTTTTTCGGACACTTGTTGCTTACAAGTTAAAATCAGTATTGTTTGCTAGAAAATTACTAAGAACCCCCAAACATTGTGTGTGTATGTATATGTATATATATATATGTGTGTGTGTGTGTGTGTATATATGTATATGTCTATATATCTATATCTATATATCTATATATCTATATATATATATATATATATATATATATATATATATATATATATATTCTATCTCATATATATATATATATATATATATATATATATATATATATATATATCTATCCTCTCACAAAAGTACACCCCTCACATTTTTGTAAATATTTTATTATATCTTTTCATGTGACAACACTGAAGAAATGACACTTTGCTACAATGTAAAGTAGTGCGTGTACAGCTTGTATAACAGTGTAAATTTGCTGTACACTCAAAATAACTCAACACACAGCCATTAATGTCTAAATGGCTGGCAACAAAAATGAGTACACCCCTAAGTAAAAATGTCTAAATTGGGCTCAATTTAGCTATTTTCCCTCCCCGAGGTCATGCGATTCGTTAGTGTTACAAGGTCTCAGGTGTGAATGGGAAGCAGGTGTGTTAAATTTGGTGTTATCGCTCTCACTCTTTCATACTGGTCACTGGAAGTTCAACATGGCACCTCATGGCAAAGAACTCTGAGGATCTGATAAAAAGAATTGTTGCTCTGCATAAAGATGGCCTAGGCTATAAGAAGATTGCCAAGCCCCCGAAACTTAGCTGCAGCATGGTGGCCAAGACCATACAGCTGTTCAACAGGACGGCTTCCACTCAGAACAGGCCTCACCATGGTCGACCAAAGAAGTTGAGTGCACGTGCTTAGTGGCATATCCAGAGGTTGTCTTTGGGAAATATACATATGAGTGCTGCCTGCATTGCTGCAGAGGTTGAAGAGGTTGGGGGGGGGGGGGGGTCAGCCTGTCAGTGCTCAGACCATACGCCGCATATTGCATCAAATTGGTGTGCATGGCTGTCCTAGAAGGAAGTCTCTTCTAAAGATGATGCACAAGAAAGCCCGCAAACAGTTTGCTGAAGACAAGCAGACTAAGGACATGGGTTACTGGAACCATGTCCTGTGGTCTGAGACCAAGATAAACTTATTTGGTTCAGATGGTGTCAAGCGTGTGTGGTGGCAACCAGGTGAGGAGTACAAAGACAAGAGTGTCTTGCCTACAGTCAAGCATGGTGGTGGGAGTGTCATGGTCTGGGGCTGCATGAGTGCTGCCAACACTGGGGAGCCACAGTTCATTGAGGGAACCATGAATGCCAACATGTACTGTGACATACTGAAGCAGAGCATGATCCCTTCCCTTCGGAGACTGGGCTGCAGGGCAGTATTCCAACATAACGACCCCAAACACACCTCCAAGATGACCACTGTCTTGCTAAAGAAGCTGAGGGTAAAGGTGATGAACTAGCCAAGCATGTCTTCAGACCTAAACCCTATTGAGCATCTGTGGGGCGTCCTCAGACTGAAGGTGGAGGAGCACAAGGTTTCTAACATACACCAGCTCTGTGATTGTAACAGAAAAAATTGGACTGGATGGCCGCACTCCTGTGCAATGACTTTATTTTTGGTCAAAATACAGCATACAGGTGAACCACAATGACCGGCTGACGTGTTTCACACCAACGGGTGCTTAATCATAGCCTGGCATTTTTGCCAGAATCGTGCAGCTTTAGTAAGCCAATACACTGACATTCTGCAGGAGAACTGCATTGCAGTGCTTTCCAGGCTCCTGCAACAAAAAAATAATGGCAACAATGGCTCTCCTACTATCAATCTAGCCAATGAGGACTGGAGCCCATGGCTGGAGATGCTAGGCTCGCCCCTGATGCGGAAACTATTGGGCTCAGGTAAGTAAAGGGGGGGGGGACAACGTCCTCGGACCTTTCGTGACGTTACGTCAAGAGGACGTCTTACAGTCACATAACCGAATGATTTCGACGTGCTAAGACCGTTTTTACGGTCCGATACTAATTCGTGGGCAACCACACTTTGTGCAGTCGGCCAGTAACACCAAGTGGACATACGACATAAAACTGGTTTTTATTTCAGTAACGTGTCCTCACGCCGGTAGGTCAGGTTAAAAAAGACAATGTTAGTGTCTCGACCACATACAATCTTTGGAACACGAGGAGGTGGAAGTCAGACTCCTGCGGGGTGTCTACGAGTTATCCCAAATCCAGACTTCTGTACGAACCGATCAAGTAGTGGAAATGGGAGTCGAAGAAATCGTTCT
>BLSH010278055.1:283076-302753 GCA_018402905.1 Glandirana rugosa | reverse complement strand
CAATGGCTCTCCTACTATCAATCTAGCCAATGAGGACTGGAGCCCATGGCTGGAGATGCTAGGCTCGCCCCCGATGCGGAAACTATTGGGCTCAGGTAAGTAAAAGGGGGGGGGGGGCGCTTTGGGGGGCTGCTGCAACAGAAAAGGTTTTTCACCTTTTAATGCATAGAATTTTTTGAATGGAAAATATTAGTTATTACTGGTCATGAGAGAAAGTAGTATGCACTTAACCCAAATTGCTCTCTCCTGCCTGGTTGGGATTAAGAGATTTAATGATTGCGTGTTGAATTGAGCACAGGCATCAATCTTACTTTATCCGTATTACTAGGAGATGACATGAGCTGATGGCTAACTCTGGGCCAACGTCTCTGAAATTCAAGGGCAAGTGTGCTCAAAAAAAAAAAAAATTTGTGAATTCACATGAATACTATAAATCAATTAATCTTTTAAGAAAAAGCTATGAAAATTAAATGGTATTCACTGCCTTTCTGGGATTTCCTACCTTTTGCAGTGTAGAATAGTAAATACCAAATAGTGTTGTGTTTTTTTATTTTGTTTTTTTTTTTTTTTTTTCCCCCTGTCCTCTTTTTTTCCCCTAGAGTCTCTCCTGTATTTGGTAGGATTGAACACTTTTTTTTTTTTTTGTACACAAAATCTATACCTGATTTAGTTGCATCCAGGTTCATAATTTGTACCCGTCTTTCTTTATGCAAACATACATACACACAGAATGTTTATAATCCTAAATGTAATATTTTATTTGCCTTTAATGTATTATACTCTTGTTTTGTTCTTTTACAGCAACGGGAGGCGCAGCTATCGCACCACCTACATCTCTCGTTGAGAAGGACAGGGAATGTGAGTATTATTGTGACATAAGTAACTTACTGCCACTAGATGGAGTCTATGACATACTTACAGCTTTAAAGTGGTTATAAACCTAGTTACCCACTTTTACCCATAGATAAGCCTATAATAAGGCTTACCTGTAGGTACCATGAATATCTCCTGAACTTGCACAGTTTAGCAGCTATTCACTGTATCCACATGTGCCGACGTTATCGGCACATGCGCACTGAAGAAACAGCAGTTTCTTCAGTACCCGTGCCGTGATTGGCGGCTCGGAGTGCCGTCATCGCAGCTCCGGCCAGTCGTAGCGTCGGAGCCCACGAACCCGGAAGATGCTCCAAGAGACATGTTGCTGGGCACAGCGGTGTGTGGGGGCCGCTGCAGCAGCTTCGTTTTAAAGTATTTCATAATGAGCTAGTATGTGATGCATACTAGCTCATTATGCCTTTCTTGCAGGGTTTTTTTTTTCCTCAAGGGTTTACAACTGCTTTAAATGGTGTGCTATGCCTGTTCCTTGGTTTTCCTGCAGTATGCATGTATAAAATCTAATATAATTGTGGTGGAGATTCAAGCCTTGGCTTCTTGTTGCATGCCTTTACTTCTATTAACAGGCCATTTACCGACATTGATAACCAACACAGACGTTCTAACATTTGCAGAACTGATCTTGTTTTGGTGTGGTTGCTTGTGCCTGTTTTAGTAAATCGCATCCTCTTGCAAATGCAAGAGCTTTAAAGAGACAGAAACCCCTGATATATTAATTCTCAACCTTTGACAAATTTAATGGCATAGTACACTTTCAAATGTTTTCATTTTAACTAGGTATTAGGCCCTATTCACACGGGTACACCGGTCAGGTCCGCCTGTCAGTTTTTTTCAGGCGGACCTGATCAGGCGCTCCATTCACTGCTATGACGTGGCAGATGTCAGCGGTGCCATATGCCAATATCCGATTCTGTCCATGAAATCCAGACGGACGGAGACCCTATTTTCCATCCGTCTAGAAAGGATCAGATGAAAAGGGACAGGCAGTCCTTTTCATCCAGTCTCCCATAGAGGATAGCGGGACCCTGACTGGTCCGTCTCTGCACAGTGAGCGGAGATGGGCCTGTCATCATCCTGCTCAGCAGAAATCAATGGATCAATCTCCCTCTGAGTAAGTGGAATCCGTATTCTGTACAAGCCCGTGTGAAAAGGACCCTTAGTGTGTTGTTCTATTTCCTGTGGGGCAGCAGTTTGTCATGTTTTTCAGAGGGCATTTAATAAACTGGCTGAAATTTTGCTTTTTGGGTGGCCCTGTTGACCCACTCGTGCCTGACATCCTTAAATTTGAAAAATCCAAAGGAGTCAGATTGAACAGCAGCAACATCCTTGTCAGACATATAGCCCAGCAGGTGGATTCATCCATCTATGCATTTTAAAGGGAGATGGAGGAAACCCTTCATGATTTTTTTTTTCTCAGCCTCCAGACTGAACCCAAAAAAAAAAAAAAAATCTTTTGTTTAAGGCCATTCTTAGTCTCAACTTTTTGACTCTTTTGATGCGACATAAATTATAAGGTGGGAGTACTGATGGTACAGTCCTTGGCAGAATCCATTTTCTTTGTGCAGTTTTTGTTATTGTATCTATTCTCTTTCTTTTATATTAGCTATAGTGCCAGCATATGATGAAGAGCCTAGGGCCCGACCACCCGCGCCTAAGGCTGCTATTCCTCCCCCTATTTATGATGAACCAGAGCGACCGCGGTCTCCAACTGGGCCTAGTAATTCCTTTTTAGCAAACATGGGGTAAGCTTAAAGACATGACATGCTTGCTTCTCTTTTCTGCATTTTTTTTTTTTTTTTTTGTGGATATTTTACAATTTCAAGTTAAAGTGAAACCATAAGGTTTGTTTTACTCATATACTAGATGTGTGTATATGTATGTATGTATACACATTCATTCATTCACATATACATACATACATACATACATACATACATACATACATACATACACACTGCTCAGCATAAATGAGTACACCCAAACAGATTTGTCAGAAAACCTTTACTTTCCTTTTAGAATCAACATTTTCTATGGGACACTGTACTACAAAATACTCCCACAAATGCAACCCATTGATTGCAACCAAGATTTATTAATTTGCACACACAAAGTATTTTTCATAACACATTCATTCAAGACCATGTTGCAAAAATAAACACATCCCAATAAGTCAAAGCTAAATTTCAGACAAAGTCCTAAATAACAAGAATTCAACTACAGGTGGATCTAATTATTCATTAAAGAGGTGTCCAGCAGACAGTTGATTTATAAAAGGGCGTTATTTAACAAAGAAAGCCTCTTCCCATTTCATGCTGTAAGCAGTTGCACCACATGGAAAAGACCTGCAAAGAGAAAATAATTTTTTTGCACAAGAAAGGTGAAGGCTACAAGAAGATCAGAAAAACTTTACTTATCAGTCAGAATACTGTAGCAAAAGTGATACAAAAATTTAACAAAGATAGCACTGCAATCATCTCACAGAGACGTCCAGGCCGGCCACGGGAGTTAATATGTTAACAGGAGAGCGGGTTGAAGAAAATCGCCGTGCCAGTTCACTGCAGTTAACTATAAGAAGTAGAAAGCCAAACTGGAGTGATTGTTTCCTGTGACACACTATGGCATACACTGCAGAGGAATGGCATTCATGGGCGTTGTCTACGAAAGAAGCCTCTCCTAAAGCCCATGCACAAAAAGCCCACCTAGGATTTGCCATGCTGGAAAAGAAGACTACTGGTACTCTGTACTCTGGAGTGATGAGACCAAGATAAATCATTATGGAAGTTATGGCTTCAAGACTGTATGGCGTCGCAAAGGTGAGGAGTACAAAGAAAACTGCATGGTGCCTACAGTGAAACATGGTGGTGGCAGTGTCATCTGAGTCTGTAATGAGTGCTGCAGGTGTCAGGGAGCTGCATTTTATTGATGGTATCACAAATTCACAGATGCACTGCTCTATATTGAAAGAGAAAATCCTACCATCATTCTGTGCCCTTGGTCGTCTTGCACTTTTCCAACATGACAATGATCCAAAATGCACATCTAAGGCCACTGTTGCATTTCTGAAGAAGAAAAGGGTGAAAGTGATTCAGTGGCCAAGTATGTCTCCTGATCTGAAGTCAACCGAACACCTATGGGGAATTCTGAAGAGACAAGTTGAGCATTACTTTCCATCCAGTATCCAGGCTCTAAGAGGTCGTTCTTGAAGAAAGGAAAAAGATAGATGTTTTAATATGTCGCTAACTTGTTCATTGCATGCCTAGAAGACTTGGTGCTGTCCTTCCAAATCATGAAGGTCATACAAAATATTAGATGTAGTAGATTTTGTTGTGGGGTGTTTTTATTTTTGCATCAACTAATTTTGAGTAAAACTGAAGATTTTGTAAGCTAAGTTATATTATTAACCTCACTTTCATGTAATGAGCTAAACAAATGCTCTGTAAAACTTAGTTTTGTCAAAATTTTGAAAATAGTTTTTGTGTTCATTGAGATATTGATTAAAATCTTACTTTTCAAAAGGTGTACTCATTTATGCGGAGCATTGTGTGTCTATACTTACAGTAATATATTATCTTTTTTTTTTTTTTTTTTCCCGCGCAAACCCCATTCCCACTTTCTCCCCTTCTTATTGTCTATAGAACTTATGCAATAGAACGATAAGTAACAGTTAGTAAGGTTTTATCCACACACCCACTTTTTTACCATTTGTCATACACGCATACAATTTTTAATATTTGGTTAAGGCGATTTTAAATGCAAAGTCAAAAGATGTATGTGCAAGTTCTTCCCAAACCCTTAAGTTCTATACAACTATTCTTAAACACAGCAAAAATACAGAAAAATGAATTTGAGAGAGTTGCCTCTGTAGGCTTGTGGTGCAGTAATGAATTTTCCTTGGTTTAATTGTTTTTGTGTTTCTACCTGATTTACAGTGGAACTGTGGCTCACAAAATCATGCAGAAGTATGGCTTTCGGGAAGGTCAAGGCTTGGGAAAACATGAACAGGGCCTCAGTACTGCATTGTCTGTTGAGAAAACCAGTAAGAGAGGAGGAAAAATTATCATTGGCGATTTAGCAGACAAAGGTATGTTGCTATCTTTATTTTTTTCTTTCCTATAGAAAATTTGGGATGTAGGCATTTATTTTAAATATAAATCCATGGGGCGTGGCTGAGCACTGATCTCCGCCGAAAATCCTGTATTATCCTCGGGGTGACCAGATATAGCGCCTGATTCAACTAACCTGCATATTGGTGGACTGGCACAGCACTGCGGCATCTTCTGGGCAGCTTGTACCCTTCACGCCAATGGCTAAAAAGCTGAAAGAAGCTCGTTCTTTTCCCCGACCTGGTGAACCAAGATGGCGCCCAGACTCAGCGCTCCTCAAAAGACAATTTATAAGGAGGCCGCACAGAAATTCTTTTCAAGGTCCTCACCGAAGGAACCACCCACCTCTTCCATCTCCCGTGAAGACTTTTCAGGCGCTCAATCCGAGGCAGGTGACACAGTGCGGCTGGAGGATCCGACCGATCTGCTGGCAGTGGGACACAATAAGCGCACAGACTGCTTTCCCTACTGCGCCATCCCTATCCTCAGGGGAAGACCTGGAGCCCACTCTTAGAGACATTATGGCGGCGGTTACTAATTGCACCACCATTATCGTTCTGACAGATGAGATAAAGGGGGTGAAGGCAGAAGTTTTTTTTTATCAGGCATGATCTACAAAAACTGCAGGAAAGAACATCAGCCCTGGAGGGGCGGGTCAGTACAGTGGAGGATGATATGGAGCCATTAATTTGGGATTTTAAAATACGATGACTACCCAACATGCCACTCGCCTTGATGATTTGGAGACTAGAATGAGGCGCAATAATGTGCGGGCATTCTGTATACCCGAGAGGGCAGAGGGGGAAAATCCTGTTGCTTTTATTGAGTCATGGCTGGTCACAGTGTTTGAAAAGGAGTCATTTACACCTATGTTCTCTGTGGAGAGGGCACACAGAGTGCCCATGCGCCCCCTACCTCCGGGACACCCACCTCGCACCCTCCTGTTTAAACTGTTAAGAGACATGATTCTGGCTAAGGCACTAGGTATGAATGGTGCATTGGCTGTGGATAATACTAAAATCTCCTTATTCATGGATTACTCTGCTGAAGTGCAAAAGCAGAGGGCAAAATTTACGGACGTAAAATTATGCCTCAGGGCCCTCAATTCGCAGCACGCCATGCTCTTCCCAGCCAAACTACGAGTGGTGGCCAATGGGGAGGCACATTTATTTGAAAAACCTTCCGCTGCAACAGAATGGCTTGACGGAAGAAAGATTGATACGTGCACGTACGCCTCCGAGACCTGTTGTGCCCTGATGATGATGCTTTCTTCTAAGGAATAAGATGAGGTCACCTCTCAATACCCTGCGATCAGGCGGATTATAGATGGCAATCTTTAATTGGAATATCCTGCTGTTTGTAAAGTTTGCTATAACATCTTTGAACTTCCACTGCCCCCTCAATGGAAGTCCCAAGCAGACAGTTGTCTTAGCAAGTTTTGTTGTGGTGGTCTACGTTGGGCCACATAGTTTTCTGATGTTTCACTTTTTATTTCTAGGTTTTTCTACCTTTTTGTGCTGACCTTTTTAGGGATACCCTCCTGGCTTATGTTTACCTGCCTAGATGACTATACCTCTGCCTCCCCCTTCATGACCAGATATCACCGAAATTGGTGTGTAAGGAGCATAACTGTGGCAATTCAGATGACTTCTCCAATGGATGAATACATGGAAAGTGCCTGTGTAACGAGCCTGACTGGTGGCTGCCCATTGCTCTGTTCTGTTTTTATTATTTTATGACAAAAACAGAGAATGTGGTGGGAAACCTGAAAATGCCATCATCCCAATTGAAACAAGAAAAGGAAGGAGACCCTCCAAATAGGGGTTTTAAAGAGCATAGACCGATAATATATAAACAGAAGTATAAAAAAAAAAATCATATTTTGTTACAAAATTGTATAAAAATTGCAACATAGAAGACACTAAATGTAATGTAGGGTAGGTAACTATGCATAACAGACATACCTTGTACTACAGGGCTGATTTTATATACATGCACCGTTTCTTCAGAGCATGTGAGATATATATATATCACACACACACACACACACACACACACACACACACACACACACACACACAACCTTTATATCCAGCCAGCTATATTGATTGCTACATTGGGCTCTGTTTTTATATGCCTCTTCCTTTCCCTCCCCCTATCCTATTGGGCGTATGGAGGTATGTCCTACTGGATACGGTTAGTTCTCAGATCATGGGGTTTATTTTTGTTTTTTTTTCCCCAACATTGGAATGTATATATTTGGTATGTGTGTTTGCATACCACATATATTTACTGTATTGTTTTTACTTTAGTGCCTCTATTATACACCTGTGAACATCCCTGAAGAAGAGGGTGTTTCAAAGTACCTCGAAACGCGTTGGATGTTTCGAACTATTCTTACCCTTCAGGAGGTCCCTATGTATCTGTAAAACCATGTATTATATGTCTGTTATGTA
Organism: Glandirana rugosa; assembly: GCA_018402905.1. NCBI lineage: Eukaryota > Metazoa > Chordata > Amphibia > Anura > Ranidae > Glandirana > Glandirana rugosa. The sequence goes on along the minus strand of BLSH010278055.1, from coordinate 295,300 downwards.
CTGTTACCTACATTACATCGCTTTTAAGCATTAGAAGTGTCTTCTATGCTGTAATTTTTATACAATTTTGTAAAATAAAATACAATTTTTTTTATACTTGTGTTTATGTTTTATTATCTATGCTCTTTAAAATCCCTATTTGGAGGGTCTCCTTCCCTTTCTTATTATTTTATGGCTAACACAATCCGGATCTTGTCCTGGAACGTTCGAGGCCTTGGTAACTCTGTGACCGCTTAGCTGTCTTTCGAACTGTTAAACGTTTGAAGGCGGATATTGTGTGCCTTCAAAAAACTCCTTTTGTCTCTTGCTACAGCTCCTTGTCTGTCCCCATGTGTGTTTAGTTGCCAATATCCTGTAACTTATTCAACCTATGCTAGAGGTGTGAGCATATTCGCAAGGGGCTCCATTTTCATGCAATCAAGTGCTCCCTGACCCCAATGGTCGTCATGTTCATTCTATGTAAGCTACATGGAGTGTCTTGCATAATTGCAGGTGTGTACATCCCTCCACCGGTTTTGGCTGAGGTTCTCAAAACCTTGGCAAGTTTTATGGCCCATTCTCCTGACATACCTCTGCTAGCTGTGGGGGATTACAACAATTTTCTAGATTCCCATTGGGATAAATTATGTACTACTTCTCAAAATTCCTCCTCTACTGGGAGACCCAGTCCATTTTCTCGCCTGGTGGGAGAGCTTGGTCTGATGGACATGTGGAGGCTGCGACACCCAGATACAAAAATGTTCTCTTGTTACTTTGCTACTTATAATGGTTTATCCCATATAGATCTGGGCCTAGGCAACAGCTCTATTCTTTCTCTGTTAGCCGACTCCCAATATGAGCCCAGGCATATATCTGATCACTCCCTTTTTTGGGTGGAACTAGTGTTCCCTACTGTCCCGAGACACTTTAGCTGGAAAGTATATCCATCTTGGTTAAGGCCTTCTATACACGGCGTTATGCAAAAAGGAGCTGTAACGTCGGTACCACTGCCAGGAAAAAAATCTGTTGTTTAAAATGTTTTACCTTTTTCATTTCTGTTTTAGGCCTCATACACACGGGCGTCTGCAAAAAAAAAATAAGCAAAACGCCAGGCCTGACGTCAGGGAAAAAATTGCCGTTTTTCTCGGCGTTTTGCATTGACGTTTTTTCACGCTAGCTTTCAGCGGCGGTTTCTGCCTCTATTCAAAATCAATGGTTCCCTATGGGAGCTCATTGATTTGAATAGAAGCCGCACCAGAAGTCGGATCACGATGATCCGACTTGCGGCGCGACTTTTGTGCTAGGGGTCTTAAAGGGCAACGCCCGCAAAAAAAATTGCGTGGGGTTTTCTAAGAGCATACCAGGCTCTTCGATCTGGCATGGATTTTAAGAGGAGCGGCGTAGGGTCTCCCCCCAAAATCCATGCCAGATCCTTATCCGAGCAAGCCAGGAAAGGGGGTGGGGACGAGCGAGCGCACCCCCCCCCCCCATCCTCCTGGACCGTACTAGGCCGCATGCCCTCAAAATGGGGAGTATGGGTGCTTTGGGGCAGGGGGGGCACTGCGCCCCCCACCCCAAAGCACCTTGTCCCCATGTTGATGGGGACAAGAGCCTCTTCCTGACAACCCTGGCCGTTGGTTGTCGGGGTCTATGGGCGGAGGCTTATCAGAATCTGGAAGCCCTCTTTAATAAAGAGTCCCCCAGATGCCGGCCCCACACCCTATGTAAAGGAGTATGGGGTACAATAGGAAACCATTGATTTTGAATAGAACGCCTGAAGAGGCTTAACGCTGTGTATACAACGTTAAGCAACGTTATTGAGCGTTTTGCCGGTCAAAAACGCCATGACGTGCAGCTTCAGAACGCACTGGCAGCGTTTTTAGAGGGCCATTGAATAACATGGAGAGCTGAAAAAAACGCCCAAAAACTTGGCTTTAAACACAGTGTGTATGAGGGCTTAAACTAAATGGGTTGTTTTACAAGGTGATTTGTTTACAATCACTTTAATCATTGCATTCCTGTCTTACAGCTGAATCTGCAAAGAAAGGCGCTGACCCCAACCCTTTAACAGAAATACTGAAGTGTCCCACTAAGGTGGTTTTATTACGGGTGAGAACAACCATTTGCAATCTTTTCGGTATAAAATCCTTAGTTGAGCAACTGGCTTTTGCAAATTACTTTTTGGCTTTTTGTTTGTTCTTTTTTCACTCTCAGAATATGGTGGGCGCAGGGGAAGTGGATGAAGATCTAGAAGTCGAAACAAAGGAAGAGTGTGAAAAATATGGCAAAGTTGGAAAATGTGTCATCTTTGAGGTCAGTGAAAAAGATGGATCATTGTGCTTGTATTGTTCATACATTTCCTGGTTTTATATTTCACTTGACAAATCTAATGATAGCAGATTTACCTTTTTATTGTAAAGAGGTCCTGTGTCATTTTTACCAAATCCTATTCTATTTCTCAGTAAAGCATACTGCTTGCTACGAATAAACAAATTCCACTCCATTAAACATCATGGCACAATCTAAGCAAAGTTAAAGCGGTAGTAAACTGTAACCTCCATTTAAAAAAATAAATAAATAAAAATCCTGCAAGCCAATTGCATAATGTGCCAGTATGCATTGCATACTAGCACATTATGAATTACTTACCTTAGAACGAAGCCCTCCAGCAGCGCGCTGTCACCACTGACAGGGCTTCCATCTTCACCCAGTCTTCCTTCCTGGTTCACGTGCTCCGGGCTGTCTGATTGGCCGAGCTGTGATGACGTCAATACTACGCATGTACGTGGGGGTCACAGCCCGGAGCTCCGAATCGATGGCATGGGTATGCTGTTCCTTTTAGAGCGCATGCCGCCGGTGCATGCAGTGTGATTATCTCCTAAACAGTGCAAGTTTTCACTGTACCTACAGGTAAGCCTCATTATAGGCTTACCTGTAGGTACAAGTCAAAAAAAACCACAAAACCGTAGGAGTACACTCACACACTGTAGCTGCTAACTTTTTTTATATTAGGATGCTTACCTGTCCTGGAATCCAGTGATGTCAGCACCCCAGTTGATGTTTCCATCGGCTCTTGGGTGCTTCCACCGCCATTTGTTGTAAGGGAACCGGGCAGTGAAGCTTTTCGGCTCCACAGCCAGTTCCCTACTGCACATGCGCGAAGAGCGCTGCACTTTCTGAATAGGTCTACGGCGGGGGAACGAACTTCCAAGTGATCCCACCGCGGCTAGATCTTTCGGAAGTGGCGATAGGTACCTGCCAAAACAGGTACGCACTCCCTCTGAAAGGTGTCAAATGTGGCACCGAATGGGGCGAGGAGGCTTATAAGCGGAGCTTCCACTTTTGGGTGGAACTCCGCTTTAACTACCATTTTAAAATGCTCTTTGGTTACCAGGTGGATTGTGTTTAACATCTCAAAGAATTTGTATTTCCAGAAAATGGTAAAAAAAAAATTAGTACCCAGTGTATTACAAGAAAAGACAAATGATATAGTTTTTTGTGATGTTTGGGATTATCTATTCTTTCTAAATACAGTGCTGAGTGTTTTTATGAACCTGTTTTCCCAAATATATACAGTATCTCACGAAAGTGAGTACACCCCTCACATGTTTGTAAATATTTTATTCTATCTTTTCATGTGACAACACTGAAGAAATGACACCTTGCTACAATGTTAAGTAGTGAGTATACAGCTTGTATAACGGTGTAAATTTGCTGTCCCCTCAAAATAACTCAACACACAGTCCTTAATGTCTAAACCGCTGGCAACAAAAGTCAGTACACCCCTAAGTTAAAATGTCCAAATTGGGCCCAAAGTGTCAATATTTTGTGTGGCCACCATTATTTTCCAGCACTGCCTTAACCTTCTTGGGCATGGAGTTCACCAGAGCTTCATAGGTTGCCACTGGAGCTCTGCACTTTCTGAATAGGTCTACGGCGGGGGAACGAACTTCCAAGTGATCCCACCGCGGCTAGATCTTTCGGAAGTGGCGATAGGTACCTGCCAAAACAGGTACGCACGCCTCTTCCACTCCTCCATGACGACATCACAGATCTGTTGAATGTTAGAGACCTCGCGCTCCTCCACCTTCCATTTGAGGATGCCCCACAGATGATCAATAGGGTTTAGGTCTGGAGACATGCTTGGCCAGTCCATCACCTTTACCATCAGCTTCTTTAGCAAGGCAGTGCTCATTTTGGAGGTGTGTTTTGGGTTATTCTGTTGGAATACTGCCCTGCGGCCCAATCTCCGAAGGGATCTGAGGGATCATGCTCTGCTTCAGTATGTCATAGTACATGTGGGCATTCATGTTTCCCTCAATGAACTGTAGCTCCCCAGTTCCGGCAGCACTTATACAGCCCCAGACCATGACACCCCACCACCATACTTGTCTTTGTACTCCTCACTTGGTTGCTGCCACACACGCTTGACACCATCTGAACCGAATAAGTACCTTGGTTCCAGTAATCCATGTCCTTAGTCTGCTTGTCTTCAGCAAACTATTTGCAGGCTTTCTTGTGCATCATCTTTAGAAGATGCTTCCTTCTGGGACAACAGCCATGCAGAACAATTTGATGCAGTGTGCGGCGTATGGTCTGATCACGGACAGGCTGACCCCCCCCCACCCCTTCAACCTCTGCAGCAATGATGGCAGCACTCATACATCTTTTCCCAAAGACAACCTATGGATATGATGCTGAGCACGTGCACTCAACTTCTTTGGTCGACCATGGCGAGGCCTGTTCTGAGTGGAACCTGTCCTGTTAAAGTGCTATATGGTCTTGACCACCATGCTGCAGCTCAGTTTCAGGGTCTTGGCATTCTTATAGCCTAGGGCCTAGGCCATCTTTATCTAGAGCAACAATTTATTTTTTTCAGATCTTCAGAGAGTTCTTTGCCATGAGGTGCCATGTTAAACTTCCAGTGACCGGTATGAGAGAGTGAGAGTGATGGCATCAAATTTAACACACCTGCTCCCCATTTACACCTGAGACCTTGTAACACTATTGAGTCACATGACATCAGGGAGGGAAAATGGCTAATTGGGCCCAATTTGAACATTTTCACTTAGGGGTATACTCACTTTTGTTGCCAGCGGTTTAGACATTAATGGCTGCGTGTTGAGTTATTTTGAGGGGACTGGAAATGTACACTGTTATACAAGCTGTACACTCACTACTTTACATTGTAGCAAAGTGCCATTTGTTCAGTGTTGTCACATGAAAAGATATAATAAAATGTGAGGTGTGTACTCACTTTTGTGAGATACTGTATATCGCACTACTTTACCTCTTTTAACCTTTACAACTGAGGGTCACTGGCCATATAAGCCTGTGCATGTCAGGTGTTCCAGTAGTTCAGTACTTCACTGGCTGCTTATCTGTTCACGGTCAATGACTCACTAAATATTGGACTGTTTAATAATAAGTCAACAATAGCAGCTCCCATTGATGTGTCCTGAAAGGTTCCCTGTAAGCTGGAATTAAAACAGGTGAAAGGAAGCAGTACTGCCTTATGCTTTATATTCTACAATATAATTTGTAGTGACCTCATTCTGCCTGTTTCTACATATTTAAACATAGTTTGATAGCAATTTTTATTATAGTTAATACAAGAATGGCTTTCTCTTATCTGACAAGTTTTAGACCCCACCTCTCCAGACCACAAATAAAGTCTACACTTCCAGAAACAGTAGCGTTTTTAACTTAATGAACTTTGAAAATACTAAAATCGAAATGTCTACAGGTGTATCCAGTAATATTTATGCAAGAAATAAAAATGAGCATTGGTTTTTTTCACAGAAGCTGTAAAATTAAAATGGCCCCTCAATCACAGTACAGTGAGCAATTATGGCCCAGGTGCTACACACTGCTGTGATTGAAAATATCTAACTGTACTCGGCAATAATGATCTATACACACAGATGCTTCTTTATATTTATTTGTATTGCAATTTTTTTTTTTAAAAAGCAATAGATTTCTAATGACTATGTTTTGGTTCTCAGGATGTTTTTTTTTGAATGTCTGTCTTTCTGCACATTTCTGAATAGAGACACACAATATTTGTGAACTGCATCAGCTCCTTTTTATTATAGTAAATAAGGCATCCATTTCTTCTGTTATCAGCATGATAACTTCTGACCAGTTCTCCATAACAGGAGATAAAACCAGGCTGAATTTTGTGTAGAGGACATTGCTATAAATAGATTAACAGAAAGCTAAACTATTCACAGAACAGCTCTGAGAGTATCTTAAAATGAAGTGGTCTGCTCCCCTTGTGATTGAAAGTAGGCTGATCCTTAGCTAATAGCCTGCTATTGGCTATAGAATCCGCCCACTGCCTGCTGTCAATTACAAGGTAAGAGCGTACCTGATGGGGAACTCGTTTCTCGCTTTCCCCATCAGGCTCTGCCCCCTGCGGTTTCACTGGTTGCCTGGAGGCTGTCCGCTCTGAAGCGGGCAGTGACAGGTAGAGGGTAGCAGCGGCAAATATGCTGCTTTGGAACATTGTGTACAGGGACAGGCACTCTGCCGGTCTCTGTATGCCAAGTTAGAGTAGGTCTTAAGTCTCTCCAGTTCTGTTATCTAGTAACTAGATGTAATTCTTTTTGAATTTTGGGAATTAAAGCAGTATTGAAGTCAATTCTAGTGTTCTCTTCTGTCCTAAATGTGTCTCCCAGCCTGTCAGTGGTAATGTGATCTGAGCAACACATGTGCAACTTAGACCACATTTAAAGTACCCTGTCTGTGCTGAGGTGATATGACTTCCATGCACATGCACAGGAGTGGCATCACTGCCCAGCCATTCAATCATTCAAAGAGACGGAACTCAAAAGGAAGACCAGGTGAACATGGAAGTGCTGGGACCAGCAGGAGTGGTGACACTGCACCACTGGAGGGCTTTGTTTGACAGGCAAGTCTGTCATAATGTGTTAGTATGTGGCGCATTATGGCATAAACTGCAGGAGGCATTTTTTTGGTTTTTAAATTTTTGGGCGGACTTTAATACAATTTCAGTAGCGTTTAAAAACCAAGTGTGTACTGCATGTGTCTGTAAAGTTACCAAAACAGGTGGTAGAGATTTTTGAATGTGCCATTTTAAAGGGCCGTATCACCAGAAAAATGTTGGTAGTGCTTTCATGAATTCCCCCAAACGCCTTACATTACCAGAGTCTGACCTTGTTTTGCTCAGCAAGTATTATAAACAGCAGAATTCCCTCTGAAATGCTTGAGTCTTGTAGAGTCAGGTTAGTTCTGTTTTACACAACCAGTCAGCCCATTAGCTTTAGTCTTCCCTTTGCTGGTATCCATATTTCAGCAATCACTGTAGAGCAGTGGTTCTCAACTCCTGTCCTCAGGACCCACTAACAGGCCAGGTTTGCAGGATAACTGGAATACATCACAGGTGATATAATTTGCTGCTCAGTGATTGCAGTATTCTAGTCTGCATCTCCCCCAAGGTAATACTTAAAATCTGGCCTGTTAGTGGGTCCCGAGGACAGGAGTTAAGAACCACTGCTGTAGAGGGTGGAGTTGTTTTGCTGCATCTGTGCTCCCACCCATCTATGCCCACAGACTGATGGACATTGATTTTGCTCATTATTCATGTGTGCACACTACCCAGAACACTCCTTTTTTTGTACCTAACCACAGAGTGGATTTCAGCTGCCATTTGCAATGTCACTGGTAATTAAAATCTGTTCAAACCTATACAGCATACCTCGAAATTTGCGTCAATGTTTTGCGAGTACTATGCAGACCTATATGACCTGGACTCGAACGGCTCCCCTACTGAAACCACACAGAAGCAAGCTTGCATAGAGGCCTATCTTTCATCCTCATGCTTCCCTAACTTGACCCCTGAGCAGCAGGCCGATTTGGAGCTTCCCATTTCCCCTGCCAAGCTGCTGGCTATGGTGCGCTCTCTCCCGAACGGAAATAGCCCCTGACCAGATGGATACACAAAGGTCTACTATTTGAAAAATTACAGGTCCCTATGTGTACATTCTTTAACTCCCTCACCACCATTGGACACTTTCCGCAGGGGGGGGGGGCTTCATTGGCCTAAATCACTGTCCTACCAAAGGAGGGGGAAGGATCATACCCTCCTGCAGAGTTACCGTCCGATTTCACTATTGAATACGGACCTGAAAATATTTGCCAAGATCCTCGCCAACCGTCTTAAACGTCTCCTTCCTGAGATAGTCCAGACGGGGTTGATAGTAGCACAGGATGCAAGAGATTCCATTAGAGCAGTGGTTCTCAACTCCAGTCCTCAGGACCCTCCAACAGGCCAGATTTTAAGTATTACCTTGGGGAGATGCAGACTAGAATACTGCAATCACTGGGCAGCAAATGATATCACCTGTGATGTATTTTAGTTATCCTGCAAACCTGGCCTGTTAGTAGGTCCTGAGGACAAGAGTTGAGAACCACTGCATTAGAGCCTTCCAGCTCATTCATTGGGCCCGCACACACAATCATCTGCCTCCCTACATCATTCTTTCAACTCACGCTGAGTAGGCTTTTGGTTGTGTGGACCGGGATTTCCTTATGGCTGTGCTGGTGAGGTTGGGCTTGGGCTCGCATATGTTACACTGGATTTCAGCACTTTTAGTCCCCCACGGCTCAGGTAAGGGTGAATGGGGGTTTATCCTCTGTGTTTCCCATTCCGAGCGGCACGAGACAAGGGTGTCCACTCTCACCCCTATTATTCGCTCTGGTTCTAGAGCCACTGTTACGAAACATAAGATCTAATCCAAATATTACAGGGGTCCTTGTAGGTCCCACGGAACATAAGCTTTCGGCTTATGCAGACGACGTTCTTTTCCATAATGTGGACCCCACTGTCTCGTCATCAAAGCTGATGGTGGAACCAACGACCTATAGTCAAGTATCCAATTTACGGATAAACTACTCCAGGTCGGAAATCCTGCCAATCGCTATCACATTTCCCTTCGCTTCATCATCCTCTATGCTTTGCCTCGGTATACACCTCACAGATAGACCCTCTTTATACTTACTATATCCCTTTACTTAAAGAAAAAAATAAAAATAGGTTTGCAGTCATGGGCTAAAGAGACTTTTATATGGGTAGGTCGCACTAACATCATCAAAATGACAATTCTGCCCCGTATACTATATCTCCTGCAGATGGTGCCTGTTTCCCTGCCCTCACGCTTTAAGGGGCTCCGTAGCCTTCTTATTTAATTTGTGTGGAGAGGCAAGAGACCTCGACTAGGTGTGGCGATACTGCAGCGGGCTAAGCGAAATGGAGGTCTGGGTCTACCTAACATTCCCCAATACTATCAGGCAATTGTATTACAATGTATTCTCAACTGGAGGTTTCACACAGGCTCTAAATTATGGGTGCAAATGGAGAAATTCATTGCAGGTCGCAATCTGGCGTACACTCCCTGGGTTACAATAGAGGCCAGGGGCCTTTTTGAGTGGGTATCTCCATTGACTGCCCACACCCTGAAGGCCTGGGATAGAATGAACAGATCCTTCGCCCTGGCCCCTCCAACCTCACAGCTGGACACTGTGGGTGGCTTTCCTTGGTTCCCTCCTGGTGAGAGGCCACCCAATCTCGGAATATGGGCACGTGACTGTTTACAGCTGGGCATGCTTTGTACAGGGACATAATTTGGTCCCGCTTTCCACCCTTAGGGAATGCTATGGCAGTTTCATCTTTGATTTTTGGAGGTATCGCCAGCTCGCTAATTGTGTCACATTGCGGAATCATGAGTCGCAGATTAGAACTACTCTAACAGACTTTTATGGGAGGAACAAGACCCTCTGCCGCACATGACTTCTGTCCTTTACAAACTTTTGGAAACAGCTAAGCCTAGTCCTAAATGGGAACGAGAACTCCTGTGTGAGTTTACTGACAAACAATTGAAGCACCTGTATTGCCTAACACATTCGAGTTTAGTGGAAGACTCAAGAAAAAAAATTATAAAATACTTTTAAAGTGGTATAGAGTGCCTGCGACCCTGGCCAGGATCTATCCCTCGGCCACAGATTTGTGCTGGAGGGGATGTGGGCAAAGAGGAACACTTCTCCACATATGGTGGGAATGTCCTATACCAGGGATAAGTAATTAGTGGACCTCCAGCTGTTGCAAAACTACAAGTCCCATCATGCCTCTGCCACTGGGAGTCATGCTTGTGGCTGTCAGTCTTGCTATGCCTCATGGGACTTGTAGTCCTGCAACAGCTGGAGGTCTGCTAATTGCATATCCCTGTCCTATACTAAAACCCTTCTGGTCCATGGTTGCTAAACATCTCTCTCAGGGTTTTTGTATGGACATTCCTGACTCACCGAGGCACTTCCTTCTCCACAACCCCCCCATTCCTCTATTACAATATAAACATAGTGCTCTCCCTCCCCTCCTCAATGCTGCTAGACACTTAATTCCAATTTATTGGAAATGTTTATGCACTCCGAGTGAAGCGGAGTGGGTGGGGAAGGTGGGAGAGATCTTGGAAGCAGAGAAGTGGCTCGCCACCTGTAGAGGTACTCAGAAAAGATTTGATTCCACTTGGGCATCTTTGGAAGGACCACATTTCTGGGACGCTTTCAGTTTCATCTGGCCTTGCTGGCTCTAGCTGACCCCAAATTGTCATCGAACCAGTTGTGAACATAGTGAACATGATGTTCTTTGAATGCACAACAAATGGATCCCATATTTCTGGTCATCAATATCACCAGGATGGCAAATACGTAGTGAGCCCTATTTCGGCCAAGATCTTGTTTGCAGTTCCTGCCTCTTCTCCTTTTGGGGAAGGGATAGTCCACAGATTGTTTGGGACATAGGAGGACCTTTATTGGTTTATTGCAGGTGTCGGCAACCCGTTGGCTGCACCTGGCCCGCCACCTCTAAATCTGCGGGCCGCCAGTGCCCGTGATTAATTCACAGGCACCCGGACCCACGGACAAGTGGCTGTCAAAGCTCAGCTATATGTCTCATTTAAGGCCGCCGCACGGCGCTTAGATGACTCGCCGGGTCTCTCCTCCTCCCGACTGACATTGTGCTTGGGCCCGCGCGCTGCATATGTCAGACGAGAAGAGAGACGCAGTGAGTCACCTGAGTGCCAAGCAGCTCTCTTAATGAGCCATATAGTTGCAATTTTTTAAAAGAAACATACATTTTTGCACATAATATTTTTATACAACGTGAATAGTAGCAATATTCTTGAATCCCCCCCCTCTGGTCCCCGGTGCACAACCACCTCTGTATCCCCCCCCCCCCCCCTGTGCATAACCACCCCTGTATCCCCCTCCCTGTGCATAACCACCCCTGTATTCCCCCCGTGCATAACCACCCCTGAATCCTCTTTCCCCGTGCATAACCACCCCTGTATCCCCCCACTCCTGTGCATAACCACCACTGTATTCTCCCCCCTCCTGTGCATAACCATCCCTGTAACCCCCCCCCGTGCATAGCCACCTCTGTATCCATGTCTGTATCGTGAAGCACCTTCAAGTGAGGTAAGCCTGTACTGTTGTTATTAATATGGATTATTATCTTCATTTAATGAATGTGGCCCTCCATGCATTCGCAACATTAAATCCGGCCCTTAAGTGAAAAAAGGTTGCTGACCCCTGGTTTATTGGTTTAAAATGGTGCCGATATTGCCTTTTTTGCGGATTATGATGACTATTTTTGTTTCTTTTGGTATTTTTTACCCTCTTTTTTTCATTTTTACTCTGATTTGTAAAACTCTCTAAAATAAAGCTTGCGCTCTCTCTCTCTCTATCTATCTATCTATATAGGGCGGATTTTTTTAAATCCTTAATTACACAGTTTATAAACACTCCCCATTTGTCACACTCTACTTTTATAGATTATGTATAGTAATTATGTTTTGTCTCTAGATCCCTGGTGCTCCAGATGATGAGGCAGTGCGGATATTTTTGGAATTTGAACGAGTAGAATCGGCTATTAAAGGTAAATTGTGTAGTTTGTGGTAAGCATCGTAATTTGTAAAAGTTGTCTCCTGGGAGAGATAGAACACCTCTGTGTAAGAGTAGTGCCTAGTAATTTTAAACCCAATTATCGGGTGCTGTTTACATTGTAAAAGTGTTTTTTTTGTTTTAATCTGCACTATTTGATGTTAAGTGCTCAAAAGCGTGCTCTTAATTAAAAATGCATTTTCCAATATTAAAGTGGTTGTAAAGGCTAAAGGTTTTTTACTTTCATGCATTCAATGCATGAAGATAAAAATCTTCTGTGTGCTACC
>BLSH010278055.1:211032-223365 GCA_018402905.1 Glandirana rugosa | reverse complement strand
TTTTTTTGCGGATAACTGCGGCTGCGAGTGATTGCGAGTTTTTGCGGTTACGTATTGGCGTTTTTGAGCGTTAGTGAGCGTCGGCGTCAATAGGCGTTTTTTTAAAAAAATCATCCCTCTGCTATTTTTCAACCTAAAAACGTCGGCATCAAAAAACGCCGGAACAATATTAGGTGGCGTTTGTTGGCGTTAGTTGGCGTTTGTTGGCATATTGTGGCGTCGGCGTCAAAAAACGTCAAAACATTACAGCCTCAGAACGCGATGGCCATGGGTTATACTTTCTGCTCACTAATGCCGACGCCACCTACAGCTCAGAAACGCCAACGTTTTTATGGGGCCATTGACTAACATGGAGAGCTGCAAAAAACGCCAGAAAATGCCGGAGTCAAAAAACGTCCGTGTGTATGAGGCCTAAGAGTTAGGCCTCATACACACGGGCGTATCTAAAAAAATAAACAAAACGTCGGGTCCGACGTCAAGGAAAAAAAGTCGACGTTTTTCGGCGTTATGCATTGGCGTTTTTGAGCGTTAGTGAGCGTCGGCGTCAATAGGCGTTTTTTTACACTTTAGGATTAGCTTAGCTCTAGCTTTATAAAAATTAAAAACAGCTTTTGAATGCCTCATTGCACATGAGTGTAAATAACCTGGACGGTAACACCACCTTTCATCCACTAGATGGCACTAACAGAGCTTTTTCCTTTATAAGATGTATTTTTTTTTCTTTTAATTACAGTTTATTGTCATTTCAGTCATCAGTCAGCACTAACAGATCCAGACATCTGCAATGTTACCTAGACAAATCATGTATTTTACAAGCCTTTTATTGGAAAAAGTTACAATGTTTGCATAGATATACATACAGTATATCAATTGTACAATAAACACATGAGCACAAGTACAATGGTTAAATACATTCTCAGGAAGGACTTAAAAGAATGCATTGTGTATACAACAGGAAGGTATAAAAAGAGAAGTTGACACTCCTTTAGGCATAATGTTAGATAGCTCACCAAAATGGTGCCAGAAAGAGTATAGTGAGATCCTTATAATTGAAGCTAGAAAGAAAGTTGTAGTTAGAGCTTATAGAGAAGGGAGAGGATAAGACAAAGGGAAAAAAGAGAGGTGGGGTAGGGGATTAGGGGGTCCCAGGGAAGTCATTATCTAACCTGTCCTATATTGATAAGAGGGAGTGATTAAAGCTTAATGGATGGGAGTACGATATCCATTGTTGCCACCTTGCATAAATTTGGTATGGGGATCCACTTATATAGGTGTGAGTTTTCCATTGATTGTAATATCTGTTACCTTATTTATGACTGCTTCCAAACTGAGGGTAAGTGTTTTCTTTAGCATGACGGCCATAAATGGATCAAAATTTGTTCGGTTCAGCAGGGACCAACCAAATTTCCATCCATGTATGGGGACCCTGGTTGTACACAAGCCGATCTATCAATCAACTGGTATACAACCAGCCTGTTCGGTATTTCTCAAACAATTAAGCCGCCATTGAGGTTCGAATCTTGGTTAGTTCAGCAGGGACCGGCCAAGATTCACCTATGGTAAGCATGTCGGCCTTTTACATGCAATTATTGCCAGCGGCTATAATGATTGTGTTCCCCTGTTAGGGGCGGCTCTCACCACTGGGGGAACATAGTAGGTCCACGAGAGGGATTCCTCCATCAATACTGACTGTGTTGATGGGGGAACTGAGCAATTTTCTTACCTGCAAAGAAAATAGCATAATCTATGGCCTGCCTTTGTGACGCCCGCTATAGCTGGCAACACTAATCAGTGTTCAAAAGGCAAAAGGGTAGCCCCTGGAAGTCGCACATCTAAGGTGTCCTATAAAAGTGAATAGAGTGGCAACCTCAGCCTGGACTTCAAACAGGCCACGCCCCCAACGCATTTCACTTCACACCCTGGAGCTTAGTCTTGGGGAACACTAACCGTGTTCTTCGGGCAGAGATTATCATGCAACACTGACTGAGTTAATGAGGGAATCAAGCCATTTCCTTTCATTGCATAAGCTATGGACTGCCTTAGTATAGTGGCTGCAAATATAATACAATTTTCTTGTACAATTTTCCTTTAGATTTACCAAAACCATATAATATGAGGTCAAACCTAATAACCTAAAATCAGGCAGGCCCTTACATTACAAAGTTGAAGGTAAATCTAAAGAAAATTTTATAAAATTGTATAATGTATGGCCAGAAGCATGTCTAATCATTAGACTACAATTTTTTCCCCTGTAACATTGCATGGCTTTATTTTTGTTACTGACTATGCATATGATTCACGGTTGCTGAATCGGATGAGTTTTTTTTTTCCGCTCAACCGGCTGTTTGAATGTCTGATATTAAACACAAATTTAATTTCTATTATCTGTATACTGTTGTGCCCATAAGTTTACACACCCTGGCAGAATTTATGATTTCTTGGCCATTTTTCAGAGAATATGAATGAGAACACAAAAACTTTTCTTTCACTCATGGCTAGTGTTTGGCTGAAGCCATTTATTATCAATCAACTGTGTTTACTCTTTTTAAATCATAATGGCAACAGAAACTACCCAAATGACCCTGATCAAAAGTTTACATACCCCAGTTCTTAATACCGTGTATTGCCCACCTTTACCATCAAAGACAGCTTGAAGTCTTTTGTGGTATTTGTAGATGAGGTTCTTTATCTTCTCAGATGGTAAAGCTGCCCATTCCTCTTGGCAAAAAGCCTCCAGTTCCTGGAAATTCTTGGGCTGTCTTGCATGAACTGAATGTTTGAGATCTCCCCAGAGTGGCTCAATGATATTGAGGTCAGGAGACTGCGATGGCCACTCCAGAACCTTCACTTTATTCTGCTGTAGCCAATGACAGGTCGACTTGGCCTTGTGTTTTGGATCATTGCCATGTTGAAATGTCCAGGTACGTCCCATGCGCAGCTTCCTGGCTGATGAATGCAAATGTTCCTCCAGTATTTTTTGATAACATACTGCATTCATCTTGCCATCAATTTTGACCAAATTTCCTGTGCCTTTGTAGCTTATACATCCCCAAAACATCAGCAATCCACCTCTGTGTTTCACAGTAGGAATGGTGTACCTTTCATCATAGGCCTTGTTGACTCTCCAAATGTAGCGTTTATGGTTGTGGCCAAAAAGCTAAATTTTGGCCTCATCACGCTAAATGACTTTGTGCCAGAAGGTTTGAGGCTTGCCTCTATGCTGTTTGGCGTATTGTAAGTGGGATACTTTGTGGCATTTGCATAGTAATGGCTTTCTTCTGGGGACTTGACCATGCAGCCCGTCTTTCTTCAAGTGCCTCCTTATTGTGCATCTTGAAACAGCCACACCACATGTTTTCAGAGAGTCCTGTATCTCACCTGAAGTTATTTGTAGGTTTTTCTTTGCATGCCAAACAATTTTCCGGGCAGTTGTGGCTGAAATCGTAGTTGGTCTACCTGACCGTGGTTTGGTTTCAGCAAAACCCCTCATTTTCCACTTCTTGATTAGAGTTTGAACACTGCTGATTGGCATTCTCAATTCATTGGATATCTTTTTATATCCCTTTCCTGTTTTTACAGTTCTACCTTTTCCCGCAGATCCTTTGACAATTCTTTTGCTTTCCCCATGACTCAGAATCCAGAAACGTCAGTGCAGCACTGGATGAAAGATGCAAGGGTCTGTCAGGAGTCCAGAAACTCATTGACCTTTTATACACACACACTAATTACAAGCAAACAGAACCCAGGTGAAGATGGTTACCTTTAATGGCCATTCAAACCACTTTGTGTCAACTTGTGTGCATGTTATCAGGCCAAAATCACCAGGGTATGTAAACTTTTGATCAGGGCCATTTGGGTAGTTTCTGTTGTCATTAGGATTTAAAAAGAGTAAACATTGTTGATTCATAATAAATGGCTTCAGCCAAACACTAACCATGAGTGAAAGAAATGTTTTTGTGCTATCATTCATTGCCAAGAAATCATAAATTCTGCCAGGGTATGTAAACTTATAGCACAACTGTATAGTGAATTTCATCCAGTTCCTGATGAATCAGCTGAGATTCAAGCTGCAGGTGGTCATTTCAGAACTTGCCCAGCTGAAATCCTTCAATCTGAATATCATATGAGCTGGTCGAAACATTGCTGATCAAACAGTGGCTGCATCCAGTTGGGGCTGAACAAGAGAAATCTAAAGCCACATACACACGATGCAAATTTCGGATGACAGAACATCCATTTTTTGTTGGATGCTAGTCTCATGTGAAAAGTGAAGAGCGTACTAACAATACACAAATTTTCGTACGGCCGAATTCAACGTCAGAAGTGATGTATTGTGTTGAATAGTTTTGTATGCATTTTTTCGTTTTTGAGCATGCGTAGTCGCGATTGTACGATTTTTTGTTCGAAAACCGTACTAATGATACGAAAATCGGACTTTGAGTTGCTGTACGAACATTTTTTTATAGCCTGCACAACCAGCTTTTGTCTTACAAAAAATCTAAATTGGCTGTTGAAAGGAGCATACTAACAGTAAGAATTTCGGACGATTGGGTGTCAGAAGAAAATTCCCGTCCAAAATTTGCATCGTGTGTACGGCCTTTATAGTGTATGGCCAACTTTAGTAGTGAATAGCTGCAGGATTCTTCTATAGGATAAAAGATAGCAAGAAAGCTGAAAATATCTCTCCCTCTACTACCACCTTCATGTTCATTTCTCCAAAAATGTATATTTATCTATTATCAAACCAGATTGTAGCTTTTGCTACAGCAATTAAAGTGCCACTAACCAATACCCTTACATTTTAAAAATAATCTGTACTCATCAACTACTTAAAGTGGTTGTAAAGGCAGAAGGTTTTTTTATCTTTATGCATTAAGATAAAAAGCCTTCTGTGTGCAGCAGCCCTCCTAATACTTACCTGAGCCCTATCTCGATCCAGCAATTTTGCATCCTCATTGGCTCCCGCTGGCACCATTGGCTCCCGCTGCTGTCAATCAAAGTCAGTGAGCCAATAAGGAGAGAGGTGCGCGTGCCGGGCCACGGCTCCATGTCTGAATAGACACAGGGAGCTGTGGCTCGGCTCAGGTGCCCCCATAGCAAGCTGCTTGCTGTGGGGGCACTCAACAGGAGGGAGAGGCCAGGAGCGCCGGGGAGGGACCCAGGAAGTGTAGGATCCAGGCTGCTCTGTGTAAAACCACTGCACAGAGCAGGCAAGTATAACATGTTTGTTATTTTTAACTAACAAAAAACGAGATTTAGTATCACTTTAATGGCCATGTAATCTTTTTCATGAAATTATTTTTGTGTTTTTCTGCCTCCTTGTAACATCCCTGAGTTCCTGATCCTCTTTTTCCCCGCACTTCCCTTTGTTTGGAATGAGCAGTGCATGTTAGTAGTGGTCATGTGCACTACAAATCCCATAATTTACAGTCATAGTCCCTACAGTGAAGTGAAAGTGAGAGTGAAAAAGAAAGGGTGGCTATGCTCTGGCTTACAGTGGGACCATAGAGAGCGAACATAGGCACCCCATGTACTGCAGATATTTCTCATAAACTCTGCTAGTCAGAAAGATTGACAAAACATCTCAGTGGACTGCGTTTCCTGGGAACGGATTTCATAGGATTTCTCCAGAAGACTGCTTCAAAATAATAAGAGCAGCTGAAAGTTTTTCCAAATACTCTGGATATATTTTATTTATTTATTTATTTCATGTACTTATATATAGCGCTGTCAATTTACACAGTGCTTAGACTCCATCAGGGCTGGCCCAAGACATCCTGCTGCCTGGGTCCAAGAAAGAAATGACTAGGGTAGTATATAGACAGGCTAGGGCAGTATAGGAGCAGGCTGGAGTAGTATATGGATAGGCTAGGGCAGTATAAGTGCAGGCTGGGGTAGTATATAGACAGGCTAGAT
The DNA here is from genome assembly GCA_018402905.1 of Glandirana rugosa. NCBI lineage: Eukaryota > Metazoa > Chordata > Amphibia > Anura > Ranidae > Glandirana > Glandirana rugosa. The sequence goes on along the minus strand of BLSH010278055.1, from coordinate 217,449 downwards.
TAGTATATAGACAGGCTAGGGTAGTATAGGGGTAGGCTGGAGTAGTATATGGACAGGCTAGGGCAGTATAGGGCCAGCCTAGGGTAGTATATAGACATGTTAGATTAGTATATAGACAGGCTAGGGTAGTATAGGGGCAGGCTGGGGTAGTATATAGACAGGCTAGATTAGTATATAGACAGGCTAGGGTAGTATAGGGGCAGGCTGGAGTAGTATATGGACTGACTAGGGCAGTATAGGGCTAGCCTGGGGTAATATATAGACAGGCTAGATTAGTATATAGACAGGCTAGGGTAGTATAGGGGCAGGCTAGGGTAGTATAGAAGCAGGCAGAGCAGCCCGGGGGGCAGTTGTCATCATGACACTGCAAAACTGCTGGAAAAAAATCTTGGTCGTCAATTTGCTGGGTAAATAGAAGAGAAGGAAAGGCGGCCATGGTTCAATTTGCGGCCCCTCTCAAAGTGCTGCCTGGGTCCAATGGACCCATGGTAGGGCCGGCGCTGGACCCCATACACACTATCCAACTTTTGTGGTCAGATTTCCTTCAGATTTACCAAAACCATGTAGTGCATGATTGCAAATTGAAACTCCTAAGGTTTGACCACATATTATATGGTTTTGGTAAATCTGAAGGAAAAAAATCTACATAAAACTGGATAGTGTGTATTCCAGCTTTACAGAAAACCATAGGCAAGATGCACTGAATGTAAATACTGAATTGCTTTAAACATCCTATTTTGGCATCTAAGCATACTGCATTATTTTGTGGCCTGGTGAATGTCACTTAGTAATAGCAGTTATAACGATGCACAAACCTCCGGTTTACATGAAAAGACATAGAATGCATCATCATTTTAATCATCAGTAATTTCTTGTGGGTAATGTTGTCACACTGCCAATAAGCAGCAGTATAAATAGCTGAAACATGCAGTGACTAATTCAAAACTGCCAGTTTAGTTGGAGCCGTTTTTAGAAAAATGACTTTTCTTGCATATGTGATTAAATATACTTAAAGGGCTTTTCTACTGAGAGAGATATGTAGGCTGCCTTTTCTGACCGGCTTCTGCTGATAGCCTTGCTGCTTCTGGCTTCAGTATGTTCTCCATCCTTGACCCTGATTAAGCATGCAAGCAGTGAAGTCAGAGTGGAGTCAAAAGTCCTGAGCTTCTGGCTTGTTCCAGGTCAGTGAATCAGAAAGTAGTGAATTCATTGCATTAGTGTGATAGCCAGGCTACCAGCATTTACAGATGAAGAATTCAGCAATGGTAGCCTAAATTTAGTCTTTAAGTGCATGCAACCCTTTGTAAAGTAATTTGTGCTCACAATGCACTGTTAATTTATAGTATGAGCTCATATTTATAGTGTGTGGTGTATTTGACTATAACAATAAAAATACAATACAATTAGTGGTAGTATTTTCATAAATAGGTTAGTTAAAGTGTTAGTAAACCCTGTTTTTACCTACAGGTAAGCCTATAATAAGGCTTACCTGTACAGTAGGTAAAATTACCTCCTAAACGTGCACCATTAAGGAGATATTCACCCTGGATGCAGCCAGTTACATCACCGGCGCATGCACTCTGAAGGTCTGGCATACCTTGCCAGACCTTCAGAGCTTCATGCTGGAACCAAGGGCTCCCGCGCGCATGTGCAGGAGTAACGTCATCGCGGCTCCAGCCAATCACATAGCCGGAGCTCGCAAACCCAGAAGAAAGACCAGGGGAAGATGTAACTTCTACAGCACAGCGCTGTAGGGCTTCATTCCAAGGTGAGTATTTCATTATGTGCTAGTATGCGATGCACACAAGCACATTATGCCAGGTCTTTCTGAAGCTCTCCATGAGTGGTCCTTGGCTCTTGGACAACTCTTTAAGTAATTATTTTCACTCCTCTGTCTTAAATCTTGCGAGGAGCACCTGGTCGGGCCGGTTTATGGTGAAATGATGCTCTTTCCACTTCCGGATTATGGCCCCAACAGTGCTCACTGGAACATTCCGAAGTTTATAAACCCTTCTTTAACCACTGCCAGCACATTGCAACACTTAGTGCCCGTTCACACTGGGGCGACTTGCTTCTTGGTCCCACCTTCCTCCCCTCCCACCCGGCGATCTTCTGGAACATGTCACAGGTGCCATTCACAGCATGCAGCGTATGTGCAGTGCGCGCCTGGCTTTAAAGCCAAAGCCGGGTGCCCACACTTGTGATGCCGGTGGCGCCGAGGGGAGGGGGAGAAGAGCAATCCTTCGGGCGGCCGCATCGCTGGAACATGTGACAGGTGAGTGTCCAATTGTTAAAAGTCAGCAGCTACACTTTTTGTAGCTACTGACTTTTAACTGGGTGGAACTCCTCTTTAATTTCCACTGACAGGAGGCAGGATTGCTTTCTAATTACTGATCGTTTTTAGCTGGTGTCTAGGCTTTTCATGCCTTTTGCACCTCCCTTTCTTCATTTGTTCAATACTTTGTCCCTGTGTCATTCCATTTTATTACACATAACTTAATTTCTGAACATATTGGTTTTGGTTTCTTTGTATGTGTGGATTGCATGGGTTGTTACGAACATGTGGTAAAAATTTCATGTCAATAGCACCTTTAGAATGTTTACCTAGAAAAATGGTGACGTGTTCAATACTTATTTTACCCGCTGTATATATACTGTAGTATATATATATATACATCATAGGGAAGCCTTTACTAGATGGGTTGGAGCCCGTGTTCATGGGTTTTTGTTTGCTTCAGAACTCTGCTTTTCTCATATATGTCTATGGAAATGCAAAAGTAACTGAGGAAGGTCAACTGCACTTGCAATGAAGCATTTCAAGCTGATGTCAAAAGCTCACTGCATTTGCCCATTAAAACCCATGGCCACAGGCCCTTAGACATTGAGAAATGTATAAAACAGCAATGATAAAGATAAAGTGCAATGTACCATACCAGGGAATGATTACTGCTGATTGGTTGTTGTAGGGTAATGAAACTTTGCATATTGACCATTGCTTTAGAGCAGGGGAGAACTTTCTAAACAAAGTGCTAGTTTCAGACTTTAGGGGGGGCCGGAGTGACCAGTGGAAGTAGAAAATGCCCCAGCGTCCGTGGGAGTAAAAAGACTACATAGTGAATGTAGTCAGTAGAAGGAAGAATAGAACCCCATCTTTGGTATTAGTGGAAGGAATAGTGCTTAATTGGTTATACAAGTGGGAGGAATTTTGCCCCATTGCTGGTGTCAGTGGGAGGAATAGTGTCCCATCGTGGGCTTGTAGCCTTGTAGTACATGCCCATGTGAGCAGGAAGAAGCGTTGGGCAACCTGTGCAGGCATTACATGGAACGTTCCTTTTTTTTTCTTTTAAATTATGTGTTCTGTCCCCCAGGGGACAACTTTGTCCCATCTTCCTATGTGATGTGGAAATCCATCTACGTGGTCAGGCAGGATACCTCCATCCTCCCTCATGGCTGACAGACAACCCAGCTAGCAAGGTAGCAGAAAGACAACTGAATTAATAGCCGGTTCTTATCTCTGGCTCCAAGCACTTTCCGCAAACAAGCGCCAGCAAGAGGAATGCAGAGGAGGGGGTGCTTGGGGAGGGGGGTAGCACATGTCAGTGGAGATAAAGGCTAACCGTCTCCTTGTTAGCAGCGTTGTCAGATGGCCAGGTGAACCTAGCCTTCCATAAGAAGAAGTATTACATGTATTTTGTACCCTGGGGCCAAAACACTGTAATAATAAAAGAAATGAGACTTCTTCTCTAAAGCGGAGCTCCACCCAAAATGGGATGATCTGCTTTAAAGAAGAAGTCTCATTTCTTGTCCCCCACTCCTCTGGTGGAAGAATTGGCACTTTTGAGGAGTGGGGGGGACTGTTTAGGAGCTTTCGGTTAGGCGACGATAGCTATGCCCAACTAATCCCCATTTACACTTGTAACACTAACGAGTCACATGACACTGGGGAGGGAAAATGGCTAATTGGGCCCAGTTTGGACATTTTCACTTAGGGGTGTACTCACTTTTGTTGCTAGCAGTTTAAACATTAATGGCTGTGTGTTGAGTTATTTTGAGGGGATAGCAAATATACACTGTTATACAGGCTGTACACTCACCACTTTACACTGCAGCAAAGTGTCATTTCTTCAGTGTTATGTGAAAAGGTAGAATAAAATATTTACAAAAATGTGAGGGGTGTACTCACTTTTGTGATATACTTTATATTAACCTCCACTGCCACAGAACATTACAGTAACAGGATGGGGGGGGGGGGGGGGGCATGGATGGAGGAGGATCTCACCTAGAAGAAGAGGCATCAGGACATGGCACACATTCTGCTGACTTTAGGTAATGTCCCTTCTGCTGATTTTTATGTTTTTTGCTATGGCTGTACTTAGGTTTTAACTCTCTCATGGCCAGGACAGCAGAGATTCCTTTTACCTAGTAAGTAAGTATTATTATTGTACTTATACATCATGCCTTATTTACATTTTTAACAACAGAATCATTTTAATGAGGCAGACAGCAATCTGCAAAGTGCATTAATGTATATAGCCAATGGGACTTTACTTTCCACTTATCCACCTTCAGTAAACAGAGCTATTAGTTGCTGGGGATAACTTTACTTTACACATCATTGCATTTGCGCTACCTGCAAGCATGTACATATAAACACGTTTTAGTGCTTGCCAGAGCTGTAACTTGGGAGAGGAGCGGGGACACCTGTCCAGGACAAAAGCAAATATGGCTGCCACATCCCGCTGGAAAAATATAATTAAACTTCTATATGGGGCTAACAAAGAAATTTGGCTTAGAGGTGTACATTGTGACCATCATTTCCACTGCTTGTGGTTTTAAAACATGTAGTAGGGACATGTTATAATAGTTGTAGCTTTACAAAAATACATACAAAATATTTTGTAGATAGGGTTGTTATTCCTAATTTTGTGCCCCGGGTACAGAAATCCATAGTGATACCTCTGCGTCCAGCAAAAGAAAGTAATAGAACAGTCAAGGTCTGCCAGAATGATCAATTGCCTCGGGACCCCTAAATCTTCAGAAGCAATATTTTGCATCCAATCTTCTGTGAAAATTTTCACTCTGATATATTCTATCCCCTTTAAACTGACTCAAACTGTCAGTGCATGACAGCTTCAAAATCATAGTTAAAGTGATTGTAAATGAACACTTTGTAAAACAACCCTTTCAGTTTAAAATAGAAATGAAAAGGCAAAACATTTTTGCGTAAATATAAAAAAACAAAAAAAAAACAAAACATTATAAATACCTTTTTTCCCTTTTTTTTTTTTTTTTTGATCACGTTCCCTCTGTTCTCAGCTGCATGAGAGCTGGGGGGAGGAGAAGCAGCAGCACACTGAGCTTCCCAATGAATGGCTGTGCAGCAGGGGCATGTTAGGACAAGTCTGATCATTGGAAGAGAACCTAGCATAGCTAGAAAACTGACCACAGTGTGCTCTCCTGCTTAGCATGGTTAGTTTTTAATAGAAACCTAGCGCTTTCCCCGACTTGTTCATTCCCCAACTTGTTCAGGGTAGGCGGTACACTTTGTCGGGGGGGGCGCCGCTGAAAATTTGACCTTTGACCTCTGGGGACCCGCTAGGAAAGGAGAGGGACTGGCAGGAAAACCAGGGATTTCACATAAAGGAAGCAATACTAAGAGAACAGGAGACTTTCTCATACAAGTACATGGTACAGCAGGCACATATCTGGAAGTTGAAGTGTTGGGGTAACAAACACTTTAACTTAAGCAATCCATACATGGATCAAAATTTGTCTGGTTCCGCAAAGACTGGCCAAATTTCGATCCATGTATGGGCACTGTGGTTGAACAGAAGTCAAGCTACCAAATGACTTCTGTTCAACTTCCCTGTTGGAAAATTTCCACTCGATCAGCCTGCAGCACTGATCAGTGTACTCTGACAATGGAGAAGTCTCCCGCTGTCAGAATATGAAGACACAGCAGGGAGGATTAGTCCAGCAAGGAAAACACCGCTCAGACAGCACAGCTGGTGGTAAATTCAAATAGACTGAATACTCCTTGTCCAGATGCTCTGACTCATGAGAGCCTTCCAACTCTCGTATTTAGCAGTAACAGCAATCCAAAAGTGATTGAGTTGGCACTCCGGAAATTCTTCCAATTACTTTATTGAATGTAGACCAGCGGCGGCTGGTGTGGGAGGGGCGCTGGGGCGCCGCCTCTCCGCCGGCAAAAGACGAAAAAAAAAAAGTCAACCCCGCCCACCTACAGGTGGCGCCGGTACATTGACTTTCTTTTTTTTTTTTTCTTTTCGGCTCCTTGGCTGTCACATGACAGCCAAGTAAGTGAGCCTATTGGTCGGTCATTCAAGCCTATGCATGTGCGCTTGTTCCTGCGGCCATGCATAGGCTGATTGGCTGCCCTGAGCCTCCGCTCAGGGT
>BLSH010278055.1:191357-207912 GCA_018402905.1 Glandirana rugosa | reverse complement strand
CGTTCACTAGCAACACGGACCTCAGAACCTTAAAGTTATATTGTTTTGTACGAAAATTGTTGCCGTCTTGTCGGCGGACACACTTTCTCCGGATTTCGACCGGAGTGGGTGGATTCTATAAGGGGTGGGGCTTATTAAAAGTAGGAGGGGTCAAAGGGAAGGGCGGGGCCTGGCACCCCCCCATCCAAAAACTTCACCAGCCGCCACTGATGTAGACCATGCACATACAGTAATACAGCAGACGCGTTTCGGCAGTTACGCCTTGTTCACCGCTTAGTCAGGGAGGATTGCTCCATCCACATTGAGTGTGTGGAGGGGGTAATTGGGGTGTTTTTTTTCATTCAACCCACTGGCCAGCTTTAGGCCTCTTTCACACAGGCGGCTGTTCTGCCGTTGTTAAAAGCATGTTTTGTTATATTGAAATTCCAAGACTCCAGGCACAACGATCACTTGCAGTTGTACATTGCGTTTAGCTGCGTTTACATGCAGCTGCGTTTAGCTGCAGTGGAACATTATTGACATTTCTGATGTGATTCTTGTTGATTTTCTTTGCTTGTTGCCGCTGCTATCTGCAGGTGACACAGTGCACTGCTTTTACCTGCAGTTATGTGCAGATAGCTGTGCTACATCGTTCCTGGACGCATTCAAATCCATTTTTTTCTAATCGCACATAATCGTCTGTAACGAAACCGTTGCTAAATGCAGAGTGTGAATGGGGCCATAGGAAAGCATTGTCACAGTATAGTTGCGGTAGATAACTTCATCTAAAAGCTGAATTCTATCCGCCCGTGTGAAAGGGTCCTTAGGCTGTCTACCTGATGCAGAGATAAGAACCAAAGCTTCAAAATTATCTCTGTTTTCCCAGTGATTTTAGTAAGGTGTTCATAGACAAAATTGTCTCGTGTAGAGTTTGCCAAGGTCAGGTCCTGTCTCAATCCATCTTAACAGACGGTTTTCCTCCAAATTGAGGAACTCGCTGATACCTTTTCAAGTACCAATGCATTTCTTACAGGCGTAACGGTCACTAGTTGTTCAGGAGAGAGATAATCCAGCGTATTGGTACCTATAAAGAATTTTTTAGAGGACCACAATGATCCATGTAGTTCTCTGTGCCAACTGGATGTAGAAAGCAGTATTCTAAAGATGGTACAATTTAAGGAGTTCATTTAAGATTTTTTGTATGCCAAATGTAGATAGAAAGACTTTTTTTTGGTATTGCAGTGTGATGCATACAGTATATGTGGCTGTAAGTTGGTAAAAGTTATTGTACAGGGTGGGCCATTTATATGGATACACCTTAATAAAATGGGAATGGTTGGTGATATTAACTTCCTGTTTGTGGCACATTAGTATATGTGAGGGAGGAAACTTTTCAAGATGGGTGGTGACCATGGCGGCCATTGTGAAGTCGGCCATTTTGAATCCAACTTTTGTTTTTTCAATAGGAAGAGGGTCATGTGACTCATCAAATTTTATTGGGAATTTCACAAGAAAAACAATGGTGTGCTTGGTTTTAACGTAACTTTATTCTTTCATGAGTTATTTACAAGTTTCTGACCACTTATAAAATGTGTTCAATGTGCTGCCCATTGTGTTGGATTGTCAATGCAACCCTCTTCTCCCACTCTTCACACACTGATAGCAACACTGCAGGAGAAATGCAAGCACAGGCTTCCAGGATCCGTAGTTTCAGGTGCTGCACATCTCGTATCTTCACAGCATATGGTTTTTTTATGGTTTTTATGGTCAGTAAAAACCAATACTGGGTGAGCTGCTCCTTCCAGGAGGTACCGCCATTCCTCCAAAGCCGACTTGATGGCCAGCATTTCCCTATCACCGACATCATAGTTCCAGCAAGATGGTGCACCACCACATTATGGGTGTCAGGTCCGAGCATTCCTAGATGAACAGTTTCCTGGAAAGTGGATTGGTCGTCGTGGGCCAGTTGAATGGCCCCCAAGGTCTCCCGATCTGACCCCCTTAGACTTTTATCTTTGGGGTCATCTGAAGGCAATTGTCTATCCTGTGAAGATACGAGATGTGCAGCACCTGAAACTACGAATACTGGAAGCCTGTGCTAGCATTTCTCCTGCGGTGTTGCTATTAGTGTGTGAAGAGTGGGAGAAGAGGGTTGCATTGACAATCCAACACAATGGGCAGCACATTGAACACATTTTATAATTGGTCAGAAACTTGTAAAAAACTCATCAAAGAATAAAGTTAAAACCAAGCACACCATTGTTTTTCTTGTGAAGTTCCCAATAAGTTTGATGTGTCACATGACCCTCTTCCTATTGAAAAAACAAAAGTTGGATTCAAAATGGCCGACTTCAAAATGGCCACCATGGTCACAACCCATCTTGAAAAGTTTCCCCCCTCACATATACTAATGTGCCACAAACAGGGAGTTATTATCACCAACCATTCTCATTTTATTAAGGTGTATCCATATAAATGGCCCACCCTGTACTTAGCTTAAGGCCTGGTACACACTACTTTAGATTTTTTCATTCAATCCAGCAGGGCTGAACAAAAAAAATCTGACAGCTCTGGAGCAGCTGCTGTACTAACTATCCGACGTTAGTACAGTGATCTCCTCCATTGTGCTCTGACAGGGGGACGCCCCCCCCGCCAGAACACTCCGGTCAGCACTTTCAAGCACTGGCTGAGAGCGCTGGTTGGGGGCCGATCAGCAGACCTTTTTTGGTCATGCCCAAGAGGCCAGCTTCTGTTGGACGGGCTGCAGTACACACGACTCGAATGTAGGCCGGTTTCTATTGAACCTGGCCGATGACGCACGACATTCGGCCTGTGTGTACTAGGCTTTAAGCGTATTGAATTGCAAAAACAAAAATGTAATATATTGCAGTTTACATATTCTTAGATGTGGTTGCTGCATTCATTTTCTTTTCTTTTGGCTTCCTTTATTTTCACCTAGTGATCTGGCAGGTGAGTCTAGTCATTATTTTCTGCTTGCATTTACAGATCAATCAATCTGTTCAGCAACAGTGACAGGTAAGCCGGCCATAGACGGTTTGAATACCTGCTAAACCAGCCAAGATTCAAACCATGTATGGTTAGGCTGATCGGTCGATCAACTTGGGTTCAACCACTATGTCGGATTTTTACATGCAATTATTGCCAGCAGCTATATCCGGTGGCAATAATCACAGTGTGCTCTCCCAGCAGGGATGGCTTCCCACGCTTCCCCCCGGGAGAACACAAAGGGATTCCTCAATTAACACTGACAGTGTTGATGGGGAAATCAAGCGATTTTCTTTCCTGCAACCCGTGGTTGCAAGAAAAATTTTGCCCCATGACTGGATTTAGAGGATTTAAACAAACTATTTAACACTGATGGAGATGTTTACAATGGTCAGTTTTTATACATTTATTTAAAACCTTTATCAAGAAAAAACTGCTAATGTACTGTGGATTGAAAAAGTATTGATACCCCTTGAAATTTTCCACATTTTGTCATGCTACAACCAAAAACATAAGGGCTCTTTCACACGAGCGGATCGTTCAGTTTTTCAGGCGGACCCGAACGGAAGCTCCATTGTCCTCTATGGAGCGACGGATGTCAGCAGTGACATGTCTGCTGACATCCAATCCGCTCCGATCCACCAAAAACAGCCGGATGGAAACCCTATTTTCCATCCGTCTGGTGGATCGGATCGGATGAACATGGGCAGACAGTCCGTGTTCATCCGATCCTCCATAGAGGAGAATGGAGCGCAGAGACTGCCCTGTCATCCGCCGGCTCAGCGGGGATAAACGGATGGATCCCCGCTGAGCAGCGGAGCCCGTCAAAACGGGCTCCGCGCGTGTGAAAGGGGCCTAAATGTATTTTATTGGGATTTTTTGTCACAGACCAACACAAAGTGGCACATAATTGTGAAGTGGAAGGAAAATAATAAATGGTTTTCAAAATGTTTTACAAATAAATATGTGAAAAGTCAATACTTTGTAGAACCACCTTTCGCTGCAATTACAGCTACAAGTCTTTTTGGGGATGTCTCTACCAGCTTTGTACATCTAGAGAGGGACATTTTTGCCTTAGCCATTATTCTTTGCAAAATAGCTCAAGCTCAGATTGGATGGAGAGCGTCTGTGAACAGCAATTTTCAAGTCTTTCTGCAGATTCTCAATTGGATTTTGGTCTGGAATTTGACTGGGCCATTCTAAAACATGAATATGATTTGATCTAAACCATTTGCAGACTCTAATGGGTTTTCTTATAAGACTCCCCTGTATTTGAATCCATCCATCTTCCCATCAACTCTGACCAGCTTTCCTGTCACTGCTAAGCAAAAGCATCCCTAAAACATGATGCTGCCACCACCATGTTTCACGGTGGGGATGGTATGTTCAGGGTGATGTGCAGTGTTAGTTTTCTGCCACGCATAGCGTGCCACGCATATCATTTTCCTTCCACTCCACAATTATGTGCCCCTTTGTGTTGGTCTATCACATAAAATCCCAATAAAATACATTTATATTTTTGGATGTAACATGACAAAATGTGGAATATTTCAAGGGGTGTGAATACTTTATCAAGGCACTGTAACAGTTTAAAAACTGTCAGCTAGAGTTTGTGTTTAATATGTTAGCTAATTCTATCTAAATCTACTTGTGCATCTAAAACTACCCTGAGATTGACAGTGCTGCTGTCCAATTGTGTCTCCGTTGCTCCTCCACAACATGAAGCATGTTATTGGCTAGATTACCACGTGAAAATAAATTAAACAAAGGCATTGTCGTCCTCCATCCCTGCATTCACCCAGGTAAAACATAAGATGATGTGGTTATTGATCCAAAAGAATATTATTGCAATTCTTAAGGACATGGTATAAAACGTTGAGGCTATCAGGACACCATGGGTTGAACACTACTTTCCTAAAGACTGATCGATCGATCCCTATTGACCCTTTGAAATGGGTAAACCCCATAAATGACCGCTGGCATGGATTCACCCCTGGTTTCCTTCCCACTCTTTATCCCTGATACCGCTATTAAGCTGGACCCATTCATCTGTGCATTAAAAATGCACTAAACCTGTAGTTCAGCTTTAAAGTACAAATAAAGGCAAAACTATTTTGTGTGGAGAGGAATCAGAACACCTATCCGTTTTTATTGCTATCTGTGCCCACGTTAAGGAGATTCCCCCTCTCTATTTGTCCTGTTTACCATTATCATTGAAAGCGAAAGTAAATCCCAAATTTTGGGTTGTTCCCAGAAATGTAATAGCGGGGAAATCTTCCGATGGGGACACTAGTTCTGGTGACCTGGGAGTCCCCAAGGCATTCCCTCAATTTTCAGGGATTTCCCCTCACTTCCTGTTTGGCTATGGGACACAGATGGCGATAAAAACAAATCTGACATTGGTTACCTTCTGTACTCTATCCAAAATGATAAAAAAATATTTTACCTATAGTTTTACTTTAATATTGTTATGTACATTTTTGAGTCAGCCTTTGTTATCTTTGAAGTACAACGCAGCATAGCTATGTTCCTTGTCATTTGTCTTACTTAAGAATATACTCAGAGTTTTGCTGGCATGTATTTACTTCAGATATATAACTCATTTAACATTTCTTTTCCAATGACGTTATTAAACTGACTTTGGTATGTTAGTTCGTGGAGCTGCCATGTATTTTAATACCTGTGTATGAGAGGCCCACCAAACCTAAAGTGACCCGGGCCCTCCCAAGTTCTAAATCTGACCCTGAGTATAGTGCCATTCTGGGCTGTCCTGAAGAAACATGAGCACATTAGTAATGCTCTTCCCACCGGCATCACATCAGCTGTTTGTCAGTGAGCCCAAGGCTGACGCAGCAAAGAGGAAATGTAATCTATTATGTAACTGAGGAGATTCCTTATGGCTGTTCATATTGATCGGCCGTACAGTGGTAAACATTAGAACAGGATGAGACGTTTTAGAGGTCCATGAAGACAGCTGTCATCGTAGTAGCATGCATGTTTATTTGAATTTCCAATAACTTCCACTGAAATGGAAATGTACATGGCAGAACAAATCCATAATATGCTCAAGTCTTCATGAGTGTATCAATGTAACATTTACCTCATATTATGCATGGAGTAATTCTCCAAATATATACCGTCTCAGAATAAAACATTGTTCCGTGAAAAATCCTTTTATAGCATTCCCATAATACTAGCTGTTAAAGAGAAAGTAAACCCTTTCTTCTTCCCTGCAAAGTAAAGGCATAATGTGCTAGTAAGCATCGCATACTAGCACGTTACGGGACACTTACCTGCAAATGAAGCCTACGCTGTCTTGGCTGCATCCATCTTTGCCCGTCTTCCTTGCAGGGCCGCGGACTCTGGCTGTGTGATTGGCCGGAGCCGTGTGACATCACGGCACGGAGCTCTGAAGGAACGGCACCCGTGCCCGTTTTTTAAGAGCGCATGTGCCGATGACATCATCCGTGCAGTATACAGTAAATGTCTCCTAAACGGCGCACGTTTAGGAGATATTTACAGTACCTATAGGTGAGCCTTATTCTAGGCTTACCTATAGGTGCAAATGTTAGATGGATGTTTACAACTTCATTAAGCCTAGTACACACGATCAGAAAATCGGATGCATAATACCGCTTTTCGAAGCGATCAAGCGATTATCTGATCATTAATATACAGCTTTCTAGAGCCGATCACGACAGTTCATGTGAAATTATCCGAAGGAACAGACACAAAAATCTTTTTTCGTATGATACCAGAACAAACGATTTTCTTTTAATCAGTACAGTATTTGTCCGAAACAAAAATTGTGTGAACAAGACCGCGCATGCTTGGAAAGGAAATAATACATTACAATACAACACATTACATCATTCTGTCATATGCCATTTTTCATAACTTTAGTAACCTGTTGGTTTTCGATATGAGACTAGCATGCAAAAAAAAAACCAAACAAAGGATCATTTGTCTGATATTCTCATTGCATGTACAAGGCTTTAGAAACCTTGGAATGTCAGAGCTGAATAGGCCAGAACCTAGAAAAAAAAAAAGGCTGCTTTCCTTGTCGCAGTGATTACTCTCATGCTTATGTATAAGCTGTGCATTACAATGATGTACAGTAGCTGGTGGGGCATAGCCACAGACAGAGGCTGGCAGGCAGTACATTGTGTATTAGCAGCTCTCCAATTGCAAGAAACAAATGTAAATGTTCTAAGGCCCCTTTCACACTTGTACGACCTGAAAGTCACGCAACTTTGCAGCGACTTGAAGTAATGCCTGTTTAATCTTGAGGTCTATGGACATCAAGTTGCATCAAACTAGGACCAAAGTAGTGCAGAGACTACTTTGAAGCCGCTGCAGCTTGAAGTCGCACAGATATGAAAGCTGTTCATTGGAAATCATGGGGTATGACTTGACATGCGACTTTGCAGTTCTAAGTCACAAGATGAGTCGCACAACTGTGAAAGGGGCCTTAGCGGTTGTATATTCTGTTTAAGAAACCAGTCATGGGAGAATTGTGGAGGCTGCTACTCTTGACCTCCCCTGATGAAAACGCTAGTTAACTGGCTGTCATGCTGGCCATTTTGTTTCAGTACATTTAGATACAGACCCAAATAGGTATGCAGATGATGACTTCTGACTTTTCTGCTAGGTCTACTTTTTCTATACTAGCCAGCCATTTTTTAAAGGAGGTCAGCCATGGAAGCACACATGTTTATATCATGTCAAATTTACGATATTTTAGGTCTTAACACTGAGTGCTAGGTTACTATGCCTGCTTGTTAAGAAGACCCCTAATGAAGTCCTTTACAGTTCTGTTCAAAATAGTTATGTCCTTATGGTATACTGAACCAGATTTCTGTAGAACAGGGGTCTCCAAACTTTCCAAACAAAGGGCCAGTTTGCTTTCCTTCAGGCTTTAGAGAGGCCAGACTGTGGCCAGTGGGAGTAGAAAATGCCCTGGCATCACTGGGAGTAACAATGCCCCATCATTAGTATTAGTGGGAGGAATAGTGCCCCATCATTGGTGCCAGTGGGAGGAATAGTATCCCATCATTGGTGTCTCTAGTATGAATAGTGCCCCATCATTGGTGTCTGTGGAAAGAATAGTGCCCTATCATTGGTGTCTGTAGGAAGAATAGCGCCCCATCATTGGTGTCAGTGGAAAGAATAGTGCCCCATCATTGGTGTCTGTATGAAGAATAGTGCCCCATCATTGGTATTAGTGGGAGGAATAGTGCCCCACCATTGATGTCTGTAGGAAGAATAGTGCCCCATCATTGGTGTCAGTGGGAAGAATAGTGCCCTATCATTGGTGTCAGTGGGAAGAATAGTGTCCCATCACTGGTGTCTGTAGGAAGGATAGTACCCCTTTATTGGTATCAGTGGGAAAAATAGTGCCCCATCGATGGTGTCTGTCAGAAGAATGGTGCCCCATTATTGGTATCAATGGAAGGAATAGTGCCCCATCAATGGTATCAGTGGAAGGAATAATCAGTGGAAGGAATAATGCCCTGTCATTGGTGTCTGTAGGAAGAATAGTACTCCATCATTGGTGTCTATGGGAGGAATGGTGCTGCACCATTGCTGTCAGTGGGAGAAAAGGTTCCCTATCACTTGTGTCAGTGGAAAGAGTAGTGCCCTGTGGTTGGTATCAGTGGATGTAATGGTGCCCAAGGGCCGGATAAAAGCAATCAAAGGGCCACATCTTACCGGCTGCAGTTTGGAGACCATTGCTCTAGACTACCTTCTCAGGCTTACTCAGTAAGATAAGATGTCCATTACTCAGTCCACCCAACTGAAGCTGGACTGGGTGATAATCTTTTTATCTACTGGTATGAGCTGGACAATCAGTTGATTTTTTGGATTGCGGCTGATCAGTACAGACTAGTAGGCTGAAAGGTTGTTTGCACTAAACCCATACTGTATTTCAAGAGCAGGTATATTCATCCAGCCTATTTTATTTTTTTTTAAACTGAGCTTATTGGTTTATTGGACTGTCTATTTACATTGGACATTGATCTCATATCTATAGTCTGCTTGTGTAGAAGCTCAGTCTGGTCTTCTTGAGTTTATCCAGTTTGATTTAACTTGGCTTTAAAGTTGGACTGTCAATATTTTATTCCTGACAAAAGAACTAGGAGATCAACCAACCTTTGAAAGAAAAGTTTGTTGATGTTTCAACTTGATTGAACATGTGTCTTTCCGTTGACCCTCATATTAATGTCACATGCTTTACAGTATCTGTTTATTTTGAGGATGAGTAATACAGAAGCTTTAATTGCAACTTATCTCTGATGTAAGATTATAGTGCCTTGAAAAAGTATTCATACCCATTGAAATCTTACACATTGTGTCATGTTACAGCCCAAAAAGGAAGTGCATTTTATTGGGATTTTATGTGATAGACCAAAACAAAGTATCACATAATTGTGAAGTGGAAGGGAAGTGATAAGTGTTTTTCAAAATGTTTTACAAAAATATGAGAATATAAGTGTGGTGTGCATTTGTATTCAGCCCCCTTTAGGCCCCTTTCACACATACAGACCGTTCGTCCATTTTTCATCCATCCGTTGACGGTTGAAAAACGGACATCAATGCATTCCTATGGAAAAACATATGCCAAGGGATGATCATCTATTTCCATCCATTTTCATCTGCTTCCATCATCATCCCTTTTTTTGAACGGATGAAAGCCCTATTGTTCATCCGTTAAAAAACGGATCGGACGAAAAACGGATGTAAACGGACGAACGGTCCGTTTTTGCATGAAAAAATGACTACAGGACCCAAGTAGTTAAGGACTCTAGCTGGCAGATGTAAAAAAAGGATGAAAAACTGATGTAAATTTCATCCATTTTTTCTTTGAAAGAAAAGTGACTGAACTGATCAAACAAACGGTCTGTATGTGTGAAAGGACCCTTAGGTTAGTTTTTCAGGTGGACCTGAACGGACACTCCATTGTCCTCAATGGATCGACGGATGTCAGCAGTGACATGTCCGCTGACATCCAATCCGCTCCGATCCGCCAAATACAGACGGATGGAAACCCTATTTTCCATCTGTCTGGCGGATCGGATGAACAGACAGACAGGTCCTTGTTCATCCAATCCTCCATAGAGGAGAATGGAGCTGTGACGGGTCAGTTTCTGCACGGAGTGCAGAGACGGTCCTGTCATCCGCCGGCTCAGCGGGGATCAACGGATGTATCCCCGCTGAGCAGTGGAGCCCATCAAAACAGCTATTTTGTAAAGAAGAATGGGCAAAAATGTCCCTCTCTAGATGTGCAAAGCTGGTAGAGACATCCCAAAAAGACTTGCAGCTGTAATTGCAGTGAAAGGTGGTTCTACAAAGTATTGACTCCGGGGGGGCTGAATACAAATGCCCCCCACACTTTTTACATATTTGTGAAAAAATGTTGAAAATCATTTATCATTTTCCTTTCACTTCACAATTATGTGCCACTTTGTGTTGGTCTATCACATCAAATCCCAATAAAATGCATTTCTGCTTTTGGTTGTAACATGACAAAATGTGGAAAATTTCAAGGGGTATGAATACTTTTTCAAGGCATTGTATTACCAGGCTTAAAGGGCCTACAAAGACAGCATAATGGAAATTTTGTTGTTATGAAATTAAATGGCTGTAGAAATAGTACACTAATAATGCAATTAGCTTACCTCTAACAACCAAAAGATATGATCTTAAACTGGTCAGAATTACCATTGGAAATACAATTTGTTATCTGTTATTGTAATTAACACCTTGTCATTACTGTTTGCAGTACCTTGTTTAACTCAGTCATTAATGGAAAGAATAAATATTTTCTTGAGCTGCTGACATGTAAGTCATGATTTATCCTAGAACAGTGCCGATGTGGTAAATACCAGAACCTGAAAGTGGAACTCTTCAAGCTGATATCATTAGAAAATCCCTGGACATGTGATGAATGCACAAAAACAACTTGAAGAGGGGAATGCCAGTAGTAGCGGCCAATGTGCAGAATCATTGTTGTATACATTCAGTATTCCAGTGAGAAATCCCTCCATTGGACGCAGTGCGCCTCCTATGGTCCTCAGTTTAAGGGAATTTGCCAGATTTTCTTCACTACAGTGCAAGAGCTAGAGTGCAACTGCATTAGAAACCCCATTCAACCTTAACCAAAAGAGGGAATCAAGTTTTTTATTTATTAGTATTATTTAGATAGTGCCAATATATTGCACTGCTGTTTGCAAAGTACACTCCGTTTGTAAGTAGGAGTCGTCCGTAAGTCGGATGTTTGTAACTAGGGGACCGCCTGTACATGGACCCATTCAAATTAGTCATACAGTGAGGGAAAAAAGGATTTGATCCCCTGCTGATTTTGTACGTTAGTCCACTGACAAAGAAATTATCAGTCCATAAATTTAATGGTAGGTTTATTTTAACAGTGAGAGACAGAATAAAAACAAAAATATCCAGAAATACGCATTTCAAAAAATGTATAAATTGATTTGCATTTTAATAAGTGTAATAAGTATTTGATCCCCTATCAATCAGCAAGATTTCTGGCTCCCATGTGTCTTCTATTCAGGTAATGAGCTAAGATTAGGAGCACTCTCTTAAAGGGACTGATCATTTTTTTGTCAGTGGGCAAACTTACTAAATCAGCAGGGGTTCAAATACTTTTTCCCTCACTGTAGTACCCTGAAAGTGCTCACACTAGGGTCAGTTTAGGTGGAAACCAGTTAACCTATCAGTATGTTTGTGGATGGTGAGAGGAGCACTCAGAGGTCATACAAATTACATGAAGAAAGTTCACCTCCTGGGGGACACAATCACATCTGGCCATAAATTTGTTGATTAACAGCAATCTAGTCACAGTGTGCAATGGAGTGTAAGCAAAAGCCAAGCGACCAATCCTTGTTTCATTTTACCTGAGAATAAAAGATGGAATCTGATTAGCTATTCACTATAGGCAACAACTTTTTTTTTTATAAATATATATAATTGTCGATATATATTTATAACCTGTTTTTTGTGGCTGCATGAAAAATAAGGAGTAAATAGTGACATGTTTGTTTCTGTAGGTCACTATTCAATGCACATACTACTGTATGTGCAGCACTTGTGCTCAAAATTAAAATAATGTATCTACAAAAGCATTTATTTTTTTATTAAAAGGCCCAATATACACTATATTGCCAAAAGTATTGTGACACCTGCCTTTCACACGAACATGCATTGGCTCACCCTTTGAAGCTATAACAGCTTCAACTCTTCTAGGAAGGCTGTCCACAAGGTTTAGGAGAGTGTCTATGGAAATGTTTGACCATTCTTCTAGAAGCGCATTTGTGAGGTCAGGCACTGATGTTGGACGAGAAGGCCTGGCTCGCAGTCTCCACTCTAATCCATCCCAAAGGTATTCTATTGGGTGGAGGTCAAGACTCTGTGCAGGCCAGTCAAGTTCCTCCACTCCAAACTCACTCATCCATGTCTTTATGGACCTTGCTTTGTGCACTGGTGTGCAGTCATGTTGGAACAGGAAGGGGCCATCCCCAAACTGTTCCCACAAAGTTGGGATCATGAAAGTGTCCAAAATGTCTTGGTATGCTGACGCCTTAAAGAGGAAGTAAACCCTGATACTAGCACATTATGTGACACTTACCTGCAAATGAAGCCCGAGCCGTCCCTGCTGCAGGCCGCATCCATCATTGTCCCTCTTCCTTCCCGGGGCCGCGGACTCTGGCTCTGTGACTGGCCAGAGTCACATGATGTCACTCCCGCGCATGTATGCGGGAGCTGCCGGTCACGGCACTCGCTATTGAAGAAACAGCACGGACGGCCGCTTCTTCACAGCACATGCGCCAATTACATCATCGGCGCAGTGTATAGCAAATATATCCTAAATGGCACACGTTTAGGAGATATTTACAGTACCTATAGGTATGACTTATTATAGACTTACCTATAGGTATAACTTACCAATTGAGGTTTACAACCACTTCCCTGGAACGAAGGGACCAAGCCCAGCCCCTGAAAAACAACCCCACGCCATAATACCCCTTCAACCAATTGATTTGGAGGGTTGGTCCAATAATTTTGGCGATATAGTGTGGATGAGCAAGTTTGGGGTGGAGGAACTTGACTGGCCTGCACCTCAACCCAATAGAACACCGTTGCGATGAATTAGAGCAGAGACTGCAAGCTAGGCCTTCTCGTCTCTCATCAGTGCCTGACTTCACAAATGCTCTTCTGGAAGAATGGTCAAACATTCCTATAGACACTCCTAAACCTTGTGGACAGCCTTTCCAGAAGAGTTGAAGCTGTTATAGCTGCAAAGGGTGGGCCAACTCAATATTGAACTCTACAGACTAAAGGCCCGTACACACGGTCCGATGGTTGGTCAACAACGGTCATCCAACAGCCTGTTGGCCGATAATCTGATCGTGTGTACGCATGATTCTACAGCCGATTTCCAATAGTCGTCCAACAGAAGTTGGACGACGAGACTAGAAAACTTGTATTGGCCAACAACGAGTTGACTGATTGTTGGCTCGTATGTACATAAATTGACCAACCAAAAGTTGGAAGTACAAACACGCATGCTCGGAATCCAGGACGTGTTCGGTCGTGCAACCTGTGTTCGTTAATTCAAAAATCACATTCACCTGAACTTCCTCGTTATACGCTAGGACACGTCACTACGTTCGGCTTTGTTGGCCGATTACTTGTTTGACGTTAGTACGCTAGACCAAACCACCATCACCCAATTTGGACAAAAGTTGGACGTTCGGTTGACCAACCATCAGCTTGTGTCTATGAGGCTTAAGACTGGGATGCCATTAAAGTTCATGTTCATGTAAGGGCAGGTGTCCCAATACTTTTAGCAATATAGTGTATCTTAAATATTCATGTCTATGATGGAAAAAATGTTCATGTTTTTTAATCTATGAACAGATTATTTACATAATACATTGTGCTGCATTTATCTAGAGTATATCCAGCCCTGTAATTAAACAATTTTAAAGTTGTGGCGTACTTAGTCATTAGCGGTTCCTCTCACTGTGCATGTAAGCAGCAGGAGCTGCTGATGAGGAACTAAGCCTGATTTACACACCGTTCTCTCATGGCGTGGGATAAGTTAAAACTGGTTATCATACATAGTAACAAATGACTAAGGCAAGCCTGTGCTTGAGCAAAGCAGTAAGTGCTGTAATAGCCTCTGATAGCAGGTGCATGGTAGCATGAACAGCATGTTCAAATAGATGATTAGTGGACTGACGTATCTCAAGTAAATAATGGGTATACTGTGATTACATAAAATATATAGATGTGTGTGTTATCGGTGGCTCAGGAGTAGGGTTCGTTTATACCAGATTCAGCCAAATGTGTTTTTAAACGCAATACAAATGCATATGCATGATCATTTTTATTTCAACGATCCTATTTTACACAAGTGCTTTATGTGAGTTTAAAAAAGTATGCTGCAAATGCAATTCAGTAGAAAAAATATATATACTATAATAATAATATCCAGGAAATATTGTAACTGTGTTACGGTCAGAAAGCTTTAATGAGAATTTGACATCATCCAGTGATGCTATTTTTATTTATTTTCCCAATGCTGCTGGGTAGGCCTGCGCACTTTTGCCACGTACTCATCCCCCATAGAGTGGGAAACGCTACAGGACCCAGAGGAAGTATGGCTTGGAACCAAAGGATACTTGGCCTGCATTTTCACAGGCTTGGATTTAAACCTTTTCGCTACCAGATCAAGTTTTTAATTTTTTTTACACACATTCCAAAATGCGCATTTTTTGGCCCGAAGGGTACTTATAAAAACAATATTTCTTTTCTGAAAGCAGAGACCCTTAGAATAAAAAGATGGCACTTTTTTATGATGCAAAAGATTTTCATACTTGTTGATCAAACTTATATTTTCAGTAAATTTTAGTGCATGCAAGCACAACATAATCCCTAACTGTTTTGATAAACAAATACAGCGATACCTCGGATTGCGAGTAACGTGGTTATCGTGCATTTCGCAATACGAGCAGTGTTTTTTTTTTAAATCCTGACTCGGATTGCAAGCGCTGTTTCGCAAAACGAGCAGGATTAAGCTGCATGTGGCTAGAGGTGCGGGGGTGCCGGTGAGGTTCGGAGACGCTCGGAAGCATTCGGAAATACCGAAAATGTGAACAGTTCCCAAGCATTTCCGAATGTTTCCGAGTGTCTCCAAGCCTCACCAGCGCCACCACTCCTCTGGCCACATACGGTATTGCTTACACCAGCGCCCTTGGACCTCTGGCCACATACAGTACTGCATTGACAAGCAGTGACTGTGGAACGAATTATCGGAGTTTCCATTGTTTCTTATGGGGAAACTTGCTTTGATATACAAGTGATTTGGATTACAAGCATTCCCTTGGAATTATTGCTCATAATTCAAGGTTCCACTGTACCAACGAAAATGAGTACACTGCTAAGTGAAAATGTCCTAATTGGGCCCAAAGTGTCAATATTTTGTGTAGCCACCATTATTTTCCAGCACTGCCTTAAACACTTCAGCCCCGGAAGGATTTACCACTTTAGGACCAGAGCACTTTTTGTGATTTGGCACTGCGTCACTTTAACTGACAATTACGTGGTCGTGCGACGTTGTATTCAACCGAAATTTGCGTAATTTTTTCCCACAAATTCTTTTGGTGGTATTTGATCACCGCTGCGTCATTTCTGATCACCGCTGTCAATAAAAAAAAGAGCGACAAATTTGAAAAAAAAAACCAGTATTTCTTACTTTTTGCTAAAATACAAATCCAAAAAAATATATAAAAAAAGCAAATGTATTCATCGGTTTTGGCCGATTTATATTCTTCCTCATATTTTTGTTAAAAAAAAAAAAAAAAAAATCGCAAACGGCGTTTATTGATTTTTTTGCACAAAAGTTGCTGCATTTACAAACCATGAGAATTCCTTTCTGGGGCTTTTACTATTTTTTTTTTACTAGTAATGGCGGCGATCTGCGATTTTTATCGAGACTGCGATTTTGGGGTGTATATGTCGGACATTTTTTACACTTTTTTGGGACCAATGACATTTATACAGCAATCAGAAATTTAAATATCCACTGATTACTGTATAAATGTCATTGGCAGTGAAGGGGTTAACCTGCAGGGGGAGATCTAGGGGTTAACTGTCCTCCCTAGGAGTGTTCTAACTGTGAGGAGGCTGGGCTACCATGGGCATAAGAGATCTAACTGATCCCAGTGACAGGGATCAGTAGATCTTTTAAATGCCCACTGACAGAGCGGGGAACTGCCTTGTTTACATCGGTGGTTCCCGTTCTTCCTCTCTGACAGGCAATTGCGGCTTGCTGGCGGAGATCGAGTTCGCCCGAGCCGTGGCCACACTCCTGCAGCCCGCTACAGCGCACGTCAGGAACTGGTTAACCCTCTTGGGCATGGAGTTCACCAGAGCTTCACAGGTTGCCACTGAAGTCCTTTTCCACACCTCCATGATGACATCACGGAGCTGATGGATCACTACAGTAGTACCTCCACACCTTTTCCTGAAGTCACCGTTGGACACT
>BLSH010278055.1:154265-179119 GCA_018402905.1 Glandirana rugosa | reverse complement strand
ACAGGTGGTATCGAATGGAAGGAGACGTTACCCGTTCTTGTATAAACCGATCGGTTCCGCTACCGGTTTAGGCTGTCTACGACCACCGACCTTTTACGGTTGTATATAGTTTCTTGTTACTGTAGGCGGTAACACCGGTTAGTCAAAGACTCATCTATACAGAGTCGTATCTTTCAGTCGAAATCGGGTATATATATCAGGCTGTAGTCGAATTGTTTTTGACTATTTAATCTATTTACTTACGGTTTAGGCAATAGTATACGACATACAGAGATCAGACGTGGCTGATCGAGGATTATATATATAATATAAAGAGTTCAAGGAGAGTTGCTCTCCTTTTAAGAAGCAACCTTGGAGAAATATAATATATATATTAGGAGCTAGTCGGTGCAGACTAGAGACATACAGCATATGATAACGGATTTGGCATTCATTTATCTAATTTATCAGTTTTTGTTAAGCTGATGTCGGACTATATATATGGGCTAAAGCTGACTTTCTATGCTGAGACATATCTACTCAGAAACTGATTGGCCACAATGGCGGATGTCATTGTTCTTTGATATATGTTGGCATTTTCCAGCCACCAGCATCTGTCGGATTTGGCCATCGCCTTGGCTAGCCAAATATGTTCTTGCCCATTGCAGAGGAAGGTAAGCTATGGTGGACATTTATAGAAGTTCTCTGGTGGTTAGACTTTGACCATATCCATGAGTAACAGCAGTACAACCTAGGCACATGCAATATATCTGCAGCTTAAAATGCAAACAGATCTTTCAGTAGAAACATTCTAATGCCATTTTGATTTCTATTAAGGATGTTACACACAGGCATTTAGCTACAGTACAATCCCAGCAGCATGAATCTACCGAATCCTGCTGTTGGGATTGACAGCTGTGTGTGGATAGCCGAGCCTGTACACCGTAATGACAGGCTGTCAGCCGCAGGTGATCGCTGGCTCTGCAAACAGGCACTAATAGCTGCTGCCTCCGACAGCCTGTCATTACATATCAGTAGATTCCTGTCACTGAGATTCGTTCTGGGGCTAAACGCCCTTGTCAGTGCCGCCTTATACAGTAAGTCCCCTACATACAAATGTTCAACTTTCAAAGATACAAACATATGTTTGCACAGTTCTTTTTACATATAAACCCAGCGGGTTGAACGGAAAAAAAAAGTGACAGATCGCTGTACAACACAAGCAATGTTGGTGCAGCGATCTCCCCAGCTGTGCTATTGTGTTCTGACAGGGAGACTCCCCCCGCCAGAACACACTGCCTTTGTCTGTAAGCGCTGATCTTTCTTGGATTTACGAACATGTTGGACTTACGAACAAGCTCCCGAAAAGGAACTCATTCGTAAATAGGTGACTTACTGTACTGAAGATTAAATTTGAGGTCATTTGTAGGTAACATATTTTGCAATTCCCCCAATGCCTAATGAAACATCTGCTTTTTGGGAAATCCTTTTGTCTGACACGTTCATGATACTTAATTTCTTTCCTTTACAGTCACTGATGTAAAACAACATTAAGCAACACAAGGGTTCCTCTTTATTTTTTGTACTAATAATCAACAGAAATGCAATATATGATCACATATCATAATACATAGTTTGCTAGTATAGCCATGTGCTCCCTTGAGAGTGGCTGGTAGTAGTGGTTCACCTGCTAGCTGACCTCAATCACACCATATCACACATCCGGAGACACTGACCAGGTCGGCTCTTGTTTTTGTTGTTTTATTGGGGGAAATAACTTGGATGGGGATTAGGGTTGACTGTGGGATGCCCAGAAGAATTATAGTACAAAGTTGGCACACACAAGCCTGTATGTGTGCGCTGACACTGCAGACTATTACTACTTCACCCACCAGCTCAGTACTTGGTTTCCTGCCTAAAAGGACTTTATTAGGCCTCTGCTCTTGATTCTTCACCGCGGTTAGCATGTAGCGAGGCCTACCCTGTTCCAGCAGGAACTCAGGAACACCCATTACAGGCAAGGGGCACACGGGCCCCTGATTCTTCAGAAAAGTACTTCTGTGCTAACCTGGCCTTTGGACTACAACACCCAGCCCATCTCTGACTCCAGGTCCCCTAGACCTTCTCTTTTCCTCAGTGACTCTCTCCTTCCCTTGACTGACCTCCAAGGCTCCCACAGACTGTCCTTTTCTCCTCCCAGCCTTCTCCAGTACTTTCTGTCCTTCAGTCCCAGGGACCATCACTCACCGCACCGGTGGGTTCCTTAAAGTCTCTCACTGTGTAGCACCTCCGCTGTTCTCCTGTTCCTCCTGTGCCATTCCAAGGATCTCTCTCCTCCCTGGATGCACCCAAACTCCCAGGCCCCAAGGTCACCCTCCCCAGACTGGGAGCGACCTCCCAGGTAGGGGCCTCCACAGCGCCTCTGCTACATCCCCGACTTTCCACCCGACACTACTCCTCCCAGATTGGGCTGGCTCTGAGTATTTAAGGACTGCCCCCTGACAACCCCACATGAGGATTGGTCAGGGCTCCTTAGAATACTCCAGATGGCTCCACCTATCTCCCAGCTTTCTGCCCAGAGACCAACACTAGGTGTCTGAATAAAGAGAGGGAGGTTCTGGTGACCTCATCTGTTTAGTCCACCTAATCCTCCCTCAGCCACTCCTCCCAGCTCAGATCAAAACACCCAGGCCTGCACAAGACAGTCAGACATGACTAAATGTATCTTTCCTAGCGAAAATCCTGCTAGAAAAATGCACCTACACTATGGGGGGGGTGCTACACTAGACTTTAATTTGTTTTTATTTTTCTAGTAAAGTAGAGAAGGGATTGTCAGATTTATTGCTGTCTGTGTCACATTTTCAGACCATTGTCACCAGAATAGAAAGTAATGCCTAGTACACACGGCCAAATGTCGGGAGACATCAACCGATTCAATGAAAACTGTGTGTATGTCAGATGATCCATTTGTTTGGCTTCTGTTGGATAAGCATGCTGGAAAACCAGCAGCTGACCGGCTCCCAATCAGCGCTGACCGGAGTGTTCTAGTGGGGGGGGGGGCAGTCCCGCTGTCAGAACACAACAGCTCAGCGGGGGAAATGTCTGTGCTAACATTGGTCTGTTAGTACAGTGGCTCCGACCGGAACTGTCAGTTGTAAAAAAAAAAACAAACATTAGAGTATGCTAGGCCTTAGGTGCATGCACTATTTTACAGTTCTCATTGGAACAGGAATAAGTGGGCTATCTTTCAGTCGGGACAATGTGTCCTGTTTTAACCACTTCCCGTCCACCGTATGAAGAATGACAGCTGGGAAGTGGTTCAGTTATCATGACTGGGCGTCATATGACATCCAGCAGGATAACCCCAAATCGCGCTCCTGTGGGGGCGCGCAGTGCGGTGATCGGTGATGTCGTTGTGTTACTCTGATACACCACATGACCTCTGACGGAGGCTCTTTACCACGTGATCAGCTGTGACCAATCACAGCTTATCACAGCGTGAACCAGGAAGTGCCGGTAAACGGCTTTCCTTGGTTCGCGCTGACAGATGATCGGCGGCTCTCCTGTCGGGGGGGGGGGTGAACGCTGATAATCAGAGGATTGATTATCAGCGCAGCCCCTATCAGAGAGGTGCCCACAGCTGCCAATCAGTGCCCATCAACTGCCAGTCAGTGCCCATCAAAATGCCAGTCAGTGCCCATCAGAGTGCCAATCAGTGCCCATCAGAGTTCCAATCAGTGCCCTTCACAGATACCAATCAGTGCCCTTCAGTAATGACTGTCAGTACCTCATCATCAATGCTGCCTATGAGTGCCATCTGTTAGTGCCCATCAGTGTTGCCTATCAGTGCCGCCTATTAGTGCCCATCAGTGCCGCCTATCAGTGCCCCTCAGTGCCGCCTATCAGTGTCCATCAGTGCTGCATATCAGGGTAGCCTATCGGTGCCCATCAGTGCTGCATATCAGTGCCGCCTATCAGTGCTCATCAATTCTACATATTAGTGCCTCCTCATCAGAGGCACCTTATCAGTGCCGCCTCATCAGTGTGCACATTTGTGCAGCCTCATCAGTGCCCACCAGTGAGGGAGAAAACAAAATTTTATAACAGAAACGAAGACAACCTTTTTTTTAAAAGATTTTTTAGTCTTTTTTAGTTTGTTTAGCAAAAAATAAAAACCCCAGTGGTGATCAAATACCACCAAAAGAAAGCTCTATTTGTGGGTAAAAAATGATAAAAACTTTGTTTGGGTGCAGCGTAGCATGACCTCCCAATTATCATTTAAAGTGTGACAGCACTGAAAGCTGAAAATTGTCCTGGGCAGGAAGGGGTGAAAGTGCCCGGTATTGAAGTGGTTAATTACCTTCTCAATGTTTGGGTGACTTGATGCAGAACAGCAGCTCCACAATTAAAAAAATGCCAATCTGTGAATCTGTACTGTAAGCAAGCAACCAGCTTCTCTTTATGACATAACTACAGTTTCTACAGACTAATTATCCCATCTCTTGCAGCTAACTAATCATGTGGGCATTTCTAGAGTTCTCTGGTGGTTAAAGATTGACCCTATCAATGAGCATTGGCAGTACAAGCTATGTTACTGCCAAGACTCCTTGTGGTTATCTATGGAGAGAGGTTCTTTCATGTATGGCAAATTCGAAACACACCATCCTTCTACCGTTTTCACCAAACACATACCTTCCAACTGTCCCTCATTTGAAGGAATTGTCCATCTTTGGAACCAAATCCATCTGTCTTACTTTCTTTCTTAGTTGTCCCTCTTTTTGGCCTGACGTAAGGATCTATTATATAAAAACTTTTTTTTAACTATCAAAATGTTTTACTGTGCTTAGCCTTTTAATGAGCATTTCAATTTTTCTATTTGTTGTTTGGAAAAACCCCAAGAAAGGAAAAGTGAAATAAAAAATGTGATTAAACCAGTAATTTTTGTAAATTACTCTGCATGTTACTGGAGGCAGGGGAGGGCTGGGCCAGGGGGCAGGGTGGCAATTGCTCCCCCGGCCACCCCAACTTACAATCGAAATGGCGGGCGGCCATTGTCTGCTGACAATATTCTCTTTTTGTGAAGGAAGTAGGGGCCAGGGGCACGGCCGCCAACTAACTGCAAACAGAGGGGGGGGGGGCACCCAGGGCTGGCCCTACCATGGATGATGTGTATTATAGGATTCCAGGAGGCAGGAATCCATATCACAGTGTCCGCGCCAGGTAAGCAGGAGATCCTCGTTCTTTGTAATCCGGCGGCTCTCCTCTTTCTGCATTGCAGGCTGCATTGGATGGCCACTGGTGAGGCTGCATTGATGGGCACTGATGAGGCTGCCGGGCACTGATGAGGCTGCATTGATGGGCACTGATCAGGCTGCATTGATGGGCACTGATGAGGCTGCACCTCCTTTGTTGCTATTAACATTAAATGATGTTACCACATTGTATCATATTTGTCTTGCTTCATAACATCAATATCTATTATAAAACCAGGTGGGCATGGATGGTGAACTGATTCGGTAGTTCCGTGGGCCACTTTACTGGACTTGCCCCCCAGGCCAGCCCTCCCCTGACTGGAGGTATGGCAGGGGCATGCCATTTGCCAATATGCTTGGTGCTATAATGTGTCCCTCTTTCCAATCCAACAGTTGGGAGGTATGCAATCATGACAAACCCATGAAAACCTATATAAAGCTGGCCATAAATGGATAGAAAAGCAAAAAAAAAAAAAAAAAAAAACAAACAATAAGAAAAGGCACCAAGTAAGTATGAAAAAAAAAATCAATTTATTCAAATTGATTCCTGTTTTTTCTCATACTTACCTGTTGCCCTTTCTTATTGTTCTATGTGCTCATGAAACCCACTGCCAGTGACTGTATGTGTTCCATTCACCCATCAGTAAACCAATCTACTGCTGGTCCTATTATTATGGACTTTATGAACTTATTATGCTCATTTGCAAGTCAATGAAGCACTGACCCACCTGCTATATAAAAGTGTGTGTTTCTGGTTTAAACAAAAAAATTGTGTTTGATTTTCACATTGTTGTTGTGGTTACTACAACAGACGATTTCCGTTTCAAGATCGTTGAAAAAAAATTAAGTGAAATGCACATGAACAGTAGGGGTAGTAGTATAAATCGATCAGAAAAAAAAACAATGCTGTTTAACCACTTCAATACCGGGCACTTTCCCCCTTCCTGCCCAGGACAATTTTCAGCTTTCAGCGCTGTCACACTTTGAATGACAATTGTGCAATCATGCAACACTGCACCCAAACTCATTTTTTATTATTTTCTTCCCACAAATAGAGCTTTCTTTGGTGGTATTTGATCACCACTGGGCTTTTTTTTTTTACTAAACAAACTAAAAAAGACCGAAATTTTAGAAAAAAAAAGTTTTTCTTCGTTTCTGTTATAAAATTTTGTTTTCTCCTTTGCTGATGGGCACTGATGAGGCTGCACTGACGGGCACTGATGAGGCGGCACTGATGGGCACTGATGAGTTGGCACTGATGGGCACTGATGAGGATGCACTAATATGTAGAATTGATGGGCACTGATAGGCGGCACTGATATGCAGCAGTGATAAGCACCGATAGGCAGCACTGATGGGCACTGATAGGTGGCACTGACAGGCAGCACTGATGTGCACTAATAGATGGCAATGATGGGCACTAATAGATGGCACTGATAAGCAGCACTGATGATGAGGTACTGACAGTCATTACTGATGGGCACTGACAGGCGTTACTGATGGGCACTGATTGGCACTTTGATGGGCACTGATTGGCACTTTGGTGGGCACTGACTGGCACTTTGGTGGGCACTGACTGGCAGCTGATGGGCAGTGATTGGCAGATGTGGTGGGCACCTCTGATGGAAGCTGAGCTGATAATCAATGCACTGATTATCAGCACAGACCCTCCCCCCCCCCCCTGACAGGAGAGCCGCTGAAAGCTCTCCCTATCAGTGCGAATCGAGGAAAGCCGTTTACCGGCACTTACTGATTACACACGGTGATCAGCTGTGATTGGTCACATGTAGTAAAGAGCCTCCATCAGAGTCTCTTTACCACGATCAGAGTTGCGGTGTGTCAGAGTGACACACCACTGATTGCTGCGCGCCCCCGTGGCTTATCCTGCTGGACATTATATATGACGTCCAGTTAGGATAATGCAACGGTCTATAGCAGAATGACGGACGGGTGGGAAGTGGTTAATGTTGAAAACAATCAGAAAAATTTTGACGTTCACTGAAAATTTTCCAATACAATAGCAGGGACATCGAATGTTAGATCGCAAGAAAGTTTAGATTTTTGTTCTAATATTTGTTCGTTTTTCTACTCATCTATGGCCAGCTTAATAGTGAGCCAATGATGAAACATTCATTGGTACAAAGAAAGGCAAAGTGACCAGCACTGATGAATTGTAACAGGATCACACAGGATTGGGCGCTGTAGAAGCTTCTTCCACTTCACCTTTATTGTTCTGTGACCGAATCATCCAGAAAGTTTCCACTATACTTTCCTCCCATACAGATGTTGAATGATTTTAGATTAGGTCAACACAAGCTCGGAGTTCAAGTTTGCTTAGGATGCTGAAAGGGAAGGGAAAAATAGTTCATCAGCAGGTTATCCTGTACTGCCATGGGATGATACATCCACTTCTGGTTATATTGTGTTGTGAAAAGATTTTATTGTTACAGTAGCGATCACAGATCTTTAGAATTAACAGATTATCAGTGATCAGTAGCAATTGAAGACTGAATTTCCAAGAATTATTGGTGTTGCATGTGTACATTAGTCTAGCTTGGCACAATGCAAGAATTCATTACCTGATGAACCGCTAGGAAGCTGAAAATCACAGTCAGCACTACTACGGTGATTCTATGCAAATAACTGCCCCACATTACACTGAGCACAGGGGGATTGCTTGCTCGGCAATGCCACCATTCATAGATCACCTTGTATTTTTTCAATGAATACAAGGTGCTCTATGATTGGAGGAGATGAAGAGGAGGGGAGGTGATGTCACAACTAGGTGGTGACCTAACAACCAGAAAGAGGTTCTAATCCCTTCTTACCCTACTCAAAAGGGTTTAGCTTGGCATACACTTTAATAAAACAAAGTTGCAGTGACTTAGTATCCTCCACAATTTCTAAATGGGAGGACCTTAAGGCCACAATTAGAAGAGAAACAATCATAATCACAGCACAAAAGACCAAAAAAATGTCTTACAGCAAAATGAATGAACTTGAAAAGTGAATTAAAATCCAATCCTAACCCAACTAATAGAGAACAGGGAGACACTGCTATAGCCAGATGACATTGGTTGAGTCAATGAACTGGAGAAAAACATGTAGATACCATTCCTCATCTCCACGTGCCCATTCTGCTGGCTGTGGGGTATACAGTTCTGCTGCATGCACTTTCAGATTGATCTGGCCTCCAAAGAATCTACTTTATTGCAAAGCATAATAAAGGTTTCCAAAATGATATCGATTTCATTGGATGTGTGGACTTTGTGCATATTTTATTCTTTAATGATTATGTCCAGAGTAAAAAATGTTTTTTTTTTTATTCAGGAACAAATGAAACATTGTAAATTCATATTTACACACACCTGAATGAGTCAGTAAACGATTTTCCTCTGTTGGCCATTCTGCCCGTCATGTTTAAAGGGGGCCCTTGTGGAGATTTAATTAGACAGAGAGTCTGAAGGGAAACAGCTACTGTATCGCTTAGAAAACCATAATGCTGAATGTTTTTTTGTACACACACCCTGTATTTAATATTTTTTCGTAAAATAAAGATTTAACATAAAAAGTAAAAAAAAAAATGTTGGAAAACGTAAAAAAAAGGCCCAAAATCATTATAGTTTCCCCCTAAAGGGACTCACCAAGTCAGTCTGCAAAACAAGGTTGTCCCTGCAAATAAAATGTGGGGTACTCACCATGCTGCCCATGCCAGTAATACAAAGTTTAGAATAAGTCAGGAGAAAGCAACAGCTAAAACTCCTGCAACACCCTCCTAATCCCCCGCCACACGCTGCGGTTGCAGGATACTGTAGTGACGTATAAACCAATGAGCACAGTGGGGCACAAGGAATTCTGCAGATTTTTTAGCCATTGCTTCACTTTTGCAGAGATCAGCAGCATGTACAACAGGAGAGGTGAGTACTCTATGTCTTCTGGCAGGAACAGATTTCAAGGTTTTAGCAACTGAACTATGAAGTGAAGCTATAATGGTTTTCTTGTTCATTGTATTTTAATTTTTTTTTCCTTAAGTTTATAAGTTTTAAGCTGAAAGGAAAAAAAATACTTGGGGAACTGTGGAGTTAAACCTCCATGGATAAAGGATTACATCAACATAATTTCTTTTTTTCACCAAGTTTTAAATAAATGGCTCAACACTAAGTGCTCGGTCACATGAGCAGAAAAGTGGTGGTATAAAAAGGCTGCGGTTTTACCCCCGCCCCCAATAATGACCTACCTAGGGACAGACAGGGCTGTACATGTGGTGCTTTGCGTAATAGCTGCAGCAAAACTTAAACCCCCTGCTGCCTTTGGTGCTGCCCCCAAACATGACTCAATCAAGTGAATGGAGCCACGCCGCAAACTGCCTTGCAACTGCATGCAATGCACGCAGTTGCAAAGCAGTGATTCTGACTTTTCAGGGTTAAAACAAGTGGTGAGGAAGCAAAATATCACCTCCCAACTGCCTGTAAACAGCCCTCTAAAAAACGATCCACCACGGATTGCCTCTCACAGGACTGGAAAGGGCTTTCAGCCATCTGAACGAGGTCCAAACCAAATAATACCTACAGTATCACCCATCACCCTGGGACCACAAAATGTGTTAAAATTAAAAACTGTATTTATGAAACAAATGCAGGCCTAAGAGATCAAGCTAATGCAAATAAAAATTCATAAATCCATATGGCAGCTTCAAAAGTGTTCAGACGTTTCATCTTCTGATAACCTTCAACGTATCCTTTCATTTTTTAAGCCAGTGGTTGTCTTGGAAATGTACGTGATTGTGAAATACTGAGCTGGCCCTATGAGGTCAGCATTTTCTTACACAAGGGCTTATTTAGGACATGGTAAATTAAGTGGATCAGACGCTTGCTTCCATGACATATAGTTAAACGACCTATATGCTCAGAGAAATATCTACAACACAGCTCAATCCAAAATAATACGGTATATATTCTATGGGAAGTGTATTTTGCTGCATTTCCTCTTATTTACTGTTTATGCATTTTGAATTATTACATATCAGGAAATCTCATTTAGTTCAGTTGCCAAATGTGGCCGAGAGCCAAAGTTTACTAAATCTGTGTCCTGTACTCAGTAAAGAACATAAGGACGAAAAATAAAAATATTTCTTAACCTGGGTTATTTATAGTGAGCTTTTTTCTGTTTTCTCAAAGCTTGCCATGGAATGTATCCCATCCTTTCTTATTCTTTCCCGTACCTATTGAAATACAAGAATACAGGAAGTAAAATGGCATTTTAGTTTCCCCTTAGTTTTAGCCTGATATAGAGACCACATGTTCAAAATAATAGGAGTATAACATAGTGGGGTATTTCAAATAAATTGCCTTGAAAGTAAAAAAAATTAAAGAATACATTTGGATTTTGGACTTCTAGAAAATGGCTGGTGCAGTGGAAGGGTTCCATAGTAATGGTGGTAGTGGGTGTCTCAGTGTTTGGCTTCCCTCTTGCTCTCACCCCAGAAGTGTGCACCTCCTGCCCCCTCCCCTGGGGATGTACACGGCGGGGGGGGGGGTTATTTACTAAAGGAGAATCCACTTTGCCCTACAAGTGCACTGCAATGGAAGTGCAGTCGCTGTAGATCCGAGGGGGACATGCAAGGAAAATAAAAAACAGCATTTTTGCTTGTACATGATTGGATGATTAAATCAGCAGCTCTTCCCCTGATTTCAGATCTTCCCCTCAGATCTTCAGCGACTGCACTTCCAAGTGCACTTTCAAGTGCACTTGCAGTGCAGAGTGGATTTGCCTTTAGTAAATCAACCCCAATGTCAATTTGGTAAGTTGCAGGCTGGCAGGTAAGTGAGCTGGGAATTTTTGTTTGTTGTTTTATGACATGCTTCACCCTTCCATGTGCTCCTTGCTGTAAAGGTCAGTTACAGGTTGGGGTGGTTGCCATTTGTTTGTTGATGAGGGGACACACTGGATACCTTTGCTGCCATTGTGTTATTGCTGGATGTTCAGTGCATTCCTGTACCTTTCAGGAGGAATGGGCTCCCTCCAGGCATACCTGCCTTTAATCTATCCATTATGTATGTGCTCCATCTCAGAAGACTCTACAAATTATACAATTAGGAGTGCAGCACACTGGGGTGCTGCAGCTTACACATGTATTTGCAAATGTGTGCAAACTAAACCCCTTGGTTTTAATGTGAACTGTTAAACAAGGTCAATTCGATTTGTTGCAGGCTGGCTAGTAAGGGAGCTGGGAATTTTTTGCTGTTTTTTTTGACATGCATCGCCCTTCCATGTGCTCCTTACTGCAAAGGCCAATTATAGGTTTGGGTAGTTGTCATTTGTTTGTAATGTACACTGCACCCCCAGAGGCCAGAGAACTGACTGGCTTTTACAGGCTGCACTGGGGAAAAGGGGATGGTACTGAGGAATGGAAACTCCAGGCTCAGCTTCCCCCCACCAAGGTGACAGCTGGCGGAAAGGTGCAGTGCTTGAAATGTTGGGGTTCAGTAGCAGAGGTTCAATGGTATGGGTGCTAGGTGACAGGGAGATGTGCAGAGTGCCAGAAGTAGTGAGTCCTAACTAGGCCCAAATACAAAATCTGTCTACTTGTAAACCTGAAGGGGGGCTTCTTTGACTGAGTGCCAACTAATATAGTGAGGCTCCTTGACCTCGTTGTTCGCTTGGGTAAGTACAAGGGAGGTTTACTTGGCATGGGATGGGGAGTTATTAGGATTATTTTCTTTTAATTATTGATAGACTTCAGACCCCCTTAAAAACTGTCATGTGTTGCGGCAATGTGCATTTTACTGCAATGGTAACACATACACAAGGCACTCTGTGCTGTGCCATTTGGTGCCAATAGACCCACACTGCAGTGCACCAAAACACATGTTAACTTGTATGCGGTAGCGCACAACAAAGGAACAACATAGTATGAAGTGGACCTTAATATTCTGAT
Source organism: Glandirana rugosa (assembly GCA_018402905.1). Taxonomy (NCBI): domain Eukaryota; kingdom Metazoa; phylum Chordata; class Amphibia; order Anura; family Ranidae; genus Glandirana; species Glandirana rugosa. Next base: position 166,951 of record BLSH010278055.1, on the reverse strand, counting down.
CTTTACTGCTGGCCATGTGTCGTGTGGACCATTAGGAGGGGGCTTCCCATAATGGCAGGCAGTACATGTATTCCATATATTTTAAGAAGCATCCTGCTTATTAAGGATTAGTTCAACTTTCTGCACTCTTTCTATAAAAAAATCCCCATACATTCCATCTCCCACAGCATATTGCAAAGTACTGTTCAGGTTTTAAAAAGATGCCACTTTCTCATGCATATCCTGCATGGCCTGTCTGCAAAAAGTCCTTGGTGGTGGGCCTTCCTCGGTTCTAACTAAAAAGGAGGATAGGCCAAAAGTTAGAACTGGGCCCCAGCGCCTGTCCTAGACTAATTCAGACTTTGCCCACTCTCTCCCTCTAGCCGCAGCAGCTGAGAGCCTGACTCCCTATCCTCTCCCCCTGCTCTCACCACCTCAACCACATGCCCCTACTTTATTCACCACTGCACCAATGCCCACCATGGCACTTGCTGCCACTGCACCCACCCCCACTGTGGCAGTGAGGTGCCCTTCCATATTTAGCCTGTTCAACAAATGGGCACACTTTTGCTAGTAAATGACTAAAGCATTTTTCTTTTCTCTCTCTCTTTCTTTCTCTTTCTCTCTTTATTTCAGTTTGAGTCTTTTGTTTTGCACAGAGCAGCTCCAATCCTCCTCTTCCTGGGTCCCCTGCCAGTGCTCCTGGCTCCTCCCTAATGCCGAGTGTCTATTCTGTCCTGTCAGGTCCGCCTGAAAAATTAACAGGTGCACTTGATCGGCACACTTGTATGACTCCAAAGCGGCGCCAACTGTGGAGTGCAACATTGGTGCAACTTTGATGCATTTTGGGATGAGTGCAACTTGGATATGACTTTGGCTATGACCAGTGATAATGGATAACTGTTGCACACAAGTTGCATTGTATAACATTCAGGTACGACTTTCATGCAACTTCCGAGGGTTAACATTGAAGTCTATGGCCCTCAAGTTGCATGAAAGTCTCACTAAAGTAGTGCATGAACTACTCTGAAGTTGCTTCAACTTTAAGTCGCACATATATGAATGGTTATCATTGGAAAATGACTTGTTATGCAACTTTGATGTCCGAAGTTACATGACAAGTTGCACAAGTGTGAATGGAGTCTTAGGCCCCTTTTACACTTGTACGACCTGAAAGTCACACAATTTAAAGCAATGCCTGTGTAATCTTGAGGTCTATGGACCTCAAGTCGCATCAAAATTGGACCAAAGTAGTGCATGAACTATTCTGAAATTGCTTCAACTTTGAGTCACGTATATATGAATGGTTCTCATTGGAACACACGGGGAACGACTTGTCATGCAATTTTGATGTCCAATGTTGCATGACAAGTCGCACAAGTGTGAATGGAGCCTAAGGGAAACAGCAAATTGTCATTCAATCAATGTGCGCCGAGTGTAAGAGCTCTGTGTCTTTTGCAACCTTGACTGTTCCTAAAAGTGGAATCTCGTGTAGCATCTTAAATCATTTGGCAACTTACAAAGTGTAGTAGGACAATGAAGTCACAGATTAACCTAGCAAAGCACTCTGTGTATGCAAAGTCAATGTAAAGCTCTGGATCCAGCAGGAAGCAGTGACACATTATTATCTTCCACATTTACATTCACCGCCTCAAAGGAAATCTGACCTCCATGCCACAATGTTTATTTGTGTTTATTTCTGTTAACTGCCAAAGGGAGGTGTTAAGTGGCATACAAAGCCATTCAATTGATCAGTAAATAGTAAATATTTACTTTTCTTTCAACAGACAATGAGATGAGTCACCAGGAGCTGGATGAATCCAGTCCAATCCATAAAACATCAGATGATGTATAATTGCTGCACCAGGCATACCTGTTAATGGTCAGATCATGGAACGTTCATATATCCATATTCCATTACCACCTATACGTCCTCACTGAGCCCGACTCAACAGGCTTGGAGGACAAAATGATTGACTGGGCCAGATTTTCCCAGATGCCTAATCCACATAATTAAGATGGATGGGGAAATCTTCCCTGCTATGCTGTTGTATTCTGACAGCAGGATTCTTCCACTGTCAGCATACCCTGATCCAATTGGCTGCATGCGCTGATCGCACTCCTCTTCTGATCATTAGATCAAATCCTTTTGAATGAGAACTGCCATAAATGGACTTATATTTGGCCAGCCCCTGCTAAACCAGCTGAATTTCGATCCATCTATGGTTAGCCTAAAGCCCCATACACATGCATCAAGTCGCCCCAAGTCGCTTGACATCTGAAATCCCATTGAAGTGCATGGGAGCCGTCTTAATGTACACTGCTGAAGTCGCTCCGACTTCAGAAAAGGTTCCTGCACGACTTCAGGGCGAATTCTATCTGACTTGTGCCTAGAGTTGCCACCTCATCCCTTTAAACCTGAACACATATGAATTACACAGGTTCTGTGGCTGATTAAATGCAGATAAGGCACCAAGTGAGTTTAATTACCACCTTAATCAGCCACAGAAGCTGTGTAATTAATATGTGTTCAGTTTTAAAGGGATGAGGTGGCAACCCTACTTGTGCCCATAGAATCCATTGGAAGTTGCCTCCAAGTCGCATCCCCCATCTACATGGAAAGGACTTTACAGTAAAAAGAATAGAATTTATCCAGGGCAACCCCCTCCCTTTCTTCCCTGATAGGCCACAGGCAAAGTCGCCTGGCATGAAGTCGCACTGAAGTTGCGCTTAATGTTGCCTAGCAAAGCATGCCTAAGTCGGATCATCCCTATGCGAACTGAGCCTAAGGGCTCTTTCACACGAGCAGCTAAGCAGGGATCCATCTGTTTATCCCCGCTGAGCCGGCGGATGACAGGACAGTCTCTGCACTTAGTGCAGAGACTGACCTGTCACAGCTCCATTCTCCTCTATGGAGGATCGGATGAACACGGGTCATCTGTCTGTGTTCATCCGAGCCGCCAGACAGATGGAAAATAGGGTTTCCATTCGTCTGTTTTTGGTGGATCGGGTGTCAGCGGACATGTCAACGCTGACATCCGTCGCTCCATAGAGAACAATAGAGCGTCCGTTCGGATCAGCCTGAAAAACTGACAGGCGGACCCGAACGATCCGCTCGTGTGTATGGGGTCTAAGGGTCCTTTCACACGGGCGGTCAGTTTCTGCTCACTGTGCAGAGGCAGACCTGTCAGACCCCCGCTCTCCTCTATGAAAACGGACCGCCAGCCAGATGGAAAATAGGGTCATCATCCATCTGCATTTCACGGACAGGATCGGATCGGATAGCAGCAGGTGTCATAGAACATGTCACCGCTGACATCCGATGCCCTTAGGAGTGAATGGAGGCTCCAAAACTGACAGGAGGACCTGATCGGAAAGCCCGTGTGAAAGGGGCCTTAAGCTTTGACAAAAAAAAAACTGGAAGCTTTACCAGCATGAACAAGCATGCTGGTAAATTAGCATCCGATCAGCGCTCACAGCCAATGGCTGCAAGTGCTGATCACTGTGTTCTGGCAGGGAGGCAGTCCCCTGTCAGAATGTAATAGTTCAGTGGGGAGATTGGCACACTAACGGTCGATCAACTTGGGTACAACCAGCCAGCTGGATTTTACATGAAATTATTTCTGGTGGCTGTTAGCAATAATCACTTCTGTTGTCTACTCCCAGTGGGGATGGCTTCCCCTACCCTCCCGCCGGGAGAATACAAAGGCTCTACAGGAGGGATTTCCCTGTCGACCTATGGTTGTAGGAAAGAAAGTCGCTCCATCTATGGCTGGCCTTATGACAATCTGTAATTTTTTTCTCATTCAGCTCTGGGTTAAACAAAAAAAACTTCCTATATGTACCTGACATTAATCTGTCCATACATCTATAGATACATACTGTACATAAAGATCCATAGATTCCCCAACCACGCTAAACATTGTGGATGGATGAATATCCCACTGCAAACTATTGTATTCTGACAGCCATCATCTACAGCTGTCAGAATAACAGTGACTGCATCTGATTGGCTGCAGTGACTTTTCAGACTTTTTTTCTGCCCATTTCCTTCAATAATCAAGTGAAGTTTGTTGAGTCGGGTGGTATCAGCAGGGCCACCCATGGCTTTAATTTTGTACTGTATGCTCATTAAAAGAACTAATCTGCACCATGTGATAAAACAAGAAACAAAAAGAGGTTCCTGAAAAGAGGTTCCTGTTTTCCTGCAAACTGAAACTTTTAGTATCAGCTGATAATCTGAGTGTCTGTGATAGCATCAAGTACATTCTTCTTCAAATTAAGGGAAAAAATACAAAGCTATAAAAACTGAATGAAGGGGAAAGGGGGTGCAGTGTGTGTGGCGTACCTCAGTTGTCTCTTGGACATGTATGAAACATAAGTTGTACTAAAAAGGTGGAATATGGCGGGCATCCTTGATTCCCCTATATGTGGCAAGTGCACAATAGACCATGGGGACTTAATTTACCTAACATGGAGATAGACTAAATTACATCTCTACTGGGTAGGAGTGTTACGCCTCCTACACACGAGTCGACGATCGTATACAACAGGTCATACGAACGACCGTTGTATGCGAAATCGATCGTTAGTACACGCGATTAGAACAGCTGACGTACGACGGTCGTACAACAGAAGTTGTATGAGCAAACTAGAAAACTTGTTAGTACCAACAAGCGGTCATACGTCCGTTGTATCGTGTGTACAGAGAGGTTGGTCCAACAAGTTGTACTGTGCAAAACACTCATGCTCAAAAGTCAGGAATGGCCGGACGCTAATTACATGCACCTGAACTTTCTCTTATACGTTCATAACACGTCACTACATTCGGCTTGGTTGTACGATCGTTAAGTGCATGTCAGTACGCGAGATACAACAGCCAACATACGATTTGGGCCGTTCGGTCGTACGACCGTTGCACCGTGTGTACGAGACATTAGACACCATAAACTCTGTGCTTCAGATGTCCATTCCACTTGACCCGAAACCATGCCTCTTGGGTATTTTTGATGACTTTCAATTGCCGGCTCTTATGAGGGAAGATGTAGCCAGAGCTCTTTTCCAAACCCAGAGGGTGTTACTTATGCCTCGTACACACGGTTCGACGATCGCATAAAACAGGTCGTATGAATGACCGTTGTATGCTAATCCGACCGTTAGTACGCGCGATTAGAACAGCCGACGTATGACGGTCGTACAACAGGAGTTGTATGAGCAAACTAGAAAACTTTGTTAGTACCAACAAGCGGTCTTACGACCGTTGTATCGTGTGTACAGAGAAGTTGGTCCAACAAGTTGTATTGCGCAAAACACGCATGCTCAGAAGTCAGGAACGGCCAGACACAAATTACATGCAACCTGAACTTTCTCTTTATACGTTCATAACACGACACTATGTTCAGCTTGGTCGTACGATCATGTAGTACATGTCAGTATGCTAGATACAACAGCCAACATGCTATTTGGTACGTTCAGCCGTACGACCGTCGAACCGTGTGTACGAGGCTTAAGGCACTGGAGGTCTACTGACTCTCCTTCCCATAAATAATGGATACAATGCATAGGAAAAATGCTTAGATTGGAGAAATGTATCTATCAACATAGGGGCCGTCCCCATAAATTCGACAACCTATGGAGTTCCTGGCTGGATACCCCAGACCTGAGCCTACTGGAACTGGTGGTGGACAGACTACTCATAGGTTAGACTGAGTATCTTTACCTGGTGAATGTAATGCTCTGCTATAAAGTCAAAGTTAAAGATGGGGGACTCAATCATGAATGGATACATCAAGGCGGATATTGTTCTGGCCTATGTAGGGTCGGGCTGTAATACATTATCATGAATATGTTTCCTTACTGACACATGCAAAGCTATGTGTATGCTTGCTGTGTGTGTGTGACTGTCTTGACATTACTGTTTCTATACTGCCCTGTTTTTGTTTTATATTATAGTTTTTCATTAAAACTCCTTCTGATTAAAAAAAAAAAAAAGTGGAAATGGAGAACTCTACTTATAGCACAAGTTCTCCATTTTACAATTGCACCTTGATTATCTAGTAGCAATATTAGTTCATATTAGGTAAGCAGTAACCTAATTACTGGTTAGCTTAATAAGCTGGAAATCCATAGTACAGAGATACCAACATCTAACAATGGATAGACATGGGGGGAAAGTATGAAATGACCTAAAAGTGCCTCGTCTGGAGATTTGATAAGACTCATTGGAAAAAATAATGAGTAATGAAATAGAGATAGACCCTCAAAACAATGGTTATTGTCTCCATTGGCTCCATTAGATACCGGTTTATTAGTGAAGCTTTCAGAGACGTTGCTAGAAGTGATTGTAGCCGAGATGTTGCTACAAATTTGGACCAGCCTTTTTAATCAAATTATCAGCTAAGCTGTATGCATCATATAAGGAACTTTGATAAAACAAAGAAAGGTTGTAGATAGCAGAAATATTGTTTGCCTCCAAGAGAGTTCATTTGAAAATGAAATCATAGACTTATAGACTTAAGCCTCGTACACACGGTTCAACGATTGTACGACCGAACGGCCCAAATCGTATGTTGGCTGTTGTATCTCACGTACTAACATGCACAAAACGATCGTACGACCAAGCCGAACATAGTGACGTGTTAGGAACGTATAAAGAGAGAGTTCAGGTGCATATAATTAGCATCCGGCCGCTCCTGACTTCTGAGCATGCGTGTTTTGCACAATACAACTTGTTGGACCTACTTCTCTGTACACACGATACAACGGTCGTATGACCGCTTGTCGTACTACCAAAGTTTTCTATTCTGCTCATACAACTTATGTTGTACGACCGTCGTATATCGACTGTTCTAATTGCGCATACGAACGGTCGATTTAGCATACAACGATCGTTTGTATGACCTGTTGTATACGATCGTCGGCCCGTGTTCACGAGGCATTAAGCTGGCCATAGGTGGTTGGAATCTCAGCTGGTTCAGCAGGGATCTGATATTCAAACCATGTGTGGGCAGGCTGATTGTAATACAAACAAAGAGTTTGACCACTCCAGGTGAGGCTGGTTGGTATTACTTTCCTTGGGTGCACGTCCATTCCGTGAACTGCATCAATGGTGAAGGGGAAAAGAGGTTGACAACACTCCAGGTGTGTGATAAAACATCCAGTCTTTATTTGAATAGATGTACAAACAATCAATAAATATTCTCCAATGTCCAAAGATGAGCAGACAGAGTGCAGGCAGGCAAAAGATTGACGCTTTTTCGCGAAATAAAATTCGCTTAATCATAATCTGATACTGCTGCAATCTAATTTTGATACAATTTTAAGTGCGATAATATAGTTCAATTTGGATCAACTTTTACGTAATTTGGATGCGATTTGCATATTCTATGGGGCCAAAATCACGGAATTGCACCCAAATAATACAGGAACCTTTTCCAAAATCGCACCAAGCTAAGTTGCATTGATGAGAACTTGCACCATTGTACATAATGTGATTTCTATTGTCATGGGGTTCTCCTTCCTGGCAAGAGGTTTGATTTTGGCAGACCAGGAACTGGCGTTGGCTTTTCATGGGTATGAACACTAGCAATCAGAGCAAGTTCAATTGTTTCTTCTGTTTATGTTTCTTTTTTTAATCCTGCCTAAAATTCACTAACCCTTATTTTTGACCCTAACCTTAACCCCAAGCCTAGGCCTGACACTGACTTAGATCAAACTCTGATCTAGCTATTTAATCTTTTCTTTTTATTAGTTTTTTTGCATATTTTTGTTTACAATATTCTCCTCTACAAAGGAGAAAAAGATACAATGTACAATTTTCTCCATTCAAGAGGAGAAAGCAACACAGGAGTGGGCTGTACAGTGACCGATCGCTGTGATAGCCAATCAGAGGCTATGAGAGCAATCAGATTTTTGAGAATCTGGCCTCCCAACTCTCAAGCATTAGTATGAAACCTGGAGTTGTTACTGACAGCTCAGTCTGTGTGCTAGGAGTGCGCTGTGCAGTACACTGTCAGCACAAACACAGCATTGCATATATGTAGCCCCATGGCTAAAGACCCACTACAATGAGTCCACATACATATACTCAGCTGGAGGGGGGTTAATTCCCAACTCTGGGAAAACTAAAGGTCTTCCCTTGCAGTGGGGCTGCAACCGCACTACTAGGGTAACAGTAAGGTAACTTTAACTTACCTGATTCTCTGTACTCCCAATGGTACTCCCGCATTAAGTTGCTACTCGGCATCCTCACGTCCGAAGCAGGGCTATGGACCTGGCATCAGACTTGATAATGTCAGAGGGCATGCAACTGCCAGAGTGCAGGCGCAGAGAGGTTGTGTCTAGCAGCACAAAGGAGCCCGCAGAAGTGTAGGAACAGGTAAGTAAAACTGCTTTATCTAGACCCCTAGACATAAATGAGGATTTAAAATTTGCCATGTGGGCACAGCTCCACTGCAAAGGAGGACTTTTACTTTTTCAGGAGTTTTAAGCATAGTCTATGTTGTACACTATTACCACCAGAAATGTTTCTATTAAGGCAGAATTTCATCCCATTCACTGAATGGGCATACTTTTGCTAGTCAAAATATATTGATCTTATGTACTACATGCTTACGTGAGTGACAGCATGAACAGACATGTAGTAATCATTATCAGAATAAGGCATTTCATGTTGTCTGGACTCAAGTTCATTGTTTCACCTAAAGCCATCATTACTGATCAGTTAGTGATACATCATACTGTATACTATATTTGACATGATTCACCACCCTGTATCAGTTCAGTAGCCTTGTGATTCCCGGAAAAAAGTAAACATTTTTTAAAAAAAGTGATGAAAAAAGATTTGTTGACCACGCATGCTATCTTTCATCCTACGACCAGCACAGGAAAATAAAATATAAAATCTAAGAGGTTACTATGGGCCATGCTGTGCTTTAATAAATATGCAGAAAAGACATTTGCTCCAAGCCCAATAATACTTAATACTTGGATTATACCCATCATGTATAAACAACCTCTAATTTCCCCACCCCCCGGCCAGTTGGCAGCACCCCCCCCCCACAGTCGGACAGACGGGGTAAGCCTGGCACTTACCCCATCTAGGTAGCGGGTGGGCAGGCAACGGTGTCCTACAGGCGGCTCCAGCATGTCCTAGCGTGATCCTTCTTCCTCCTCCTCGGTGTCCAATAGGATCGCCTGTCCTTTTAGCCTCAGACCCACTTCCTGATTGGCCAGGAGGAGGATCAGTGTGATGATAGTGAATATTCATTTGCTATTGTCACACAACTGGGTGGGCTCGGAGCGCAATGCTCTGCGCCCTGAGATCATCCTTTTTTGAAGCCTATGAGAGCCTCTGGCTCTAATCACATGCTTCCAAAAATACACCCCCTCCCCCTATTGGAATCCATGGTCCAGCGCCCTGTATGTAGATCAGGGGGCCGGATGCATGGATGGGGGTGCGGTGCCGTATGCCCCTAATGGACAGGCTGCCACTGCTGTAATGTTTATAGTCCAAATCCCAAAAGAAGGGCCGTGCTTAAAGTGTTACTAAACCCACAACAGTAAAGTCAGTCTGTATATGCAGTAAAGCATTCTTGTTATACTCACTGTGGGTTAACCCTCTGCATTGTGTAAAATGGCTGTTTGATCCTGTCTTCTCTGATCCTCCTCTTCTTTCACTGTCCCCAATCCATCTACAGATAGAACAGGGCCTTGGAGGCACTCTGCACATGCTCAGTTTGACGTGTATTGCTAGAGAGGTTTTTTTTTGGGGGGGGGGGTGAATGTGATCAGCACAGGGCCAATCAGCACTGTTCAGACGGAGAGTCAGGGGTCATGTAGCCTCATAGGACAGTCAGAGGAGAATGAAAACTGCAAGCTTTAAACCAGTGCTCGGCCGGACACTGATAGAAATAACAAGACTGCTATATACTGCTGATGAGAAAGGGTATTTAGCAGTTTATATTTGCTAAAACTATTGCCTTTCCATGTTCTGTGTGGGAGATCAGATATAGTGAATGCAGGGTCCTGGGTTTAGTAACCCTTTGCATAAATCTGGAAAGACTGCCATGGGAGATGTACATTACATAGTTATTTAGAAACAAAAAATGCCTTCAAAATGAATGTTAGCCATATGGTCTAACACAGCCTTTCCCAACCTTTTAACACATAAAGAACCCTCAAAATAATCTTACGGCTGGGTTCACACTGGAGATGGTTCCAGCAGACAGCAGGGGTCCGGTGCATCCTGGTTCACCGTTTCAGGTCCGATTTCAGCCAAAAAAATGGGCAGACCTAAAATGGACCAAAAGATGCACAGGGTTCTTGTGGAAATTCCTGTGTGAACTGGCTCCATAGAAAGTTGGTCACAATCTCCTGCTATTGCGAATTGGATGTGGCTTCCCTGCATCAAATTCACAATGATGTGAACCCAGGCTTAAGCAAACTTTTCCTCCTATTCTCAATCAAATCAACATCAGCACCTCTACATGCTGATAAGAAATAATCTTTTCCACTTTGTTGGCGAGGCACTGGTGATGCAGCCATTTTTACTATGGGCAGATAAATCTTTCTCCCTTTACTTCCTGGAACTTTGCCTTGAACTCGCCTTCTGGAACACATGATACATGCATACTAGGAAGGCTTCGTTGCCAGTGCCTTCTCCCTCAGTAGATGTGCACTCCAGGAGGCAGACCTGGAATTCAAGGCAGAGGTACAGGAAGTAAAGGGAGGCAGATTTATCTGCCCTTAGTGAAAATGGCCACTGTGAGAAGAAAGGAAAAGTAAAGTAGCCAAAGAATAAAAATCCTATATTTGTTTGTTGATTGACATTACTAAGTACTTCTAAAAGTGCCCTTCTTGTGATTGTTAAGATAAAGGTGAAACTAATCTTTAAGTTATTGTATTGATATTTTACAGTAAATAAATATGATCAGTAAAATCAATAAGCTGTTGAAAAAAGGGATTCAGAATATGACATACCTAGAATATTTAACACTCAGAGATGATTATTTTATTATTCAATTTGTTTATTGAAAAGTATAAGACAGAGGTGCTCATCCCCTGGCCCGCAGAACCCTCTGATGTGGCCCACGACCTTAAACCAGGGAAGCGCATGCCCATCCTCTGGGATGGCGTTTTGGCAAGCCCAGCAAGTTGCCATCCCAGAGCATCAAAGTACATGGAATCGGTGGAGAAAGCAGGAGCAGCCTAAGCCAATGCTTCCTCTGTAACATCAGCTCCTGTCCCAGGCAGAGCGATACCAAGTGCCCTTCGCCTGAGACCTTTGTAGCAGCTTAGAATCTGATACCAGCATAGGCTGGGAGAGGAAAAGGTCAGCTTATTCAACATCACGTGCACTGCACATTTGCAATAGGCATATTAGCACTTAGAAAAAAGGCTGCATTCACACTGATCTGCAGGTGCAGTGCAGAGAACCTGGGGCTTTTCTGCTGGTTAGCTGCACTGAGCCATAGACTTCTATTACATCCTGCGGGTATGGTGCACTTTCTGAACATGGACCAAAACTCCTGAATGCAAGATTTTTGGTGCATTTTTTAGAAAGTTCTCTACACCTTCGAAATGTAATAGAAGTCTATGGCCCAGTGCAGCTAACCTGCAGGAAAGCCGCCAGTGCATTGAGCTGCATCAGTGGTTCAGGTAAACCGTAGCACATCAGTGTGAAAGCTGCCTTATAGGGGGTTCAGAACAGTAAGAGCTCATTTACATTTGCGGTTTGGGGAGGCAGTAAACCCCCATAGTTCATTGTGGCCTGCAACTGGTTACCTAATCACTTACATGGCCCTTAATCTTCAACAAGTTGAGCACCCCTGGTATAAGTCATCTTATTCACTTAATAGTCATACACTGTAACGTAACAGGTGGCAAAGGTGACATATAAAACAGATGGTAGTATAAGCCAACAATTGACAGTCAATGTACTTTAGAGATGATTAATTTACACTATACTGCTAACATTGCCATGCTCTATGAATTATTAATGATCATGAAAATGGATATTAATGGCCAGAAAAAACAATGAAAATTGTATTGTCTCCTTACACTAATCATAGAAAATTGTCCCCTTACATAATTAGTGGTCAGTGGAGAAATGCGTAACTTGACAGCGCTATATAAGTACCTGAAATAAATAAATAAATGCCTCTTTACATTGGTGGTCAGTGGAGAAAAGCCTCCTTGCACTGGTGATCACTATTGAAGTGACCCCTTATATTGCATAATATTTTGAATGTCAGAGATATGGACTTTAGAGGCACATGCACATCAATAAAAACTTTAAAATTAATTAATCTTTATTGTTAGCAATATTGTAAAACCTTATACAAAATTTCCAGTTAATAGTAAAACTTCTAAAATGCTGCTAGGTACTACATATCCCAGGCATGGTGTAATCCCCTAGGTAAATGTATACCGCACACTTGGAGGCTTATGTTTAATTCAGATTCCTCCAGGTGCTGGGGTTTCACTACACCATCATGGATAGCTGTAGCTCTACATGTTTCACGACCTAGTCGCTTCTTCAGGATTAGTGAATATAGTATATATTCATTCGCTATTGTCACACAACTGGGTGCTGCTCCCTGAGCCCACTCTTTTTTGAAGCCTATTAGAAAAAAAAAAACCTGCGTCCGGCGCCCTGTATGTAGATTAGGGGCCAGATGCATGGGATGGGGGGGGGGGGGGGGGGC
>BLSH010278055.1:127527-144950 GCA_018402905.1 Glandirana rugosa | reverse complement strand
AGGCAGTGGGTACGTAGGCACGAGTGGGTAGGTACAGGTGGGTAGGCAGTGGGTACGTAGGCACGAGTGGGTAGGCACAGGTGGGTAGGCAGTGGGTACGAGTGGGTAGGCACAGGTGGGTAGGCAGTGGGTACGAGTGGTGGACACGGATGGGTGAGCACGGATGCATGGGTGACGGATGGGTGGACATGGATGGGTGAGCAGGGATGCATGGGTGACGGATGGGTGAGCACGGATGCATGGCTGGGCACGGATGGGTGGGCATGGATGACGGATGGGTGGGCATGTATGACTGTGAATGGGTGATGAGGGGGTCCCTGTCTGTCACATAGCGGTGCTGTGGGCACTTCATATCCTGCCCACAGCACCGCTGCATCTCCTCTCTCCCCCCTCTCCCCCCTCCCCTGTCACACTGCACCGATCGGTGCGGAGAGGGGGGAGACAAGCCGGCACTTCCGCCGGCTTGTTTACATGTGATGCTCTGTCATTTGACGGAGCGATCACATGGTAAACGGCCGCTCCAAGCGGCCATTTACCGTGATCCGTGATGCCCCGGCGGTCACGGATGCTCCCAGGTGCGCGCCCCAGGGGGCGCGCGGGAGCGCGATTGTGGGAGGACGTTATATAACGTCCTCCCACAACAATGGGTGCCACTTGCCGACGTGTATCTACGCTACACGGTCGGCAAGTGGTTAAAGAGAAACATGGGTTTTGGCTTTTTTTGTAGATTCATACTTACCTAGGTCGTTGCTCCATCGTTTCTATGCTGCATCTGTCCCCCGCCAGCCCTAACACTGAGAACCAAGCAATCAAACACCGCTAATGGATCGGTTCTCACAGCTCCCTGAGCAGAGAGCTGGTGACTGTCAGTCACCACTTTCTGCTTTGAGCCCCCCCCCCTCCCCCATGCTCAGGGCTGTGGAGGGGGCAGAAGCGGCCAGCTCAGGCTGTCAGCATCTCACTGAGAGCCTGAGCCGGGTACCAGTCCAGGCTCCTGGGTGGATCCTGACCATAATGTCCCAATCTTTCCTGAGCCTTGACCGGCTCAATGAAGTCAGCAGACAGCAGACTTCAGCCCACTGTCTGCTGAAAATGCATCACAGGGGTGCAAAGCGAACTGAACTCCTATGATCCAGAGGAGAAATACAGCCAAACAAGCTTTAGCTGTACTTGTCCTTTAAATTTCCATTGCAGCGATTCATTTATTCAAGCCAGGCACGTTAAGGTAAGGGTATTGCTAGACTAGGGTTGCCACCTCATCCCTTTAAACCCAAACACATACTGATTACACAGGTTCTGTGGCTCATTAAGGTGGTAATTAAACTCACTTGGTGCCTTATCTGCATCAAATTAGCCTCAGAACCTGTGTAATTCATATGTGTTCGGGTTTAAGGCTACTTTCAGACTGGAGCTGTACCCGCGGTCGTGGTAAAACCCCGCTAGTTTTAGCGGAGTTTTACCAGCGATAGGGCTCCGCTATGCCCGGCAGGAGCGCCGCGCTTTTAACCCCCCACAAGGGGTTAAAAAGGGGTTAAAAGTGCCGGTGCTCAGCGCTACCGAGGCGGTGTGCAGCCGCTTCGGCAGCGCTTGCCATGCATTTCAATGGCAGGGGCGGTAGAGGAGCGGTATATTACCGCTCCCCTCACCGCCCCAAAGATGCTGCTTGCAGGACTTTTTCTAACGTCCTGCTAGTGCACCGCCCTAGTGTGAAAGCACTGGGGGGGACTTTTGAGGCGCTTTACAGGCGCTATTTTTAGCTAAATAGCGTCTGTAAAACGCTCCAGTGTGAAAGCAGCCTAAAGGGATGAGGTGGCAACCCTATGCTAGACACCTACATTCATTTTCAGAGAGCTGTAACTTGGGAAAGGTGATGAGCTCTGGTGTGTTTGGACTAGGATCTGAACTCAAGCATGCAAGCCTCCAGGAAGCTGTTATCTGTATGGTGCAATCATCTGCAGCCGGGGCACTCCCCACCTTGCAGCTGCATGTATACAAGGGGCATACATATAGATGATTGGCCTGTACAGGTGTCAGCTCCCTGGTACGCTCACGCATGTCAGTTCAGATCCTAGTCTAAACACGCCCTAGCTTATCACTGTTTGGGAAGGATAGCACAGAGATACATGTAATTAACAGATTACATTTTCCTTTAGCTCTCATTTCCAGGATGATTTGTGGGGCCTCCTCTAATCCCAATCACAACAAAGGCATCTTTAGAAATGTTTAGTATTGACAACAAGCAGATACATATAGATAATTGCAGGATTTTTATGGGATTGCAGGCAGTAGGCAATAAACAAGCTCAATATGCAATCAGAAAATAAATATAAGAGACAAGTTTTTACTGGATAGTAACTGGCCATAACCCTTTATAATTGGTTAACAATTAAACACTATGAACTTTATTCAGATAAAGGAGAAGTGTGGGATATTAAAAAAAAACAAACACATATACTCATCTATGTGGCTGTAGCATTGGTCTGATGCTGAAGCTGTCCCCCGCGCTCTAAGCCCAAGAGCTGAGCGATCACATGACCACTGTCAGAGCTCTCTGCTCTGCCCCTCCAGCGCGTTTACTGGAGCTTTGGGTGGTGGAGGGGGTGGGGGTCATAAGCACGCTGAGAGGCTGAGCCAGCTACCTGTCAGGGATCTGGGTAGATCCCTACATTATTGTCAGGATCCTTCCAGAGTTTGCTCTTTGATGTCAGCTGACAGCAGGCTTTTTCCCACTGTCGGCTGAATCTGGGTCATAGGAGAGCAGAAAAGTGCACCCAGATCACAGCAACAAAAATAAAATGAAATAGATTTGGAGGTGACTTAGAGGAATAGAAGGGACTTTTTAAAGTTATGTGTGCTGGGAAATTTTTGTTTGTTTTTAAAGTTATGAACACATACTTCAATAGGATTTTTTCTCTTTAAGCCAAAGTTTAGTTTCACTTTAAAACTGATGTTCCTCTTTTTTCCCTTTCATTGTGTGCATACCTTATTTTTATTTTCCTCCCCATTCTTCTAACGGTGGCCATTTTCACTGAGAGCAGATAAATCCACCTCCCTATACTTCCTGGTACTCTGGGTTTGCCTCCTGGAACACTGAGGGGGGAGGTACTGGTGATGTAGCCTTCCCAGAATGTATCTTTGAGGCCCAGATAACATCACCAGTGCCTCAAACAACCGGAAAGTGGGAAAACAGTCATTGTAAGCAAAAGCAAAAACATGTTTGTTTAACTAATGAATGTAAGAGGATTTCATATCGGCATGCATAGCTGTATGCTGCTGTGTTTTAGACCCCTTCACACTGGGGCTGCGGCCGCATTCGCGTGTAAAGCGCCGCTCGTTTTAGCGGCGCTTTACCGCTGTTTAACCACTTCCGGACCGCCCGCCGTCATTATAAGGTGGTACTTTGCCGTTGAATACCGTTGCTGTGGTAGCAGATAGCTATCATAACCCCAGTATTTTTGAAAATAGTGAGCGGCCAGCTTTCCGATAAAAATGGTCTCTGTGGTGAATTTGCCGCAAGATCACTTTTATCGGGAGCAGGAGAGGTGCCCCCTCCCCTCCCGCCACAGTACCAGCGGAGACGATCGGATCCACTGCCCCCACTGCCTGGATGCAGAGTGAGCGGAAGATGCAGCCCACTCTGCTCCATAGCATTGCAGGGCGGAAGCGACGTCAAACGTCACTTCCGCCCATAGCTCTTAAAGGGGATATTTTTTTTTCAAGTGTCATTTTATTTATTTCTTTTTTATTGCATTTAAGTGTAAAATGTCAAACGTCACTTCCGCCCATAGCTCTTAAAGGGGACTTTTTTTTCACATGTCATTTTATTTATTTCTTTTTTATTGCATTTAAGTGTAAATATGAGATCTGATGTCTTGTTTTTAAAAGACCGGTGTAAAAATAAAATAAATAAGAAAAAAAAATTTAAAGCGCCCCTTCCTGCCGAGCTCTCGCGCAGAAGCAAGCCCATACGTAAGTCCCGCCCGCATATGAAAATGGTGTTCAAAGCACACATGTGAGCTATCGCCACGATCGCTAGAACGAGAGAAATCATTTTAGCACTAGACCTCCTCTGTAACTCAAAACTGGTAACCTATAGGTTATATAAAGCCCATTCTACGAGCGGGCGCAATTTTGAAGCATGACATGTTGGGTATCAATTTACTCAGCGTAACATTATCTTTCACAATATGGAAAAAAATTGGACTAACTTTACTGTTGTCTTATTTTTTAACTCAAAAAAGTGTTGTTTTTCCAAAAAAATTACTCTTGCAAGACTGCTGCGCAAATATGGTGTGACATAAAGTATTGCAACGACCACCATTTTATTCTCTAGAGTGTTAGAAAAATATATAATGTTTGGGAGTTCTAAGTAATTTTATAGCAAAAAAAAACTGATTTTAACTTGTAAACACCGAGTCTCAAAAA
Organism: Glandirana rugosa; assembly: GCA_018402905.1. Taxonomy (NCBI): domain Eukaryota; kingdom Metazoa; phylum Chordata; class Amphibia; order Anura; family Ranidae; genus Glandirana; species Glandirana rugosa. The sequence continues at coordinate 140,525 of BLSH010278055.1, read as the reverse complement.
GAGGCTCGGTCCTCAAGTGGTTAAGTGACGCTTTTGCTTTTTTCAGTTGCTAGCGGGGAGCTTTTAACCCCAAAAAAGGGGTTAAAATCTCCCGTTTTCCGGGAACTTTCAAAGTGCTTTTCTAGTGCTTTCAAAGCACTGCTCATTCATTCCAGTGGGCAGGGGCGGGTTGGGAGCGCTGTATACATCACTCCCAAACTGCCCCAAAGATGCTGCTTGCAGGATCTTTTCCTGTCCCGCAAGCGCACCGCCCCAGTGTGAAAAAACACACTGGAATGAATGAGAGGTGGTTTTCAGGTGCTTAGCAGAGGCTATTTGCAGTGCTAAAGTGCCTGAAAAGCGCCCCGGTGTTAAAGGGGTCTTATAGTGAAAGGGTAGAAAGGTCCACTTTATTGTATGCCATTTTCTTTCTGGTGCATCCATGAGCAATATAAATGCATGTTACTTCAAAAAGAGCATAAATGGAGATTTATAGAGTAATGCTAAGAAATATTTATGAATACCTGAGAAAAGGGGGCACCTAGCAAACCTGGCTTTTATAAAGGAGCACAAAAAGTTAAAGGCCAATTGAACCATCTGTTTACATTAGCTTGGGGTTTATCCAGTAGCGGCTGGGGGTATATTTTTATTTTGGGAGGGGGTGGGTGGCAAACGATCCACGGGCCACCACTGGGTTTATCAGTTTGTTTCTAAATATTAAGTATAAGTATTTCTATAAGTATTTCTAAAATATCCACAGCCTGAGTAGAAAATGAAGTGTCCAGTCAGCAACTACAAAGCCAGACTTTTGCTCCCTGTGGAGAAGCAGTAGTCTCTCTGCAAAGGTCCAACATGTACCCTGGATGTCAGACTATAGCTCTGCAATCAGCAAAGCTCATGCTCTCTACTGATAAGAGAGCTCTAGCTCTTGTCCAACGGGGGGTGCAGGTTGGACCTCTTCAGAGAGGCCACTGCTTCTCCACAAAGAGCAAGGGTCCCACTCTACAGCATGCTGGTAGGAGAAAAACTTTTTTTACTGAGATGTGACTGCTTCATAAAGTAAACAAACTATAAGAGTTGTAACCTATTTTGTTTTGATGCACCTGTAATGCAATTAGCTGACATAGGGCCCATTCACACCAGAAGCGCGTGTTACTGCATGGCTACTGGTGTATGCGGTGAAGGTGCGATGTGATTTAATATAAGAATGCATCAGGTTGTTTACCTTTGTGTAGCGTTAATAAAATGTGACAAAGGCCTATTTTACACTAGCATTGACTCTCTAAAGAGTGATCCATGGTGGATTACTTTTCAGTGGGTGTTTGACCATGGTGGCACAGTGGTGTGAAGTGATCTAATAGGGAAGAGAGCGAAATCCCTTCTCTTTGCATTGTGACTGCATTGTGCAAGACTGCCCAGCACAACCCAACACATATGGTGTGAATGGACCTTTAGCCTGGGATCACACTGAAGGCGGGTTTGAAATCATACGAGGTCAGCTGAACTCGCACAATTTCAAACCCGCATTTCAGTCCAACTTCGGGAGCGATTTCAGAGACATCTGTGCGGGTTCATGTACAGATGTCTAGTGAAATCGCCCCCGAAGTTGCCAAAAGTAGTGCAGGAACTACTTTTGGGAATCGGTGCAGCGTCGCACCGGTTCGGGCGGTGCCGTTGCCAGCAATTTGACATGTCAAATTGCATGTCAAAACGGCCCGATGTGAACGGGGGCTAAAACTGAGTTAATTTGGGCTTCAATAAACACTGCTGAATCCAGCCAATGGAGTGTTTAGGTGGTAAAGTCAAAAGCATGGCAGAGATGCCAACTTTAACATGTCTAAATCTGCTGCTGCTCAAAAGAGTGATCTGCATTTGGATTGCTTTTCAGAGGTGATTGACAGGCGGTGAGAAGGGGATGTGATGCCTCGTCACCGCCTGCATTAACCCCATTTTTGCTGACAAATACACCACAACCATGTGCGTTGCGCGATGTGGGGTGTTTGTTGCACTTTCCTGTTGGCTTGAATGGGTCACCTTTGGTGGGCTTGATGCTCACTGATTGTGACATGCTAGTTTTTGCTGCAGGCGTAAAGTGAAGCATTGCGACCAGAGAATGTAAACACCCCCCCGTGGCTCAACTGTGCATTTTTACACCCGCCAGTACGTCAAAACATAGCCTTAGACAAGATGTTGTAGAGATCAACTGAAGGCATTATTTCTTATTAATTAACATGGCCATTAGAGGGAATCTGCACAATAACGGAGAAGCATAACATTTGGATATTTTAGATCAGAGGTCACCAACTGGCGGCCCTCCAGTTGTTGCGAAACTGCAAGTCCCATGAGGCATTGCAAGGCTGACAGTTACAAGCATGACTCCCACAGACAGAGGCATGATGGGACTTGTAGCTTTGCAACAGCTGGAGGGCCACCAGTTTGAGACCTCTGTTTTAGATACATAGTATATAATCAGGGGTGTATCACCAATGAGGCAAGTGAAGTGGGTGAGGCTGGTCCGTCCATAGCAGACCCTCCATCACCACTGCAGCTCAGTAATGTCACCCAGTAATTTTACTGAGCTGGTTGCCATAACAAGTAATGATGCTGTATGTCCAGATTGCCTGAGTACCAGTAACCAATGGTTGCTAGGATGGTGGAAAGGCCACAACATCATTGTTTGATGTGCCAGCATTCTGCCAACCAAAAGGGGGGCAGTGACAATGGGGTGGCATGGGGGGTGGTCACACAGGGAGGGGTGAGCAGCAAAAACAGCTGTCTGAGGTGACAGCAAGTCCTGTATATAATATATATGATATGGTATAATGTATTTGTAAATGTTGTATATATTATATATAGAATATATAACATATGATATTGTATAATGTATTTGTATATTGTATAGTATATACAGTAAAACACATACATAACACATATAATATGGTATAACGTATTTGTACATTTTACATATATTTTGTATTGAATATATAATGCATAACATATAGTATATGTATTTTATGTATATGCCATAGAATCTGCAACACGTATGATATGGAATAATGTATTTCGCTAGTTTTCATATATTATATCTAGAATATATAACACATAAGATATAGTATAATGTGTATGGATATTTTACACACATATATATTTAAAATATATTATACATACAGTATGATATGCTATAATCTATTTGTATATGTATAGAATATATAATGTATATGATTTGGAATAATGTATTCGTGTATTTTACACATATTATAGAATTTATAACACATATGATATTGTATATGTATCTGAATATTGTGTATATCTGGTATAGACAAAGTAACATATATAATGAGTTATATTGTAGTTGTATATTTTATATATAATCTAGAATATATGACGCATATGATATTGTTTAACGTATTGTATATTGTACATATCTCATAGAATATATTACACATAAGATATAGTATAATGTATTTGGATATTATACACATGTGATATAAAATATATAAAGTATATGATAAGGAATAATGTATTTGTATTTTACACATATTATAACATTTATAACACATATGATATGGTATAATGCGTGTGAATATTTTATATATCCGGTATAAACAATGTAACATATATAATGAGGTATAATGTAGTTGTGTATTTTACATATATTATATATGTATGAAGATATAAGATATAGGATATGGCAATATATATATAATGAGGTATAATGTAGTTGTATATTTTACAAATAATATGTATGTATGAAGATATAAGACATAGGATATGGTAATTTATATATATATATAATGAGGTATAATGTAGTTGTATAAGTTACATATATTATGTATAGAATATATAACACATATAATGATATGTATATTATGTATGTATGAAGATATAAGACATAGGATATGGCAATATATATATATAATGAGGTATAATGTAGTTGTATATGTTACATATATTATATATGTATGAAGATATAAGATATGGCAATATATATATAATGAGGTATAATGTAGTTGTGTATTTTACATATATTATGTATGTATGAAGATATAAGACGTAGGATATAGCAATATATATATATATAATGAGGTATAATGTAGTTGTGTATTTTACATATATTATATATGTATGAAGATATAAGATATAGGATATGATAATATATATATAATGAGGTATAATGTAGTTGTGTATTTTACATATATTATGTATGTATGAAGATATAAGACATAGGATATGGTAATATATATATATAATGAGGTATAATGTAGTTGTATATTTTACAAATAATATGTATGTATGAAGATATAAGACATAGGATATGGTAATTTATATATATTGGTGATAGTTTGGTGCTGAGTTCCTCTCATACTTCATTCCCTCACTGCTTAGCAACACGTAAGAGTCAGCAAAATGCTAATGACATGGAGGGGGGGGGGGAGTAACTGTTTTAACATTGCACCCCCCTGATACTGGACGACCCCCACTGCTGGGAGGAACCCACATCACCAAAACTGGGAGAAGTTTGGTGGAAGGGGTGGGGGGTTTTGGAACTGTGCTGTGTGTGAGGGAAGGATGCTGAGGGAGTCAGGCTGGGTGAAGAGGGGGAGGGGCAGCACCGAGGAGTCCGCGCTCTCTCCATGGGGGAACGTGAGGGACGTGCGGGAGCCATGCAGAGCTCTGGCCAGGGTGAGGACCCCTCCTGTCAGCCAACCTCCTCACTGCCAGCCTACTTCCCATGGCGGGGAGGGAGGGGGTATTATCATGCAGAGCACACAGAAGGAGTTGTCATGTCTGCTCCTTGTATAGACAATGAAGAGGGGATCACAGCAGATGTATGGCTGAGGAGGGAGGTGTCCCAGGTGCTGACCACCTGTCTGCTCCATACTCTCCTCTCCGACCAATCACAGCTCATAAGGCTGTTGTCACCACAGTTTCTAACTGAATCCCCCCTTCCTGTACATTACAATAGAAGAAACTCCTTCCCTGTGATGGGATCTCTGGGCAGACAATGACCAATCACATCACCATGGTGACAGACTACACATCACTGACATGGGGAGTCCTGAGGACTGGGATGACACCTCTGCTGTTATATCCCCAGATCAAAGCGGAGGACACAGCTGATAGGATCAGCAGCCCCCTCAGCTCTATTTCATTAGAGTGTCACCCCACAGCCCACCCACCTGTGTATATAATATATAGTTATGGCATTAGGGGAATGGACAGTGTTGGTGGGACAGAGATTGGTGAAAGTAGTTTATTTTTATTATTATTACTTTTTTTACAAATTCATTTTTGTATTATTTTTTACAATATTTTTTTTTTTTTTTACAAAAATGTTTATTTTATTTTACAAATTTTTTAGGAGCCCCATTGCGGGGCTTCAGTGAAATATCGGGGGTCTAAACCCCTGGCCCCTGAGGTCTCACTTTTGAGACAGTGAAAGGGACCAAGCAGCCAAGCAACAGGGGCGATCTGCACAGCACAGAGTGATTAGGGTGTGCCCAGGCACACCTGCCACTCCCTGTGCACACCCCTATGGATCAGCCATATACTGTACACCCCCCCCTGTATACTGACATATACTGTACATCCCCCTGTATACTGACCATATACTGTACATTCCCCCTGTATACTGACCATATACTGTACATTCCCCTGTATAATGACCATATACTGTACATTCCCCTGTATAATGACCATATACTGTACATTCCCCTGTATACTGACCATATACTGTACATTCCCCTGTATACTGACCATATACTGTACATTCCCCCTGTATACTGACCATATACTGTACATTCCCCTGTATACTGACCATATACTGTACATTCCCCTGTATAATGACCATATACCCTACTTTCCCCTGTATACTGACCATATACTGTACATTCCCCTGTATACTAACCATATACTGTACATTCCCCTGTATACTGACCATATAATGTACATTCCCCTGTATACTCACCATATACTGTACATTCCCCCTGTATACTGACCATATACTGTACATTCCCCTGTATACTGACCATATACTGTACATTCCCCCTGTATACTGACTATATACTGTACATTTCCCTGTATACTGACCATATACTGTACATTCCCCTGTTTACTGACCATGTACTGCACATCCCCCCGTATACTGACCATATACTGTACATTCCCCCTGTATATTGACCATATACTGTACATTCCCCTGTATACTCACCATATACTGTACATTCCCCTGTATACTGACCATATACTGTACATTCCCCTGTATATTGACCATATACTGTACATTCCTCCTGTATACTGACTATATACTGTACATTCCCCTGTATACTCACCATATACTGTACATTCCCCTGTATACTGACCATATACTGTACATTCCCCTGTATATTGACCATACACTGTACATTCCCCCTGTATACTGACCATATACTGTACATTTCCCTGTATATTGACCATATACTGTACATTCCCCTGTATACTGACCATATACTGTACATTCCCCTGTATACTGACCATATACTGTAGATTCCCCCTGTATACTGACCATATACTGTACATTCCCCTGTATACTGACCATATACTGTACATTCCCCTGTATACTGACCATATACTGTAGATTCCCCCTGTATACTGACCATATACTGTACATTTCCCTGTATACGGACCATATACTGTACATTCCCCCTTATACTGACCATATACTGTACATTCCCCTGTATACTGACCATATACTGTAGATTCCCCCTGTATACTGACCATATACTGTACATTCCCCTGTATACTGACCATATACTGTACATTCCCCTGTATAATGACCATATACTGTACATTCCCCTGTATACTGACCATATACTGTACATTCCCCTGTATATTGACCATATACTGTACATTCCTCCTGTATACTGACTATATACTGTACATTCCCCTGTATACTCACCATATACTGTACATTCCCCTGTATACTGACCATATACTGTACATTCCCCTGTATATTGACCATACACTGTACATTCCCCCTGTATACTGACCATATACTGTACATTTCCCTGTATATTGACCATATACTGTACATTCCCCTGTATACTGACCATATACTGTACATTCCCCTGTATACTGACCATATACTGTAGATTCCCCCTGTATACTGACCATATACTGTACATTCCCCTGTATACTGACCATATACTGTACATTCCCCTGTATACTGACCATATACTGTAGATTCCCCCTGTATACTGACCATATACTGTACATTTCCCTGTATACTGACCATATACTGTACATTCCCCATTATACTGACCATATACTGTACATCCCCCCTGTATACTGACCATATACTGTACATTCCCCTGTATACTGACCATATACTGTACATTCCCCCTGTATACTGACCATATACTGTACATTCCCCTGTATAATGACCATATACTGTACATTCCCCCTGTATACTGACCATATACTGTACATTCCCCTGTATACTGACCATATACTGTACATCCCCCCTGTATACTGACTATATACTGTACATTCCCCTGTATACTGACCATATACTGTACATTCCCCTGTATAATGACCATATACTGTACATTCACCCTGTATACTGACCATATACTGTATATTCCCCCTGTATACTGACCATATACTGTACATTCCCCTGTATACTGACCATATACTGTACATTCACCCTGTATACTGACCATATACTGTACATTCCCCTGTATACTGACCATATACTGTACATTCCCCTGTATAATGACCATATACTGTACATTCCCCTGTATACTGACCATATACTGTACATTCCCCCTGTATATCTTCCAACTATCCGTCTAATTGCATTTCCCCATGTGAGACATATCAATCAACTGCATTGTTGGCTATTGATCAATTATTCCTATTAGGAGATATTGATTAGAAAATAAGTTATTATTATACAGGATTTATATAGCGCCAACAGTTTGCGCAGCGCTTTACAACAATGTAAGAGATCAAAGATCACCGGGATGTGTCACCTTATTTTTTTTTTGTAAAATAAATTAAGCAGCAAGCCCCAGTAAAGAGTAAAGGCAGCTTAATAAAGAAAACTTTAAAAAATCGAATGAACACAAATTTCATTGTAAAAATATAATCTTAGCCAACCTAAAAGAGGTGTTCCAGCCTAGGAAAAAAATTAAAAGTTAGCAGCTACAAATACTGTAGCTGCCAACTTTTAATATATGGACACTTACCTGTTCCGGGAGCCCGCGATATCGGCAGCCCAGACAATCTTCGGATCGGCTGTCGGGTGCTGCAGCCGCCATCTCCACTAGGGCAAACCGTTCCTTACTGCGCATGCAGGAAGCTCGATTGGCTTTCTAATTGGCCCGAAGGAGGGGGGGCGAACTTCCGACGGCGCCATCTCCGGAAGTGGGGAAGGGGGACCTGTCAAAAACAGGTCCCCTTTCCCCCCGAAAGGTGCCAAATGTGGTACCGGAGGGGGGGGGGGGGGAGGAGGTAACAAATAAGTTGATGTTCCACTTTTGGGTGCAGCTCCGCTTTAAATCAGTTCTCCAGTCACTTTTTTAAAAATTAAAAGTCAGCAGCTACAAATACCGTATCTGCTGACTTTTATTAATGGGACATCTTTCCCAGGATTCAGCGCTGTCCTCGACCATGCCGATTCTTCACCGGTCTTCAGGTCTCCGACACTGCCATGCTGAATTCTTCATAGCTAGCTCCCCACTACACATGCCCAGCCTCCTGGGACCTGTGACATGTTCCATAAGGTTGCGGACAATGAGGGTGGAGCAAACGTCCACTTGGAACGCCTAGGAGATTCCAGCAGAACTGGGGAGAGGGTACCTGTACCCCCCAAAAGTAGCCAATGGCTCCCAATGCTCTGATGAGGAGCAAGAGAGGGCCAAAAACGTTAGCTTTTACAACCACTTTAACCACTTGCCGACCAGCCGCCATCATTATACAGCTGCAGGTTGGCTCTCCTGCGCGAACCACCATAGGTGTATGGGCTTAGGAGATAACGGGCACAGGTGCTGGTGGGGTACAGAGGCAGAACGGGGATTCCCATTCTAGCAGATGACATGTCAGAGATTTTCTGTTCCCAGTGATCGGAAACAGCAATCTCTGTCATGTCCCTGGCAGCCCACCCCCCCCCCCCCCTACAGTTTAGAACGCACCCAGGGAACACAGTTAACCTCTTGAGCGCCCCCTAGTGTTAACCCCTTCCCTGTCAGTGTCATTTATACATTGATCAGTGCATTTTTATAACACTGATCAATGTAATAATGTCACTGGTCCCCAAAAAGTGTCATTTGGGGTCAGATTGTCGCAGTCCCGCTAAAAATCGCAGATCGCCGCCATTACCAGTAAAAACAATAAAAATAAGATTAAAAAAACAAAATCTATCCCAAAGTTTGTAGACGCGATAACTTTGGCGCAAACCAATCAATATACTCCTATTGTGATTTTTTTTTTTCAGAATATATATCGGCCTAAACTGATGAATAAATATTTTTTTTATCATGTTTTATTGGATGTGTATTATAGCAAAAAGTAAAACAAAAATATTTTTTTTCAAAATTGTTGCTTTTTTTTTGTTCATAGCACAAAAAATAAAAACCGCAGAGGTGATCAAATACCATCAAAAGAAAGCTCTATCTGGGGAAAAAATCTGTCAATTTTGTTGGGGTACAAATTGCACGACTGCGCAGTTGTCAGTTAAAGCGACGCAGTGCCGTATTACAAAAATTGCCTGATCAGGAAGTGGGTAAATCCTCTTGCGGCTGAAGCTGTTAAGTTAAGGACCTTAGATTATAAGCTCCTTGAGGGCAGGGACTGATTTAAATGTATAAATATGTATAAAGTGCTGAGTAAATTGTCAGTGCTATATAAATATCTGTAAAAAATAATAAAATAGATCTGAAGGAGATTGCACAGTTAGGCTGGGTTCACACCTATGCGAATCGGATGCGGCTTAAACCACATCCAATTCGCAGGACACTTTAAAACACATTGTTTTCAAGGTGTCCTGTTCACATAGGTGCGGTGCATTCACACTCCACATTGCACAGAAAACATGCACTTCCCGGGCAGCTACTGCGCTGCGAGAACGGGCAGGAGCTCCTGAACGACGGCTCCAGTCCTTCTCAGCAGCAAACAGGCTGGAATTCGCACCGCAATGGCGTGAATTCAGCATTAAGCCACGTACATGCTTCTAGTTTCTTTTCATTCAGCCCAGTGGTTGGCCGGCTTCTGTCGTACCGGATGCCATGCACACGGGCCGAATGTCATCTGGTTTCTTTTGAACCGTCAATGTCGCCCGACATTCGGCCCGTGTTACTAGGCTTTAGGCAGATCTTAGATGAGTCATTTTTTTTGTTCTACCAGCAGGTTTAAGGGAAAAAAAAAAAAAAACAATGACTCAATCCCCTCATCCACACACTCAATGCAAATTGGGGAATCCTTCCCGCTGAGCTATTGTATACTGACAGCAGGGAGACTTCCCCACCATCAGAATACACTGATCAGTGCTGCAGGCTATAGCTAGCGATGATGACTGAGATGGGAAAATCAGACAGGGCTCAGCAGAGATTGACTTCTGTGCAACCTCCTTACCCATACAGGAATTGAAATTCAGCTGATCCCTGCTGAACTGGCTGATCCATTTACTGTATGGCGGGCATTAGATTGTATGGTGTATGGCCAGCTTAAAGTGGATTGTGAACATTATCAGCGATGATCAGTGAATGAGTAATATCAGCTTACATTTGTGGTTTGCCTGTATAGAGGTGTGAAATACATGAACGAGATATAGATCGCGTCTACTGATCTGTACGCGTCATTAGGGCACTATAATATAAAAATCACTGCAATCCCACTTTCATCTCAGTGGTTGGGATTTATACGTGACGTTTGAGCAGGGCGGGCTGGTGCAAGGATTTTTGACACCCTAGGCGAAACCTAATTTTGCCGCCCCTTTGGCTCCGCCCCTGACTCCACCCCCTGTCCTGTCAATGTATACGATGAAGGTGGCGGAGGTGGAGATTTTTGCAGAGCCTCTCTACCCATTTCTTTAGCCCTGGTCCACAGACCCGCACCTGTGCCCCTGGATTCGCCTCATTTTACCACCCTGGTGTGCTGCCAGTGACATGAGTGATCGATGCAGAGCAATGACGGATCAACAGCAGATGGGCGCCCTGGGTGGCAGTGGCACCCTAGGCAGCCGCCTACTCCACCTAATGGTAGAGCCGGCCCTGCGTTTGAGAGTCACCCCTCTAGATGGCTCATCATTATTTATTGTTTCAATATTTTTTTTATTACGTTTTAAGTTTGAATAGAAGACTATAGGTAGGAAGAGAGGTTCATCAATACAGCCTTTGGTAACATGGCATTGGGTAGCAGATGTAGCAAGGACCTTGGGGCTCATCATTATATTAGTATTTGATTATTATCACAGTGTGAACATTCCGTCTGCATTAGACTGGATCTGCTTCACATAGCCGAGGTTTCTGGCTGGAAGCGATGGTTGTCCTGCCTGAAATGAGGACTAAAGTCTCCTACACACCATGAGAATATCAGACGAATGATCATCCATTTATTTTTTTTGCATGCTAGTCTCATATGAAAAATGTATAGGTTACTAAAGTTACGAGGATTCTCGTACAACAGAATACTTCGGAAGTGATGTCATGTATTGTATTGTATTGCGTTTCTGAGCATGCGTGTTCTTGCTCTTCTGATTCTTTTCCGGTTGAATACTGTACTGATGAAGCGAAAATCGCACGAGAACATTTTTTGTGTTTGTCCCTTTGGATAATGCCTAGTACACACGATGAGATTATTGGGCGAATGATCGTCCGTTTTTTTTTTTGCATGCTAATAAATTTGGAAGTGATGTGATGTGTTGTAGTTTATTTGTATTGTATTTTCAAATGACAACTGTACTGATTAAATGAAAATCGTACCATCTGGTATCGTACCAGAAACATTTTCCTGCTTGTCCTATCAGATAATTTTGCACGAATTGTCGTGATTGGCTCTCGAACGCTCTGTACTAATGATCAGATTATCGTACGATCGCTATGAAAGCGGTATTTTTCGTACGATTTTCTGATCGTGTATATGAGCCATAATTACAATGAGCTGTTGTAATCGGCTCTCGAAAGCTGCGTACTAACGATCAGATTATCGTACAATTGTATTTTTTATGTTTTCATGTGCACTAGGCTTTATCCTCTTATTTTTGGGGATATATGATAACATAATAACTGTCGGTGCTATATAAATCCTGTATAATATCAAAATAAAATGAAGTGAATATCTTCTACAGTGCCCCCCCTCGTTACTATAGAGAGCCCTGTGTAGATACAAATTATAGGAAATCATGAACACACACAGCAGTGCTATTTGAGGAGGCAGAGAATTTGGGAAGCCCCTTCCCCCCTCCTCCTCCAGCCTGCAATGGGTTAATGGGTACGTGCAGGGTGCTGCGCTACCTCCGCCGTGCAGTTGTGTGATTTGGCCGCTAGTAGGCGGCACCGAGCAGCAGGTGAAGAAAGTGGGCGGGTGACGTCACGGGGATCACGTTTCTCCTTTTGCCGGCCGGGATTTTTTACAGCGAGCAGAGCTCGTGTCCTCATCATTTACTGGAAGAGACTCCGAGAGAGAGAGAACTCAGCAACCGACCAATCAGAGGCTCCGCCGCCATCCGCACTGCACAGATCACAGTTACCATCATCATCTATAGGAGAGCCGTGCCGGCCATGTGCGCTCTGTACTGATCACCCCATACACCGCATCACTCACGTCACTACACCGGGGGATCCGCACATCGGGAATATGCCTATGGAGCTCATGCAGAACCGGATGAAGAAGATTTGGCTACCCAAGGATGAGGAGCCGACCGTGCCCATCAATGGTAGGAGGACCGGGGAGAGGGGATCGGGGCACCGGGGAGAGGGGATCGGGGCACCGGGGAGGGGGATCGGGAGGGGCCACGGGGCTAGGGGAGAGGGGCCAGGAGG
>BLSH010278055.1:87608-101035 GCA_018402905.1 Glandirana rugosa | reverse complement strand
AGTGTTGTCAGTGCTCAGACCATACACTGCATCAAATTGGTCTGCATGGCTGTTGTCCCAGAAGGAAGCCTCTTCTAAAGACTATGCACAGGAGAGCCTGCAAACAGTTTGCTGAAGACAAGCAGAATAAGAATTGGATTACTGGAACCATGTCCTGTGGTCTGATTGAGACCAAGATAAACTTATTTGGTTCAGATGGTGTCAAGCGTGTGTGGCGCTACCAGGTGAGGAGTACAAAGACAAGTGTGTCTTGCCTACATTCTAGCATGGTGGTGGGAGTGTCATGGTCTGGGACTGCATGAGTGCTGCCGGCACTGGGGAGCTACAGTTCATTGAAGGAACAATGCATGCTAACATGTACTGTGACATACTGAAGTGGAGCATGATCCCCTCCCTTCGGAAACTGGGCCACAGGGCAGTATTCCAACATAACACCCCCAAACACACCTCCAAGACGACCACTGTCTTGCTAAAGAAGCTGAGGGTAAAGGTGATGGACTGGCTCAACCCTATTGAGCATCTGTGGGGCATCCTCAAATGGAAGGTGGAGAAGCGCAAGGTCTCTAACATCCATCAGCTTCATGATGTCATCATGGAGGAGTGGAAGTGGACTTCAGTGGCAACCTGTGAAGCTCTGGTGAACTCCATACCCAAGAGGGTTAAGACAGTGCTGGAAAATAATGGTGGCCACACAAAATATTGACACTTTGGGCCCAATTTGGACATTTTCACTTAGGGGTGTACTCACTTTTGTTGCCAGCAGTTTAGACATTAATGGCTGTGTGTTGCGTTATTTTGAGGGGACAGCAAATTTACACTGTTATACAAGCTGTACACTCAATACTTTTACATTGTAGCAAAGTGTCATTTCTTCAGTGTTGTCACATGAAAAGATACAGTGGGTGCGGAAAGTATTCAGACCCCCTTACAGTTTTCACTCTTTGTTATATTGCAGCCATTTGCTAAAATAATTTAAGTTCATTTATTTTCCTCATTAATGTACACACAGCTCCCCATATTGACAGAAAAACACAGAATTGTTGACATTTTTGCAGATTTATTAAAAAAGAAAAACTGAAATATCACATGGTGATTCAGACCCTTTGCTGTGACACTCATATATTTAACTCAGGTGCTGTCCATTTCTTCTGATCAACCTTGAGATGGTTCTAGACCTTCATTTGAGTCCAGCTGTGTTTGATTATACTGATTGGACTTGATTAGGAAAGCCACACACCTGTCTATATAAGACCTTACAGCTCACAGTGCATGTCAGAGCAAATGAGAATCATAAGGTCAAAGGAACTGCCCGAGGAGCTCAGAGACAGGATTGTGCCAAGGCACAGATCTGGCCAAGGTTAAAAAAAAAAATTCTGCTGTACTTAAGGTTCCTAAGAGCACAGTGGCCTCCATAATCCTTAAATGGAAGACATTTGGGACGACCAGAACCCTTCCTAGAGCTGGCCGTCCGGCCAAACTGATCTATCTGGGGAGAAGAGCCTTGGTGAGAGAGGTAAAGAAGAACCCAAAGATCACTGTGGCTGAGCTCCAGAGATTCAGTTGGGAGATGGGAGAAAGTTGTAGAAAGTCAACCATCAGTGCAGCCCTCCACCAGTCAGGACTTTATGGCAGAGTGGCCCGACGGAAGCCTCTCCTCAGTGCAAGACACATGAAAGCCCGCATGGAGTTTGCCAAAAAAACACCTGAAGGACTCCAAGATGGTGAGAAATAAGATTCTCTGGTCTGATGAGACAAAGATAGAATTAAGGCCAAAAAGTTCTAAGTGGTATGTGTGGAGAAAACCAGGCACTGCTCATCACCTGTCCAATACAGTCCCAACAGTGAAGCATGGTGGAGGCAGCATCATGCTGTGGGGTGTTTTTCAGCTGCAGGGACAGGACGACTGGTTGCAATCGAGGAAAAGATGAATGCGGCCAAGTACAAGGATATCCTGGACGGAAATCTTCTCCAGAGTGCCCAGGACCTCAGACTGGGCTGAAGTTTTACCTTCCAACAAGACAATGACCCTAAGCACACAGCTAAAATAACGAAGGAGTGGCTTCACAACAACTCCGTGACTGTTCTTGAATGGCCCAGCCAGAGCCCTGACTTAAACCCAATTGAGCATCTCTGGAGAGACCTAAAAATGGCTGTCCACCAACGTTTACCATCCAACATGACAGGACTGGAGAGGATCTGCAAGGAGGAATGGCAAAGGATCCCCAAATCCAGGTGTGAAAAACTTGTTGCATCTTTCCCAAAAAGACTCATTGCTGTATTAGATCAAAAGGGTGCTTCTACTAAATACTGAGCAAAGAGTCTGAATACTTAGGACCATGTGATATTTCAGTTTTTCTTTTTTAATAAATCTGCAAAAATGTCAACAATTTTCTGTCAATATGGGGTGCTGTGTGTACATTAATGAGGAAAATAAATGAACTTAAATGATTTTAGCAAATGGCTGCAATATAACAAAGAATGAAAAATTTAAGGGGGTCTGAATACTTTCTGTACCCACTGTATATAAAATATTTACAAAAATGTTAGGGGTGTACTCACTTTTGTGAGAGACTGTATTTAACGCATTTGGTAAATAACGCATTTTTTTTTTTGTGAATTGTCTACTTTTGGGAAAAATACTGCATGAGTTAATGAATACGATACCCTTAAATACGATGAGTGTTCAAGTCAAACCAGGACTTTTAATTATACAGGTATAACAAAGAGAGGAGAGGTGCCTCAAGTGCAGACCAAACACACTTTTATTATAAAAACCAACAAATTGGCAACTTACATGGAGGTGGTGAATTAAGGCACATCAAAGGGGGATTTATAATAAAAGTGTTTTTGGTCTGCACTTAGAGGCCTCCTCTGTTTTCTTTCACTTTGGCTGGGATTTGGCTTTTGGTCCTATCTGAGGCTGGCCTTTGTGCTTGTACTAATTACTATTGCTGGTACATATGCCAGAAATATATGGGCTTTTAAGAACTGTTTTTTATGGACTGGTTCATCTTTGTGGGAAGTGTATAACACTTTGGTGTTGCGCCTCTACTTATATGGATTATACAGGTATAAAAAGGGATGCTAACATGGCGGTACTACACGCAGTAGTAAGTGGCAAGTGATTTTTTTACTGATAGGCGGGCGCACATGTCCCGGCCAGTCCAGAAGCCATTATTCAAGATGGCAGACAACAGTGTTAGTGCATGCATGGAACAGCATGTGGTGCAGTGGTGGCTGGTGAAATTTTAGGATGGGGGTGCGCCAGACCCTGTCCTTCCTTTTTGACCCCTCCCACTTCTCATAAGCCCCATCCCTTATAGCTTCCACCCCTTGTGTCAGGAGAATACAGCCTAGCATCACCTGATAGGGGTATACAGCATCACCAGATAGGGGTACACAGTCACCAGATAGGGGTATACAGAGCCCCAGATAGCAGTATACATAGCACCAGACAGGGTATACAGAGCTGCCGTATAGTCACCAGATAGGGTATACAGAGTCACTATATAGCAGTATACAGAGCCCCAGATAGCAGTATACATAGCACCAGATAGGGTATACAGAGCCACTATATCGCAGTATAGTCACCAGATAGGCTATACAGAGTCACTATATAGCTGTATACAGAGCCCCATATAGGGGTATACAGAACCCCAGATAGCAGTATACATAGCACCAGATAGGGTATACAGAGCCACCATATCACAGTATAGTCACCAGATAGGGTATACAGAGTCACTATATAGCAGTATACATAGCACCAGATAGGGTATACAGAGCCACCATATCACAGTATAGTCACCAGATCGGGTATACAGAGTCACTATATAACAGTATACAGAGCCCCAGATAGGGGCTCGCTGCACTTAGACCCCCCCTCCCCAAGTCGGGACAAGTCCCACACTTACCCCATCTAATAGGCAGGCAGGAGTGTGCAGAGCTTGGCTTGCGGAGAGCGGGCTGGCAGTGTGCAGAGCTTTGCTTGCAGACAGCATGCTGAAGTAGATGGTCTGCGGTGTGAGAGTCGGGACTAAAACCCGCCAGAGTGCTGCGCCTGCGTGAGTAATCATGCAGCCAGCACGTCCGCCACAGTCCCGCCCCCACCCACAGTGTCCAATGCCAGTCAGTCACTGGCTCAGGGCAGCCAATCAGACTATGTGTGTGTGCCTGTTCAGCAGACAGCAAGGAAAAAAAAAAAAGGTCAATATACTGGTGCCTCCTGTAGGGGTCGGGCTGACTTTTTTTTTTCCTTGTCAGCGGGGGGGGGGGAGGCGGTGCCCAAGCGCCCCGTATTGACCAGCCGGCGCTGGTGTGGTGATAGAGTTTCTTGTGAACAAAGGTGTAAAGCCCATGGATATCTGCAGAAGTCTTCAAGCACAGTACGGTGATGAGACGCTCAGCCGCAGTCATTCAGTGACGATCCCAGCTGTGGTGGTTCCTCGGAGGTCAGCATTTTAGCACTGATGACGAGAAGAAGCAGGCTATCCTAGGATGGTTCAGGCATACTGAGCTATGGCAAAGCTTTCCAGGCATTCATTAAACACTGGGATAAGTGTATAAATATAGCAGGGAAGTATGCCGAAAAATAAAATGAATGAATGTGAATGCATGGAGGGCCGCATTCACCTGCTAATAAATGAAGATAATAATCTGGACAGACCCCTTTAAATTACACAGCCCTCCACTTCTGGACCCACTTACATTACACAGCCCCCCCATGTTATGCTTTAAAATTGCGCACATTCTTGGAATAGCGACAAACTACGGTACTGAAAAATCTCCATAGGTGACATTTTAAAATTTTCTACAGGTTACCAATTTAGAGCTACAGAGGAGGTCTTGTATTAGAAGTATTGCTCTCATTCTAACGATTGTGGGGATATCTCACATGTGTGGTTTGAACAATGTTTTAATTTGCGGTCGCAACTTACGCATGCGTTCGCTTTAAAATTTAAAAACATTTTTTTCTTTATTTTATTTAATTTTTTAAATTTTTACACTGTCCCTTTAAAAAAAAAAATTCAAATCACTTTTATTGCTGTCAGAAGGAATGTAAACATCCCTTGCGACAGTAATAGGCAGTGACAGGTACTCTTTATGGAGGGATCTGGGGTCTAGAAGACTCCAACTCCCTCCTTTGCACTTAAAAGCAACTCACCTTTTGTTTAAATCTGGTGCCTTTAACCGGTTCCCCACCGCGCGCCGTGTTTTCACGGCGGCAGTGGGGGAGCACTGCGCGAATCGCCGTAAATAAGCGGCGATTCGCATTTGGCCACCAGGGGGCGCGCGCGCGCGCCCGCCGCACTCCTGGGGAGTGTGCCCGCGGGTCGGGCGGACCCGATGTCCGCCGGCGAGCCGCGATGAGCGGCAAAAGAGAAAAAACGGGGAACCGCCGATGTAAACACGGCGGTTCCCCGCCCTGTCAGTGGGGCATGAGAGATCTACTGATCCCTGTCACTGGGATCAGTTAGATCTCTCATGCCCATGTTAGCCCAACCCCCCCACAGTAAGAACACACCCAGGGAACACTATTAACCCCTTCACTGCCCCCTGCAGGTTAACCCCTTCATTGCCAATGACATTTATACAGTAATCAGTGGACATTTAAATTTCTGATCGCTGAATAAATGTCATTGGTCCCAAAAAAGTGTCAAAATGTTCCGACATGTCCCCCCCAATATCGCATTACCGCTAAAAATCGCAGATCGCCCGCATTACTAGTAAAACATTTAAAAAAAATAAAAACCCCAGAAATGAATTCTCATCATCCGTAAACGCGGCCACTTTTGCGCAAACCAATCAATAAACGCCGATTGCAATTTTTTTTATCGCAAATATGAGGAATTATATAAATCGGCCAAAAACGGTGAAAAAAAATGTTTTTTTATATTTTTTTTTTGGATTTGAATTTTAGCAAAAAGTAAGAAATTTGGGGTTTTTTGCAAAATGGTCGCTCTTCTTTTGTTTATAGCGGCGATCAGAAATGACGCAGAGGCGATCAAATACCACCAAAAGAAAGCTCTATTTGTGGGAAAAAAAGGACGCAAATTTTGTTTGGGTACAATGTCGCACGACCGCGCAATTGTCAGTTTAAGCGACGCAGCGCCGAATCGCAAAAAGTGCTCTGGTCCTAAAGTGGGAAATTCTTCCGGGGCTGAAGTGGTTAAGGCTGCAGTTATCCGGAAGTGATGTCATGACATTGCTTCTAGGTTACTAGATACGAGACCCGATCAAAGCCGACTGTTTGGGTGTCCAGCCAGCTGGTGGACGTGCCAGCTGGTCGCTCGGGCCTCCTGGTGGGATGGGAGAGCCTGGGCGAGCCACGGGAAGGGGAGGATGTCTCCTCCCGCTGCTTGGATTAACAGCTGATCAGCTTCTTAGCCACATCGGTTGTTATCCCATGAAAGCCGGCTGGGGTTAAAATGTCCGTGGGCCGGGTGCGCGTGAATTCATCACGTGCACTGACGGGCCAGACATTCAGTGGCGGCAGGCGGCCGGGTGCAGCCCACAGGCCGTAGGTTGCCGACCTTTGGTTTAAACTGAGAAAATGTACCATTTTAGGAAAGTGAACTTTCACACTGGTATCGGCACAGTTTTTCTCTCAAAAGGTCATAGCCATACTCTTGGGAAAGTAGAGGTTCCAAGGTTTCTATTCAAACCTGCTCACTATCCCTAAAGCAAAAGGGCACCCATCCTATACTAGTTCAAAAAGTTCACAACACCTTCCTCTAGGTACAAAATTTAAGGAATTTACCCGGTCTGTCATTGTTTGTCTCCCTTCTGTAGACCTGGCCTCTGTGGACATCAAGGGTGCCTACCTGCATGTCTACATTTTCCCAGCGCATCAATGCTATTTGCGTTTTTCTGTGGGCATGCAACAATTACAAATTTGTTGCCATCCCTTTGGCTGAATCTCAGGTCTTCACCAAGATGCTAACCCCTGTTCTCACTC
This sequence comes from Glandirana rugosa, assembly GCA_018402905.1. Taxonomy (NCBI): domain Eukaryota; kingdom Metazoa; phylum Chordata; class Amphibia; order Anura; family Ranidae; genus Glandirana; species Glandirana rugosa. The sequence goes on along the minus strand of BLSH010278055.1, from coordinate 94,080 downwards.
TGCTTCATTCTCAGGACATTTCCATAGTGGGATAGGTGGACTATCTTCTTCTGAGGGAACAGTCAACTTAGGTTCTATCAGTCAATGTACACCATTTCATAAAGATCTTGTAGAGATTTAAGTGGATACTAAAACTCCAGAAATCAGCACTTGAACCATCACATTGCTTGGAGTATCTTGGCCTGATGTTAGACATGGCCCTATTCAAGGTTTTCCTTCCCCTGGACAATTTCCAGTCTCTCTGCCCCATATTTGGACTCTGCAGTTCAGGAGTAATCCAACCCTCCAGTTTGGCTTGAGGGTATTGGGTCTAATGGGGTGGGACAAGAGGGAACAGTATCTTGATCATTCTTCTCACCTGACCAACTGTTAGGAAAAGAGGACTTTTGCCGGATTTTGCGCGTTCCCGCACGCTCGCGCCGGAAACTGTGCCAAACGGCCCCATTTACGCTCATAACGCCCAACAGTCAGTGCTGTCTATTATACAGTGTGTGAGTGTTCCTGAGCAACCTGATTTCCTGTTTATCTGATCCTGCGACCCGGCTTGACCTTGTTGATTTCTGCCTGCACTGACCCCCAACTTGCCTACGACCACTCTTCAGCCTGATCCTTTTGTACTTCGCTGCCAGCCTGTTGACGACCCTGCCTGCATCTGACGACCCCTCTGCCTGAACCCTTTGTACCGCATTGCCCGCCTGCTACCGACTATCCACTATCTGCACGAGCTTCACTGGACCATCCATATCACCACCAGGTATCCTGTCCAGCCCTCGTGCCCCCCTGAGCTCCTGGGCTCCCTGTCTGCTCTACCAGGGACCCTCGATCCAGGGCCGCAAGAGTGGTTGCTTCCTGCACAAGACAGACTCCACCACCAAGATCAGGCTTGTCCCGGTGTGGTGAAACACAAATTCGGTGCTGGAATCAGAAAAAAATCTTAATCCTAATGGTTGGAAGGTGCTTACTATGGATGCCAGCCTTTTAAACTGGGTAGGAGTCCAAGGTATCTTCTTGGTACAAGGGACTTGGTTGTCGAAGGAAATTCAGCTTCTAGAATTTAGGGCAGTTTGGTTATTTCTTCAAGAGATCATCTGACCCGGATTCAGTTGGACAATGCCATGGCAGTCACTTAGTGGAATTCTCATGGCTCAAAGAGAAGTGGATCTGATTCTGGCTTCAGCAAAACTTCTTATTCCAGCCCAGCCAGTGATGCACAACACATGCAGGGAATATTGGCAGGTGGGCTTTTTATTAGTCATTATTGTCTGGACTCCAGAGAATAGCCTCCATACCCAGAAGTGTTTCAAGACCTCTGTCACATGTTGGGGACTCTGGGCGTGGACCTCCTGGTTTCCAAGTTCAACAACAAACTTAGCAGATTTCTCTTCAATTCCAAGAATCCTCTAGCTTTTGCAGCTGATGCTCTGGTGACTCTGAGATCAGTCCTGCCTGATCTATGCTCTTCCTCCTCTGGAACTCTTGGCCCAATCTGCAGCTTCAAGATAAAGGGCATTCTGCTGATTCTTACTGCACCAAACTGGTCCAGGAGGACATGGTACTCGGACCTCAGCAGACTTTTGTCCTTGCCAGATAGTACAAATCTTCTGTCCTGGTTTATGATCTTGCTCCGTGGTTTCAGGTTTTAACAAATTGGCTGTTTGAAGTCCAGGTCCTGAGTAACAAGATTCAGTCAACACTACACTCTTGAAAGATAAAAAAATAGACTTCTTGCAAAGTCTACCATCACACCTAGAAAGCGTATTTCTCTTAGTGCTAGACAAGGAAATTCCATCCCAGGAATTTCTCCATGGGACAAATCATTTGATTGGAATCCATCAAGGTTCAAATCTTTACCTTAGTGGTTTCAGACCACTTGCCTCTCATTCCTTAGCGTAATTGTTGCTCACACCATTTTTCCTGTACGGTCCTGGTTCAGTCTACTTCTTTCGACTCTTCAAAGACCACCTTTTGAACCTACCAGGAATAGTCCCCTGTCTATCTTTACTTGCAATGTTGCTTTTCATATTGCCATCACTTCTGCAAGAAGGGCTGGAGCAAGGACTTTTGACACCCTGGGCGAAATCTTATTTTGCCGCCCCTTCCCCCCCATTTGCTCCGTCCCTGACTGAGATTTTTGCGGCGCCGGTTCCATCTATCATGCAGGCACTTCCGGCTGGCTGCTCTTTGTCCTGGCTCTCTCCCCTCCTCTTCTCACTGCCGCTGCTAGGGAGGCACTGCAGGCTGGGGATAGAGTGGTCCGGGGATGTCTTCACAGGTGCATTAAACCCTTCCCCTAGCCTGGCACCATAAGGTGCCTATTCTGACTCATGGATGGTGACCCCAGCCCTGCAGGTATTTTTAAAAATCCAAATCTCCAGCGAGTGTCTGGGGATCCGGATTTTGCTGCCCTCCCTACCCTGGCACCCTAGGCAGCTGCCTGAGCTGCCTATTGCTAGCGCTGGCCCTGCCCAAATGGTTAGTCCACCCCTGCCCCCAGCCTGTCCTGATCACCCCCCCCAATCTGATCTAATGACTGATCCCATTAAACCCATCATCATCAGAGTAGGTAGGTATGTCTGTAGGTAGGTAGGTAGGTAGTTGGGTGGGTGTACTTACTGGCTTTCCCTGCCTTGGGTCACTGCAGCAGCTTCTGCACCATGATGCCCAGGTCCTTGACAGCCTGGAGCAGCTCCTGGTTCTTCTTCATCCTGGGTATTGGAGAAGAAGGCGATCCCGGCAGAGCCTGATTCGTCCTCACATCCCCAGCATCCTTCCCTGGAGAGGAGAAGGACTAGGAGATGGATGGGGGGCCCGGGTCAGATGTGCTGTTGGGGCAGGAGAGCACACTCAGGAACACTTGGGAGCTAGCCCAGGGAGGAAGGGGTGGATGCTGGGGGAGGAGCCAGGATTACCTGGAGGTGAGCTCCATACTCAGGATCCCTAATGGGGAGGGAGGGCCTAGCTGAGGTGCCGGGTTGAGCCAGGAGAGGAGCCAGGGATACCTGAGGGCGAACTCCATACTCAGAGCTGGGAAGGGAGGGGCGGAACAAAGGTCCCTGGGTGAGCCATGGGGAGGAGCCAGGAATACCTGGGGAGAGAAGGGCAGAGGTGCCGGGGTAACCCCTGGGGAGGAGTGAAATTACACTGAGCAACCAGGAGGGGAAGGAAGAAGGATCATAACTGTCCATTGGTCTCCTGATCCCGCCTCCCTTCCTTGAGTCATATGATAAGCTGCACTGAGTCTGAGCAGCATCCAGGCCGGGACAGTGCCACTGCACACTCTGCACAACAATTGTTTATTATGTTCAGTCCTCCCCTGCTCAGGAGATGTCATCTTGAGCTGGCGGAGAGTAGGCACACCAACAGCTGTGGCTGTGCCCTAGGCATCAGCCTAGTTCGCCTAGTGGTAGCGCCGGCCCTGTCTGCAAGGCAAGTTTATGAGTTGGCAGCGTTAACCTGTACAGAACCCTTTCTTGCACTACACAAGGGAAAGGTTGTTTTGAAACCTAGGGCCTCTTTTCTTTCCAAAGTGGTTTCTTCCTTTCAACTAAACCAGGGCATTGTTCTATCATATTTTCACCCTGCTTCTAAACATTCTAAGGAGATATCCCTCCATTGTCTGGATGTGGTATGTGCTGTCCGAGTTTATTTCTACACTACAGCTCTCTTTCAACAGTTTGACTCTGTTCTTCAATCCTAAAGGTCACCATAGTGAACAGCTTGCTTCTTGTTCCATTATTGCTTGGAAGATTCAAAAGCTAGTCTTTTAAGCTCATGACCTCAAGAACAAGGTTCCCTTTTTTTCTGGTCAAAGTGGACTGAACTAGATAACTTTGTGCTTCATGGGCTTTTCAGCATCAGGCTGCAGCACATGCTTCTGTTTCCACATTTTTTAAAGCGTATCCAAACCCAAGACCAAAAATGTGTATGTAGTGGCTGAATTTGCATTCTTTTTTTCACACTTTCTCCTTCTGATTTTGGCAGCAACACACTTCCTGTCTTAGGGTGACACCCATACTGTATCTTGGAACAGTAGCATTGTCATCCTAGGAAGGAAATGTGTTATGGCCATATAACGCTTTCCTCTCTCCATAGCATAGGAGGAGGTGCTTTTATGTCAATGGAGATAGCTGAGAACAATACTAACTGATAACTTCCTGTGCTCTCTTCATCTGCAAACAGTTATCAGCTCACCTGATTTTTGGCAGGGTGAACAGCTATTTTTATTTTTGCACTTGTCGAACAGATATAGCAAAATGCTTTCAGTGTTATATTTAACCGACCATAAATGAGCAAACGCAATCAATTTATTGTTAGTGTTTACATACACTTTACGTTTTGCCAGGTAGATGTTCAGGCCTTATCTTAGAGCAAACAGACTAAAGCTGGCTATACCTGGATAGAATTTTGATACATGTATGGCACTCTGATTAAACAGAAGTTGCTCTACCAATCGACTTCTGTACAACCGCACTGATGGATTTTAGCTGCTCGATCAGAGGGAGCAAGGGAGTCCCCCTGCTTCAGTGGGAAGAATTCCTTCATCCACCTCGAACTGTGTGGATGGGGGAATCAGATCTGTTTTTTTGCTCAATCAGCTGGATGAACAAAAAGTATTTTGGGGCAGTCACTAAGCGGTATGTCTGGGCAGTCAGTGAGTGGTATGCCTGGGCAGTCAATGAGCGGTATGTCGGGGCAGTCAGTGAGTGTTATGTTGGGGCAGTCAATGAGCGGTATGTCTGGGCAGTCTGTGAGCGGTATGTCTGGGCAGTCTGTGAGCGGTATGTGGGGCAGTCTGTGAGCGGTATGCCTGGGCTTTCAGTGAGCGGTATGTCAGAGCAGTCACTAAGCAGAATGTATGGGCAGTCAGTGAGTGGTATGTCTGGGCAGTCAATGAGCGGTATGTCGGGGCAGTCAGTGAGTGTTATGTCGGGGCAGTCAATGAGTGGTATGTCTGGGCAGTCTGTGAGTGTTATGTCGGGGCAGTCAATGAGCGGTATGTCGGGGCAGTCAGTGAGTGTTATGTCGGGGCAGTCAATGAGTGGTATGTCTGGGCAGTCTGTGAGCGGTATGTCGGGGCAGTCAGTGAGTGTTATGTCGGGGCAGTCAATGAGTGGTATGTCTGGGCAGTCAATGAGCGGTATGTCGGGGCAGTCAATGAGTGGTATGTCTGGGCAGTCTGTGAGTGGTATGTCGGGGCAGTCAATGAGTGGTATGTCGGGGCAGTCAGTGAGTGTTATGTCGGGGCAGTCAATGAGTGGTATGTCTGGGCAGTCTGTGAGCGGTATGTCGGGGCAGTCAGTGAGTGCTATGTCAGAGCAGTCAGTGAGCAGTATGTCAGTGAGAGGCAGGGTACATGTGGGAAGTGGCAGATACAGTCTCTGGCCAGAACAGCAGACAGAGTCGGGGCAGAGCTGAGGATGGGATTGGGGGCAGGAGGCACAGAATATATTACATTATACTTCCACCCAGGGCTGGACTGGGAAAAAAATTTGGCCCTGGACGTCATCCAGGCCGGCCCACTTTGATTTTGCAAAACAGTATATAAACTATACGCAATTGCGCAAATGTGATGAAATGTGTAGCGATTGGTTTGCATCCATTTGATATTACCCTTTGCTGCCAAGAATGTCAATATCTGTCGCAGTGTAAGGAGCCATACAACCACAGACACTAATGCAACAAATAAGTCTTGGCATTGGGATCGCAGAGCTGGTGAAGGACTAGGGAAATGACTATTGGATGTGAACATTTGTTGTTCCATGGGAGATGTGCCTGGCTGTCATAGGTCTCAGCACAGGAGATCTGTTGTTGCACAGAGTCATTCTACATGTGTGGCTGATGGGACAGGGACTGCCTAATTCCAATCAGTGCATACTGCACATCTCTCTGTCACTCTGACTCTCCTTGTCTGTAATGTTGCTTAATTAATTAAAAACTTGGCTGATGGTTGTTGTCTGTTTATATTACACAGAAACTAGCCTTTTACTCCAAGATGCAGGAAGCCCCAGAGAGTGGCAGTAATAGCAATGGTAGCAGTGGCAGCTCCTTCTCCAGCCATACCCCAGCCAATATTAAAGAAGAGGACTGCAGCCCAGAGAAGGAGATCCCCCCAGAAGCTGAATACATTAGCTCCAGATGTGTCCTGTTCACCTATTTCCAGGGAGATATCAGCTCAGTAGTGGATGAGCTTCAGCAGAGCTCTCAGCCAGCCCAGCAGTTATTCCCCAACCAGCACTGCTGCCAAGACTGCCAGTACTGCCACTGGTCACTAATGCATTAATGGCTGACCAGTGGCAGTACATTAATCCCCCCCCCATGCTGCATATTACAGAAATTATAAATAGGTAGCATTGGTAATTAGTGTCCCCTCAGCCTCCTCCACTCCCCCATAGTACTTGACGGACCTAGGCTAACCCCCTCACCTCCTCCGACTCCCCTGTGATTAATGGTTACGATGGATAAATATTAAAGA
>BLSH010278055.1:73893-87598 GCA_018402905.1 Glandirana rugosa | reverse complement strand
TGGCCCTCAAAAGGTCACACGGTTATCGAGTCACCCGGTCAAAGTCACTGTCGAACAGTTTCATTACCGACACGTCGGTAATTAAACTCGTGACGATATGACGGATATTCGTCCCGGTCATGTTCCGTTTCCGCCTTCCCCGCCTACGGGACCCGCCATGTTAAACGACCTCCCTCCCCCCAAGTCCACTTCACGGTAGTCACGAAGTGTGTCATGTGACGTCTAATTAGTACTTGACAGACCTAGGCTAACCCCCTCACCTCCTCCGACTCCCCTGTGATTAATGGTTACGATGGATAAATATTAAAGACATTATACGTCGTACCCCCCCCCCTAATTACATGTGGCAGTACATTAATCCCCCCCCCCATGCTGCATATTACAGAAATTATAAATAGGTAGCATTGGTAATTAGTGTCCCCTCAGCCTCCTCCACTCCCCCAATCGGATCCAGACAGTTCATGATTAATCTGCAGTGTACTGTGTGAAGCACTGATGGCACTTCACCTGAACCCCCCTCCCTCCAGCAAATTGTACCGCCCAGGGCATCCGCCCCTTCCGCCTTTGCCTTGTACTGGCCCTGCTTATAGGCAGTATAGCAGTGCTCAAATTAATGGCTGCACAGCCATTACTTTGACAAGCTGTCACTGAAACTGGCCCACTGAGCTATTGGCACACTGGAAAACTCCCGGTAGTCCCAATGGTCAGTGCATGCCTGCTTCCACCACACCGTCCCTACCTAAATGTCCTAGTATGTATAATGTAATCTATTTACTACTGTAGCTTTCTAGGGTATTGTAGGGAAACTGCAGCTGTCAGTGCCCTGTTTCCGGGACAGAGGCATCACTGAGAAATAGTGACTGTCTGCCTGTCTGGGGGTTTTACTGCCCCCACCTATCCTGGTGCCATAAGACTGCTGCTTAAGCTGCCTTATGGAAGCACCGGCCCTGCTGATCATCATACCCAGGCACTCTACTCAACCATTATGAATTAGGGTACAGGTGTGCGCTGCAGACACCTAAAGCTAGCCATAGATGGATCTTCATTTAATCAGCCAGCCGGCTGAGCAAAAAAGAATGGATTCCCCCATTCACACTCAAGGTGGATAGAGGAATCGTTGCGATATTGTATTCTGACAGTAGGAATCCTCAGCATTCAGAATACACTAATCGACAATTGATCGTTAAATTAAAAATTTCCAACATTCCCATACGAGGGAAGCTGATCGTTAGATCAACTTCTCTTAAGTAAAAACAGTCATAGATGGATCAAAATTCAATCTATCTATGGCCAGCCTAAGGTTGAGTGCTGTAACAACCAGCAGATGGTGAAGTCTCCAGGCTGATCATTACATCCATGCAGGAAAAGCAAAAAATGTACTTTATTGCCCACTCTCTTCTTATACTCATTTTCCTTTGTTCCCTGCTGCTCTGTTCACCCACCTAAAAAAATTCAATACCTGTTACTTCTAGGTATGTCACTCTCCTCCCTTTCTCCCAAGAGAGTGTTGTTTTCTATGTTATAATATTTGGATCACACTATATAAGGTAAGCATGTGAAGCTGGGTAGGGCAGCTTTTAATATGGGCAATCCACAATTGCAAGATAGCAATTGCTGCTTTCTGCAAATAGCTGAGTTTTTATGAGATTGGGGGGTACCCATAATTTAGTATATAGCATGTAAGCTGAACTGAATGGAGCATAGTTGTAGATAAGATCATGGCTGGTGCTACTACTAAGCGAACAAGGCAGCCGCCTGGAGCACACTAGGGCGCAGCCGCTGGTTTCCCTACTCTCCGCCAGTTTCCTAACACTACGCTGGCTTCCCCAAACAGTCCACCATAAGGCTGCATCCAGATGCTCGCTGCTGTTGTGCATACCTCCGTGACTTGTACCTGTATATTGTGTATGTGGTTTGTTCCTTTGAGAACATACCTCAATAGGAACAAATCAAATACAATATGCAGTAATGAAAGTGCATGCTGATAAAACTGTCAGGGCTGAGCTCAGCTCTCCCTTCTCAGAGCAAGCTGCTCAGCTGAGGGTTAATTGCCAGTCTCAGCTTCCACTCTGTCTTACCTGATGACCATATCCTGCCTCGTTAAGCCAGCTCTGCTGCTATATAAACTGACTGGATCCGATCGCAGATGCCTGCGCCTTGGTCAACATCTTTGGAGAAATCATCTCTGCTGTGTTTTCCTGTGAAATACTTTGCCTGTTTGATGTTCCCTTCTGGTTCCTGGATTCAAGACCCCGCTGGGCTGACTCTCCTCCTACCTCCTGACCCTGCATGCCGTTTGTTTGACCTTGCTGATCTCTGGACTCCTGTTTCACTGACTTGCTCTGACTATCTGCTCTGGATACCGAACCCTGGCTATGTTTTGACCACGTTGACTCTGTTTATATAATTTTACCTTTTTATTAAAAAGTGTGATTTTACTGCATTTCTGTCTTGGTCTTATTCATGGTTCCTGACAGTAGACGAAGGCCATGAATTCAGAAGATGCAGACAATCCACTTGCTGGTAATATTTTTTCCAGATTGGATGAACAGGATCATCGCATGGATCAGTTTTCCAAAGCGTTACAAAGGCTCCTGAATCACATTGCTCACCTGGTTCCTCCTACGGTGGCCGTTCCTGCACAACCTGTTTTGCAGGCCACACCAGCTGATGCTCAAGTCTCTGTGCAGGCACCCGCCTCAAATATTACCTCTATAGGGGGTATGTCTGGTTCCGCTCTGCTTCCCCAGCGATTTGGGAGTGATCCAGTTCAATGCAGAGGGTTTCTCAACCAGGTTGGGATATACTTTGAGATGCTGCCCCAGGTGATTCCCACGGACAGAAGCAAAGTAGGCTTCATGATTTCTTTGCTTTCTGACAGAGCCTTGGCCTGGGCAAACCCTCTATGGGAGATGCAAAAACCTGTTGTCCAGAGTTCTCCAGAGTTTGTGGCCTCCTTTAAAAGGGTATTTGACGTTCCCACATGCTCCACTACCGCTGCCAAAAGCCTCTTGTCCATTAACAGGGTTGAGAACAGTTGCTGATTATGCCATTGAACTCCGTACTTTGGCAGCAGAGGTTGCTTGGAACAATGAGGCTCTCATAGCTGCTTTTTCTCATGGTCTCTCTGATAACATCAAAGATGAGATAGCAGCCCGAGACATACCTATTGAGCTGGAGAGGTTGATCATGTTTGCCATTCTCATTGACTCCAGACTCCAAGAGAGACCTTCCTTTAAGGACCGCTTGCAGAAGCCGCACATATGTTTGGCTCTGAACTTTTTAGTCCCACCCGTTCCTCCCTCACCTCCCATACATCCTGTTTCCGAACCTGTCATTGAAGTAGAACCAATGCAGTTGGGCTTCACACGTCTCTCTGCGAATGAGAGAGCCTTTAGGAGGAGGGAAAGATTATGCCTTTATTGTGGCCAGGCAGGTCACTTTTTGAAGTCTTGTCCTACCCATCCAGGAAACACCTGCACCTGAGGTCCTGCAGGGGACAGACCTTAGGTGGCATTGTTACGTCTCCAGTTATCCAGAAGGATAAGATCTTGGTTCCGGTTACCCTTTCTTGGTCTGAGTCATCCATCGAGATACAGGCTCTAATAGACTCTGGGGCTGCAGGCCTGTTCATAGATAGTGCCTTTGTGTCTAAGCACTCGATCCCGCTGCAGCTTCGGGCTACTCCAATTGCCATTGAGGCTATTGATGGGAGACCTCTACAGCCTGCCCAGGTGACTCATGAGGCTGCTCCATTGACCATGGCCATAGGGGCTCTTCTTGGTGAACAGCTGTTTTTCAGAAAATTATGCAGATATAAACTGTCACCACTTATGGTGAAAAAAATTGCTTGTGCTTAGATGAACATAAGTGCTTCAACCGTGCTCAATGCACTCCACATGGATGTGCACTCACCCCTCCTCCAGTTACCACCTATCTCTAGTGTGTTCTAGTAAGGCTGCTGGGGAGTGTAGTTATCTCCTGTGGGATTTTTTCGGCGTTCTGCACCTCCAGCAGTAACTCCAACATAGAGATCACCCTGTACACACCTCGGCCCCGCCTCATCACTTTCAATACAGCTACTAGCCATTGAATTACCGCAGCTGGTTTTATTTTTAGAAGGGCACCCCCAGAGGGTGCCTTTGAGTAGTACATCCAGTCTGTTCATTGTCTTTTATTGTTTTTTACTGCCTGCTGTTGTGGTTTCTTTTTGTTTTATTGGGTTGGTCCTAGGCACTGAAGCTACCTAATACTTACATAGGGGCTCTTCACTGTGAGATAATCCAATAATTTCCTCTCCTCATTTTCCGGTGGTTATTGGTTATACTTTGTTACAGAGGCACAACCCCTCTGTCAGAGAAATGGCAAGGAGGATCTGAATGATCGTTCCAATGGAAATCGGAACATTCGTTGCAACCGGAACGATCGTTCCAATCTGAACATTCGCACGCAGGTGCGCATGCGCGGCACAATGCACACGCAGGCGCAATCGGGGCTCTTGGCGCGTCCAATGAGCACAAAGGGCGCCCTATTTAAGGCAACCTCTGACTACAGCAAATTGCTGGTTTGTCTTCAGTCTTTCTCTTGCACTTGCATCAGAATTCTGTTCCTGTGATTCCTGTTTTGACCCGGCTTGCCCCTCTGACCTGCTTCTGCTCTGCTCCCTTGGCTTTGATCCCGGTTCTTTTCCTGACTTCGGCTTGCCTTCTCCAGTGTTTGAACCTCGGCCTGCCCACAGACTTTGCCTCTCTTGGCTCTCCATTGTTTGACCCCTGGCTTGCCTAACAGACTTTGCTACCATTCTCCTGTGTTTGACCCCCGGCTTGCCTAACGGACTTTGCTATTGATCTTCTGTGTATGACTCGGCTTGTCGCCCTGATTACTCGCTCCTGTTACCTGATCTACCTGCAGCACAGACACACGCCCCAGCATTCTCTGATGTTCCTGCACTCCAGGTCAAGTCTACGCCTGCAGTTGGTAACCCGTGCTTCTCTACGCACCGTACCTCCTGTGCCACTTTCAGGGGTATACTGGGTTTAGCCGCAAGGGGGTCCCTCTCAGCATTTCGGCTTCAGGATCAGGTAGGTGACACCCTCTTTTGATTGGCTTCGTGCTGAGGTTCTTTACTGGTCGCCACAATGCAGTGTTTTCAAAAAGTGGATAAGGTCTTGTGTATCTCTTCACTCTCCTCCCTGCCAGAGGAATACTGCGAATTTAGCAATGTATTTGATAAAGGTCAAGCCGGTAGTTTGCCTCCACACCGGTCGTATGATTGCGCAGTTGACCTTCAACCTGGTACCATACCCCATCGTGCCCGGGTTTACCCTTTGTCTGTCTTGGGGGATAAAGCCATGGAGAAGTATGTCACAGACGCACTTTCTAGAGGGTTCATCCACAAATCCTCGTCTCCTGTTGGTGCTCACTTCATGATTAACAATGCTTATCCGATTCCATTGATTATAGAGTTATTTGACCGCCTCAAGGGAGCAACGGTTTTCACGAAGCTTGATCTGAGAGGGGCATACAATCTTGTGAGGATCAAGGAGGGCGATGACTGGAAAACTGCGGACAGGCCATTACGAATATTGCTGCAACAAATCTCGAAGGACATCGTTAATGAAATCCTGAAAAACTGCCAGAGCATTGCAAAGACCAAACGGCATTACGAGCCGTTAATGCCGTTTGGTCTTTGCAATGCTCTGGCAGTTTTTCAGGATTTCATCAACGATGTCCTTCGAGATTTGTTGCAGCAATATGTGGTGGTTTATCTTGACGATATCCTCATATATTCCAAGTCCCTAGAGAGCCACCACACAGATGTCTGGCGTGTGCTTCAGAGGCTGAGAGATAATAACCTGTACTGTAAATTGGAGAAGGGTGAGTTCCATCGTGAACAGGTTAAATTCCTGGGTTATGTCATTTCCACTGCTGGTTTTTCGATAGACCCAGCAAAGCTATCGGCAGTTCTACAGTGGCCCCGACCCATGGATTTACGCCCACTACAACATTTTCTTGGCTTTACCAATTATTAGTGGAAGTTTATTCGTAACTTCTCGTCTCTGGTCAAGCCCCTGACTGATATGACCAGAAAGAACGATAACCCACAGAATTGGTCTCCGGAGTCCATTAAGGCCTTTGAAAGTCTCAAGGCTGCCTTTGTTTCTGCTCCTGTGTTGGCACATCCGGATCCTACATTACCCTTCATCCTTGAGGTTGATGCATCTGAAACTGGAGTTGGTGCCCTTCTGTCCCAACGTCCCACCTCCGAGAGCGCTATGCATCCTTGTGGCTACTTTTACAAGATGTCTCCTGCGGAATGCAATTACGAGATTAGGGACAGAGAGTTGTTAGTGATCATTTTAGGCATCTCCTCAAGGGTACCACTGTTCCGGATCTCATTTTGACTGACCTCAAGAATCTCACATTCTTGTCTGAGGCTAAACGCCTCTCCCCCAGGAGGGCGCAATGGGCTCTGTTCTTGTCAAGCTTCAATTACATAGTCTCATTCACAACAGTTTTCCTCCACTTCCAAGATGGAGTCGGTTCCTGTGATACCTCCTGATCGTATTCTGGCTATGATTCGTACCAGTCTCACTTCACCTTTGGGTGACAAGATCCTTGCTGCGCAGATCCATGCTCCTCTTGAGAAACCTTGTGACCGCTGGTTAGTCTCGGAGAGTCTCCATACTGCTGTGCTCCAGACCTACCATTCTCCCAAGGCTGCTGGTCACCCAGGGAAGAATCAACTCATTTGGGCTATTTCCCAACAGTTTTGGTGGCCTAGTCTCTGCACTGATGTAGCCGCCATGACATCTTCCAGTAGGTCTTCTACAACCCATACCTAATGGAGAGCGGCCTTGGACCCACCTGTCTATGGATTTTATTGTGGAGTTACCTAACTCTCAGGGTTACACATGTCCAAGGAACTGGCATCCATATTTGCTTGGATGATCTTTTGCTTACATGGGCTTCCCAAGGTGATCGTCTCGGACAAGGGAAGCCAGTTTGTGTCCAGGTTTTGGCGAGCCTTTCGTGCACAGTTGGGAATTCAGCTTTCCTTCTCTTCTGCGTATAACCCCCAGTCCAATGGGGCCGCAGGATGAGCCAACCTGTCCTTGGAACAGTTTTTACATTGCTATATTTCTGACCACCATAACAACTGGTCTGACCTGTTACCTTGGGCAGAGTTTGCTCACAATAGTGAAGCCAGTACCGCTTCCCGATTGTCTCAGTTTGTGGCAAATTATGGTTTCCAACCATCCAGTTGCCTGACTCATTTGTTCCTCAGAGCATTCCTGCATTGGAGGAGCATCTCTGCGTTATTCATTCCACTTGGGTACAGGTCCAGGAGTCTGCAACGTGCCAATGATAGGTACAGACGCCATGCTGACCACAGACGTCTACCTGCACCTTATTGTTGGGGAGAGGGTCTGGCTGTCTTCTCACAAACTCCTACTCCATGTTCCCTCACTGAAGCTGGCACTATGATTTGTTGGGACTTTTTGTATTCTTCGCAAGATCAACCCAGTGGCTTACGCTTTAGACCTGCCTTCTAATATGCACATTTCTAATGTATTCCATGTCTCCTTATTAACATCTTTGGTATGCAACCGCCTTACCACCTCGGTACCACGTCCTCATCCTGTTCAGGTTGAGAACCAAGAGGAGTATGAGATACAATTGATCATTGACTTCCATAGGTTCAGTGGGCGCATACAGTACCTGGTTCATTGGAAAGGGTACAGTCCGGAAGCGTTCTTGGGTGTCATCCCCAGATGTACATGCTCCCGTCCTCCTCCGTACTTTCCATAGACGTTTTCCCCTCAAATCTGGTGGCCCTCCAAGGGGGGGTTGTTGAGGAGGGGGTACTGTCAGGGCTGCTTAGCTGCGGGTTAATTGCCAGTCTCAGCTTCCACTCCGTCTAACCTGATGATCATATCCTGCCTCGTTAAGCCAGCTCTGCTGCTATATAAACTACCTGGATCAGATCGCAGATGCCTTCACCTTGGTCAACATCTCTGGAGAAATCTCTACTGTGTTTTCCTGTGAAAGACTTTGCCTGTTTGACATTCCCTTCTGATTCCTGGATTCAAGACTCTGGCTGACTCTCCTCCTGGCTCCTGACCCTGCATGCCATTTGTTTGACCTCACTGATTTCTGGACTCCTGTTTCACTGGCTTGCTGTGACTATCTGCTCTGGTTACTGAACCCTGGCTATATTTTGACCACGTTTATTCTGTTTATATCATTTTACCTTTTTATTAACCCCTTGCTTACTGGGCACTTAAACCCCCCTCCTGATCAGACCAATTTTTGGCTTTCAGCACTGTCACATTTTGAATTACAATTGTGCGATCGTGCGCCGTTGTACCCAACCAAAATTTTTATAATTTTTTCCCCACAAATAGAGCTTTCTTTTGGTGGTATTTGATCACCTCTGCGGTTTTTATTTTTGCTCTATAAACAAAAAATAGCAACAATTTTGAAAAAAAAGAACTTTTTTTTACTTTTTGCTATAATTCATATCCAAAAAAATATATATAAAAAAAAATTATTCATCAGTTTTGTATAACAATTGTATCACCAGACCAATGTAGGTGATACTATGTAGCGCTAAAAAAACAGTTCAGTTCAAATGTCCTTCATATATGTAGTTCACAGGACTGTGGTCAAAGCTCCCATAAAAAACTCTTCATATAGAGCATACACAATTCGATCTTCCCAATCTCCCACCAGGAATCCTACTCACCAGAGTTATTTGCCTCACACTCTCGTGCTCGGCCACTTCGCTTGTTTGCCACACAAGGCTCTCCACAGAGGTATCCCGGATCTCTCCTGTCAGCACTGCTGTGATGGTCTGATCGGTACAATTCAGTCGTCTCTCCCACCTTGATCTCTTATCACCTCACACATTAAGGTATGAATCTTTAGGCTGAGCCTCAACAGGTGATGTCAGAGTTCCATTTGGGGTAAAAGAAAAGACAGCTCCACATAGTGCATTATCTTTTTTAAAAATCAAAAGTTTAATTGCACATTTAAAAGATTCCCCTATATTAGGGTACTTACAAAACGTCAATTTGCAAATAGCAGTGGGTCAATGAAGTGCCAGAGATTAGAAAGTGTTGTCACACTGCCCTCGTTTTCTCCGACCGCTGCTTTCCCCGACCCGCAGGATGAATGCAGCTGTCCCTGCTAGCATGTAAAATCTGTTGCCGTGTGGATCCGGCAACAGACTGGTGAAGATGTTGCTGGTGATGCGACATGATGTGAGCCACAGATCCTTCTGACTCCTCTGCCGCAGCAATACAGCAGCAGCTTTGTGGGGTATTCCACAAAGCCCCAGGCCACTCCTCAAGCTCCTCACAAGGGGCTGAAGGCCCACACACCACCACCAACTGTACCTCCGATGGACATAGAGAACCTCTTCCCACTGCTGGTGTGCTGCTGCAGGTGGCAGTGCCTCAATTGTTTCACAGATGGTACCTCTTGACAGAGCTCAACTGGCACTGGATGAGCGCTTAACTCCGTGGTCCTTGGGGGAGCCCTGGTGAGTGCTATCCTCCTCCTCCACCAGGTCTGGAGAGCCCGAGTGTTGATATGCAAATGATGTGGCCACGGTGGTGACCATAGCAGCAATAGTCCATAGTGCATTGTGTCTTGGCAGGGTACCAGGTAGTCACACGGAGCCTAGTCTAGCACCAGCCTTGGATAAGGTAGGGTTGGCCTCCTTTTGTAGCCTGAGTTTAGCAATATAACAGTTTTTCAAAATGGTAGATATTATTAACCCGGCAAAAAAAAGCTGTGTTCTCATCTTAAATAAAATAAAGCCAGAACAAGAATTGATTTCAGCAAACATAATTAAACAGTCATATGAACTGGCTAATGTCCAGTAACGCCAACATCTGCCAAAATGAGACCAGAAAAAAAGGCATCCTGCCTCTTTCCTTTCATATGTGGCAGCAATTCAGGCAAGTGTGGAAAATTGCCTATGTGACTGAAGTCAGGTTCAGCACTGACTAACATTACATCAGCGTTTTAGAAGTAGAGTGACTGGGTAAACACAGACCCTTGGCTATAAATTTCACCTTTTTTGTGAGCTCAGCTGTGCTACATTATTGGCAATGTGGTCCAGGCTTCACACTGGAGATGTGCGGTTCACTCTGCTGAGACCAAACCCGCTGTAATATTTAGCTGAAAAATGAAACTAATGATTGTTAGGCTTGGCTGACAGAAGTATGAATTTCATTTTTTTTATGCTTTTACTGACAATATCATCTTCTACATTGGTTACATTAGCATTTACACTTTTTAGTCCTTTGCTTTACCTTTTGATTTGATCACAGTACAGTAGCAGTATTGGGTTGATTTAAAGTAGAATTATAGGCAAACATATTTCCTGGTGCCTCCATGGCAGCATACTCATGACAAGCTCCACCTTGGCTCCTCCCTCAGTGCTAGTGAATATTATAAAAGAAAAGGGTTAGTGCCCTCCCAGCATTCTCCTTTTTTTCCTCATACCTCATGGTCAGTGAATGATGGTCGAACGTCCTTACCTCTGCAATTGGCAGCTTCTATCTGTGTTCAAGCCTCTTCCAAGTGCAGTCCCTATTCTTGGGCAGCTAAATGTGCTAATATTATAGGGAGTCCCTTCTGTGGGTCTTTTGGGACAGCAGTTGTCTCCTAAGTAAGAGCGCCTATCTGCATTTATATACTGGCATTTGTTCAGGCTTGCAGCAAAGAAAGCAGCTGTATCTAATTTTCACTTTGCCTTACCCTTCCATGTCTCCCTCCTGTCATCCATTCCCTCTCACTTCATTTCCTGAAGGTACATAATATAACTGGGTACTAACATTTATAGGTAAGTGGATCCAGGGAATATCCAATTGCTTCTCGGGGGGTCAGGAAGGAATTTTTTCCCCCGCTGTAGCAAATTTGATCATGCTTTGCTGGGGTTTTTGACCTTCCTCTGGATCAACTGTGGGTATAGGATTGTGTATATGGGATTGTATGATCCCTTTTGTTTTTTGTGCAGAAAAAGTAGCTATATTTAATTTTTTAGCTTTATCCTTAATTGCCCACCTGTCATTCATTACCTCTCACCTTTCCTTCCTCTCATCTTGCTTTCCTTTTCTACAGTCCCCGCCGCCCGCCCCCCCCCCCCCCCAGCTTGTATCTTCATTTCCCTGACATTTTAGTGGTCGCTGTGCACTTCTTTTATGGGTCCCTCAGCATCTCCTGGCTGATCTGCGCATGTGTGGACAATAGCAGCCAGCTCGGCAGGCTGAATTGGAGAATTGGACGGGTCCTGGTGGCCATGACCACGCAAGTGCGATCTGACCTGAGGCCTTAGTGGCCATCTTCAATAGGGGCAAGTTTAAACTGTTGCCATCTTAGGAGGTTCCCTTTACTGGAAGCTCCTGTAGGGAACCCTGTCCTACTCATGGTAAATGTAATTTCTTTCTTGTACTTAGGAATACCTCTTCCCTGCTCCCATTGAAATAACAGACGCTAACTTCCTTATTTTTCCTATAGCTGCTTTTTTCTGTCCGCTGTCTATTAGGAGCTGTACGCCACCCGACCAAGACCCTCTCCAACATTTATGGTAAGGACCATCGTCCAGGTGAGTAAAAAAAAAAAAGAGAGCACTTATGCTGGTACATTTATGTATTTCAGCCATGTACACCAGAAAAAGTTGACATCAAGGCAACATAAAGCAACATATACAAGCCCCAACCAGCAGGCCATCCAGATCAGGATATCATGCAAGTGTGCATCTGTAGGAATTCACAGTGCTTCATGTTCACCAATTCTCAAACCACTGAAAATGCCGAGCATGCGGGGCCATCCCATTTGTCAACTGAATTGGTCTGCAAAAGCGGCTACGTTTCCACTGGTGCAACTTGTCATGCAGGTTGCATGACAGATCACAGCCCATTGTGTTTAGTGGCACCCGTTCCTATATATGAGACTTTGAAGGCCAGCAACATTGGGAAGACTCCTACGTGGCTTTGCTCCATCCTTTGATGCGACTTGGGTCCAGAGGGTATAAAGTTAGATCGGGGCTGCACTCAAAGCCGCATCGAGGTAGCACTCCAAAACGTGCGACTGTGGGGGTTGCAATACTGGAAACCGAGGCTTAGACTCTTTCCAGCAAACAGAGAATCAGACGGTTAACAGGTAACCAACCTACTCAAAAGATGTGCATATCAGAATGAGCAACAGCAGTTCCAGTGCAGCAATTAGCTCAGCCTCCCCCAGAGAAGTTAAAGCGGAGTTCCACCCAAAAGTGGAACTTCCGCTGGTTGGATTCCTCCCCCCCTCAGGTGTCACATTTGGCACCTTTAGACAGGTGTCCTTTTCCACACATCCGGGAGCTCTGGCCGGCCGCTGACGTCAGCAGCCTGGCTCCATGCTCCCTGCTCGCTCTGCTACTGGCCGCCTGGCCAACAGCAGAGCGTGGAGGAGCCTCGCGCATGCGCAGTAAGGTGCCCAGCATGAAGCTGTAATGCTACACGTCCAGGTTCCCTTACCAGCAATGGAGGCGGCTGCACCTGTCCCCTGATCCGAAGATCAGCGGCAGGTGCCGACATCGCTGGACTCCAGGACAGGTAAGTGTCCTATTATTAAAATTCAGCAGCTACTGTGTGTAGCTGCTGACTCTTCCTAGCCCATTCTTGAGAGAATCCTCTCACCACACAGCCAGTATCCCTCCTAGACATCGGGATGATAGTGGCCACAGTTTAGGAGATATTCACTGTGCAAGCAGCCGCCGACGTCAGCGGCACATGCGCAGTGAAGAAACGGCCCGCTGTGCCATTTCTTCACTTTGTCCGTGCCGTGACTGGCGGCTCCCGCACGCATACGTGGGAGTGACGTCACATGACTCCGGCCAGTCACAGAGCCGGAGTCGTGGACCTGGAAGGAAGAGGGGCTGAAGATGGACGCTGCCTGCACAGGGAACATCGCAGGCTTTTAGCCCATTATTCTTTTACTGTGCAGGGGAATTTAGAGGAAGTAAACCCATAAGGTTTTACTTCCTCTTTAAGGATAGCTCAGAAGAGCTTGACCCTTGGAAGTCAACTCTTCCTTAGTTCAGCCCTATGTGCAGGCTGTAAGGCCAGCTATTGGCTGGGAACACTACATCTGAGAAGTCAAAGATGTACCTCCCATTTGTAAGGGAGCATGTTTCCTTCTTTCCTCTGGGGGATATCAGAGATGTCATTGAAAAAAAAAAAAAAAAACATTTTTTTTTTCTCATTTGCCTAGCACAATGTATCCACTGTCAGAACAAGATTCCGCAATACCAGACTGTCCACCAGAGGTAGACGCAGCAGTGGCAAAGAATTTCGTCTTACCAATCGATGATGCAGCCTCAGTGGAGGATCCTTTAGGCAGACAAACAGACCCTGACTGAAAGGAGCTTACCAAATAGTGGGCAAATGCCTGGAAGCCAGCAATTGCCTTATCTGTATCCAAAGTCATGCGGGCATGGATCGAAAACAGGGAAACAGCAATTCTGCAAATGTCCCTAGAGAAAATATAGGCAAGGCTTTGGACGAATTATAGCCACGATCCGTTTACTCTTTTTTTTTTACAAAAAAAAAAAAAAAAAGTTACTGTAGAGACTATAGGGGGTCTCCTTTCTTCCTTTGTACGAGGGAATGTTTACCCTCCATGTAGAAACTGAAGAGTCTACATCACAAGG
>BLSH010278055.1:63667-73883 GCA_018402905.1 Glandirana rugosa | reverse complement strand
GGAGCATGTTTCCTTCTTTCCTCTGGGGGATATCAGAGATGTCATTGAAAAAAAAATATATATTTTTTTTTCTCATTTGCCTAGCACAATGTATCCACTGTCAGAACAAGATTCCGCAATACCAGACTGTCCACCAGAGGTAGACGCAGCAGTGGCAAAGAATTTCGTCTTACCAATCGATGATGCAGCCTCAGTGGAGGATCCTTTAGGCAGACAAACAGACCCTGACTGAAAGGAGCTTACCAAATAGTGGGCAAATGCCTGGAAGCCAGCAATTGCCTTATCTGTATCCAAAGTCATGCGGGCATGGATCGAAAACAGGGAAACAGCAATTCTGCAAATGTCCCTAGAGAAAATATAGGCAAGGCTTTGGACGAATTATAGCTCTCAGCAGACTTCACTAGTGAGACGGCAATGGATACATTTCAACACTTTGCAGGATCAATATCACTTCTTGTAATAGCAATACAGGCATTGTGGTTAGAACTATGGGCAGCTGACACTGCATCAGAACAAAATTAGTGTAAATACTTTTGATGGTAAAGCACTCTTTGAAGAAAGGTTACAGAAAGCTATTTCTGTCACAGGAAAAAAGTCAGACTTGATCTCCCAGAACAACAGATTTAGACGTACCCGGGGTTTCAGGAATCCTTACTTGCACACACCCATATTGTAACTGTTACAGAAGTACCTGGGTTTTTCGATCAAATAGGTCCTGCTACAATTCTAGAGCCTCCCCTTCAGGCCTTGCACTTCTTTCAGAGCCCTCACGGGGGGCTCGGATCACTATCCAAGATTCTCTACAAGAAATGGGTCATGGTTCTTATCGCTAACGAGATGATATCCTCCTCTTATCAAAAGATCCAGCCCAGCTAGTGGAACACAGGTGGAGGCTGTGGCCTACACTATCAAGATATGGCTGGATGGTCATCAAAGGAATCATCTTTTCTCCAGTTTAGATGCCTTATTCAATACCGCAAAAAGGGACGGTGCCCCTGCCATCTCAGGTGTGGGCAATCATTCACAAAATAAGGAGAGTGAGGACATGGTCCTACCTAACAGCCTCGAGCTAACTCAACTTAATAGGGCTTTTTGTCTACCTGTATGCAGATGGTCCCATGAACACATGGATACCTCAGGCACCTTTATTTAGAATTTCTGAAGCAATCGAGCAAACCAAGTTTGATGCGCAGGGGTCTGCATTAGTGGACAAATAGGGAGATGCTTGTAAAGCTACATCCATTAAGGCATGTCTTCTGGTCCACAGTTACCACAGGCGCCAATGCAATAGGCTAGGAGGCACATTGCAGCCAAATGTTGGTTCAAGAGAGATGGGCGTTCAGTACGGCAGACATCATCGCAAATATCATGGAAATCCAGGGGCTTATCTCGCATTGACAGTGTTGCTCTCTCAGATCAAGAACAAATCAGTTCTGATTTGGATAGACAATAGAGCCACAATATTATACATATATCACCAAGGCGGAACCCACAACTGTTCCTGAAGGAAGTGGAACCAATCTTCATTTGGGCAGAGGGGAATCTGAGGGACCTAAGAGTAGTCTATCTTCCAGCCCACTTAGGGCTGGATTCACACCTATGCATTTTTAGTGCTTTTTGCATTTTGTAGATTTGCACTGCAGAACGTGTTCCATAGGAAACCATGTTAAATGGACTGCAGTGCAAATCTGCAAAATGCAAAAAGCACTAAAAATGCATAGGTGTGAATCCAGCCTTAAACACAGAGGCCAATAACCTATCCCAACGGATAGTTGCTACAACTGAAGTTATTCGGTTGGATTGTGGGCCAGTGGGTTTTTCCCGAACGAAATCCCTTTGCTACAGCAATCAATACCAAGCTGGGGAGGTTTCTTTCACATCTACCTCACCCTTGGGCAGAAGCAATAAATACCCTGTCAAGTCCTTGGGCATGCAATCTAATTTAGGCCTCCTCTGGCCTCCTACCTCTAAAATTCTCTCAAGACTTACAATAGTGGTGATTACAGCCCTGCCATATTTGCAGAAAAACCCATGATTCCCTACGGCCTCCAGGAAATAATCCTCTGATACCCTTTCTTCTGACTCAGGGCATCACACCCAGCAGAATCCTCACAGATTGAGCCTTCACATTAGGATCTTAAAACAGAGGCTTTAATCATTAGGATGTTCCTCTAGAGTTGTTTCCACTCTGTTCAAACTACAGGAGCCTTCAACGAACAATATGAATGACAAGGTTTGGAATACATTTAGCTCTTTCGCTAATGGCAAAACTTCCTCAATCCTGATGTACCCTCTTCCTCCCAACTACTTGACTTCTGGTTGCAAGCAGACCATGATTTAGGATTAGGATTAAGCAATTTAAGGGTACAGCTAGTGGCAATCTCTGACAACAAGTCATGGGCCAAAGATCCAATTTCGATCTTCTTCACAAAGACAACATAACTTTTGTACTAAGACACTATTTTCAAGCCACAACTCCTTTCAGACTTTTCATCTAACCTATTTGTAATACTCCAAAAAAAAAAAACAGGGGCAGAGAAGCATCATTTGGAGCTGAGGCCTCTGGAATGTGGCCCTCCAGCCATTCCGGAACCACAGTATCCATCATGCTTAGTCATGTATGTGAATATCAGGGCTTTACAATACCGCATGGGACATGTGGTTCTGCGGCAGCTGGGGATAGATTGCAGATCCCTGCTCTAGTACAATAGTTCCATGGATAATCAAATTGTTTAAGAAGATGTCCAGGTCTAGGGGCCCAGAACCCCTCTTCAATTGGGCTGACGTATCCATCAAAACAATCTAAAGGGTAGCATCATGATCATCTCAACATGCATTTATGAGATATTGTAGAGTAGACTCAGCGTCACTGGATATAGTGCTTTTCTCATCCTGTTTTAGATCTCACAAGATGCATGAATCAGTTGAGGTATACTGTGATTATCCAAACCAGCTATTATAAAAGTCTGATACCTTTCCAAAGGAATGTATAAAGTTGTCCATGCCAAGAGGAAGCAGGAAGCCAGACACCTTTCCAGTGGAGTTTAATATATGGGTCATACTAAAAGGAAGTAACACGCCAGAGCTACAGAGCAAAATGACTGACTAATGTGGCTAATAAAAATATACCGGTACATTGATTTTTATGCCAATTCACACCTGTAAAGCTAAAATGTATGTCCAGCCTAAACTTTTTTTTCTTCTGGATAGAGTAAAGACCAAGAGTTTGAACCTCTGTCGGGTTTATACCACTATCCGGGTCTCTGTTTGATTTTTCCTCACTTCCTGTCGTGTTAAAAACGGTTTCTCCGGACACCATAGGTGTGCGCGGCCTATGGCATTAGGGTGTGCACCCCAAAGCTCAAACACACGTGTGTGTGTATCTATATATAAGAAAAAGTTTTAGATGGATGTACATTTTAAAGGGCTAGTTCACCTTTACCAAAAAAGTCTATTCCATAAAAACAAACTGTCCAGCTTTAACTAAAGTTGAATATTACCCTTGCTAAGTTGTATATACCTCCTGAAGCCTGTCTGAAAAATTCTCAGAGAGGGCATTATCCCATCCTGCCTTGTTGCTAGGATGTCCACTAGTTACTGTTCTCCTCCACCATCACAGGACCAAATTCTTTCTCTGATTCAAACCCACTCACATGCATTTTTTTACAGTTCACTCTTGTGATGATGGGGGTGATCAGTAACAGCTGGGAGTGTCTTAGCAACGTCCTAGCAACAACTTTCTGTCTTTTGCTGCCAAACTCAGCATGTTATCCTCACAAGGACTGAGACAAGGGATAAAGCACATTCTAGAAAAGATACTTGGTACTTGGATTATGGCATGAATAAACGGTGAGTGAAGGTCCATTCAGTTAAAATAGTTTCCTTTTCAGTGATATTCTCCTAGGCTTGTCTCCCAAAGTGATGCAGACACTGCAGCTTTTCTCATTACAACACTGAGAGCGCACCAGGTGGTTATAATAAATTGTAATAAAGACTGACCTTCTCGTTTAGAAATCATAAGAAAGATCACAGTGAAACAAACAGTGGTTTCTTTGGAGCAAAGAACGCCTTAAAGCCTTGCGTAAATCTGTGCAATGTATTTCGTTTACTAAGAGGGGACTGCTATATCCTCAACAAACTGGAGTTCAGTTTTAATACGTAGAAATGCAGCATTATATGTATTCATGTAGCCCAGCCCAGGGTGTCACGGCACCCTGGGGTGCCATCTGGCTTCTTCAGTGGTGACGTAGCAAAATGTCTAAAATTTATCCTAAATTGCCCAAAAACTTTCATCAAGTTGGTGATTAGATCAAGCCTGTCTTTTATTGTTATACAAAGTCACAGTTTTCCATTGTGCAGCCTTACAACCTTGGGCACTGTGATGATAATGTCATCGGGTGATAAGGAGCATCCCGGGTGTCAGCACAGCATCCTTGGTTTCCCCCTTCTAATATTGGGTGTCCTAAATGTGTGGAAGCCGCTGTATTATATTTTATGTTTTACAGAATGCTGCTGCGTTATATAACTACTAGCTACATTTTTTTTAGAATGGAGTGTATATAATTGGAAAGGGTGCCTTGACTGATAAAAGGTTGAGAAACACTGATATAGCCTCATTCATTTCCAAGCAGAAGGAAGTGAAATGTAAATGCAACATATCAGCTTGTTTCTCAGATGTTACATAAGTGTGCTGAGAGTTTCCTGCACTTCACACCTCTGACTCAGGAGTAGTCCGACATCATTTATTACAGGTTGTAAGCCACAGAATATGATCAGATGACAATATACAAATAACTCACGTCATGTGTCTGTGACAGCCTTTGGTGATTAGATAACATGCAGCATTCAAATTTATATTTGATTACTATTTACTTTGTGACTGTGTTGTGTCCAAATAAGGATGTGTCTGGTTGAAACCAAGAAATAGATTTGCATTCTGTCCCATGTACACAAACTAGTGGCATCTGAGCAACATCATCCTGTTTTTTATCACTTCCTGTCTAGGTGACAACATTGTCGATGGGTGGGGGGTGTTAAATGTCACCAGTGGTGACAAGAAAATGGCAGTACAAATTCGACAGAAGTTTTTACCCATATCTATGCAAGTGCTGGCTTGAGTTACATTTCAGTTTTAGCACATTTTTTCTGGTAGTTGGCAGCAGTATTAGTATTTCATTACTGCCATATTTTCTGACTGTGCAAGCTACAGCACAAATTCATGAACTGCTTTCCATACCATAGATTTACACTAAAGTCGGCCATGGATTATGCAGTTTTCTTCCCACGGTTGCATGAAAGAAAATTGCTCGATTCCCCTGTCAATGCGGTCAGTGTTGATGGGGGAATCCCTCCCAGGGAACTATTGTGTTCTCTCGGCAGGGATGGGGGGTTTGGCACGGGGAGCCATCCCTGCTGGGAGAACACAGTAATTACTGCTAGCAGCTATAGCTGGCAATAATCTCATGCTAAAACTCTGAAAGACAATGAAATGGGAGGGGGTTGGGGACTTTAAATGTCTTCCAATCACTCCATGCTCCTGGTACTTAGTCGGGCGCTTTCCTCATATAAAGTCCCACCAACTTTTCCTCGCTTCCTAAATTAAAACTCTGAAAGGCTGGTTGTACCCAAGTCGATTGATGGATCAGCCTGCCCATGGATGGGTTGAATCTTGGCTGGTCCCTGCTGAACCGGCCAAGATTTGGTCTATCTATGGCCATCTAGGGCTCATGCAAACTGCATGCGGTTTCTACAGGCTTTTGACCATTTTTTTTTTCTGCCTGGAAACTCCCTCCATGTTAGCCAACAGTGTCCATGCTAGGGCTCATGCACACTGCATGCTGCTCCTACAGGCTTTTGAGTGTTTTTAGCTCATTTTTTCATCTGGAAACTCCCTCCATGTTAGCCAACAGTATCCATGCACACTATGGCTTTTTCAGGAGTTTACAGGCATATGCTCTTACATGCACAAAAAAAACCCCCACCAAACTCACATTTTTGAGAGGAGCTTTCAAGCAGAAAAATACTCCTAAGTGTCCAAAAACATGAGAAAAAGTGCAAAAAAGCTCAAAAGAGCGCATAGATGCACAAAAAAAAAAGAAGGAAAAATGAGCTGAGTGGAGAGTTTGTGAAAAAAAATGCCCCAAAAAGCTCAATAAAAATGTGCAAAAGAGCACAAAAAAGCACAAGCTACTTCAAGGTTGTAGGCAGAGAAATAAAAGCTCAAATGCCTGTAAAAAGCAGCTTTTTTTGAGCCCTAAGTGCCCGTTCACACTGGGGTGGCTTCAAAGTCACCCGACTCTCCTCCGACTGAAGCTACAGCGTGACTTGCAAAACGACTTCTGTATAGAAGTCAATGCAAGCCGCCCCGAAGTCGCCCCCAAGTAGTACAGGAACCTTTTTCTATGTCGGAGCAACTTGAGTCACTCCTATTACAAGGGTTCCATTGTACATAATGGAGCGTGACTTGTCAGGCTGACAGGTCGCCCCAATGTGAACCGGCACTTAGGGTTGAGGGTCAGTAAAAACACATTGTTGAGTCACAGTTTTATGGCTTCTCCTTAACCTGCAAAGGGAGCACACGGGGGTGTACATATGCAATGGTCGACTCTCTTTACATTGCAGTGCAGCAAAAATTATCCATGCTATCACTTCAATTGAACGGGGCCACACCAGTGGAATGTTGCAGAGTGCAAATAATGTGCAAACAGATGCATTAAACTCACACCAGAAACAGAAGGTGGCACTTCCTTCCAGACCCTTCCTAGTGAAAGCATCTGTGTTTGTATAGTAATAGTCAGCATGCTTGGTATGCGAGTATGTGAGACTCAGCATGTACTGAGCAAAGCACCTAATGTGATACCGGCTGCAAACACCAATACTTCAAGTGAGCCTCTCTGACTCAGATTAAAAGATTTCTAATCCTGTACTATTTATAACACAGACTGACTGATGTCTGGCAAAAATCAACAGTCAGCTTTTTTACAGCCCTGGGGAATATCCAGGCCAGGATCTGGAACCATATTTTATGGGAGTAAAAGTCAGAAATGTAAGACAAAAGCCTACTGTTTGCACACTTAAGCTATGATGTGAATGCTTTAATTGTTAGCTTATAGGAACAGCAGCATATAAAACATATACAATTAAAATAGAAACATGTCCATGCCATGAGCTTAAAGAAATGAATTAGTATTCCTGGTATCAGGGTCACCATACATAGGAAAATCTGTAATTGATACTTGAAAGTGAACGTGAAATAAAAAAAAAAGTGAAAATTTGCAGTTCTAGAAAACATTTTGTGTCTAATCAGTACCCTGAAAAATCTACCTTTTGTCTTAAATTCATCCTGAAAAATAACATTGCACTTTCTGGTATGTGAGTGTCCCTTCAGCCATAGAGCTGTATATCTATAGGCTGGGTTCACAATATCTTCGCATGCGGCTCCCAGCAGGGGTGCTGTGCATTCTGGTTCACCATTTCAGGTCCGATTTCAGCCCGACTTTTTGGCTGAAGACGCACAGGGCTCCTGTGCAAATTCGCACTGGAGCCACAGCGGAGATATGAGAACCGGCTCCATAGAGAGCCGGCCAAAATCTTCTGCAATTGCGAAATGGAGGAGGGGAACCCACATCCAATTTGCAATAGTGTGAACCCAGCCATAGTGTGAGATCTAAAGTCATCCACACACACATATATGTTTAGCATAAATTATGATATCTCTGCTGTCTGCTATTATATTCAAGCAGCTGCAACACCAGTGGTTGCTTAAACACCAGAACAATGACTGCATCTGATAGGATGCAGTCACTGTTTGGCTGGCAATTTTCTACGCAGCTCTTTTTTTTTCAGTTGAAATTTGTCAAGTCACGTGTTGCCGTATATTAGACTTGGTCATGGTACCATAGTTTTGCTCACTATTCTCCAATGGTGGCTGCTCATTAGCTGCCACCCCCCTAATCCAATGCGCCCGGCCCCTAATCTACATGTAGTGCGCCAGATGCATGGATTCCAATGGGGTTTTTTTTTTGACGCACGTGATTATAGCCAGAGGCTCTAATTGGCTTCAAAAAAAGGGTGGGCTCGGGGCGCAGAGCACTACGCCCTGAGCCCACTCTGTTTGTGTGACTTCAATGAGTTTATATTCACTAATGTCTTCCTGTTTTTCCTCCTAGCCAATCAGGAAGCAGGTCCTGAGACCCCATTGGCTGGGAGTCCAAAGACCCCATTGGCCAGAGTCTGAAGGCCTGATTGGCCGGGAGGAGAAGCAATAGCCGGGACAAGAAGGAGACAGAGGAGGGAAGCCGCCGCCGTGACCTGCATGGGGCATGTTCAGAGCTGAGTAAGCGAGCCAGTGGGGGTATGTTGTGCGGTGGCGGGTTCGAGCGACAGGGGGGATGAGCGTTAATGTGGGGTGGTGGGCTGGCAGGCTGGAGCGACGGGGGGGATGTCTGTGGTCAGGTCTGTCTGCCCCCCCTGACCGATGGAACACCAGCCGCCACTGCTGTTCTCCTTGCTGGAGGTCTAACACGGGGAAGCAAAGCCCTGCCTCTACCAAAGTGGCTGCCTCCACACAGAGACATGGTGCAGACCAAGGCGTGATGGTAAGTTAGTGTTGAGGAAAGATCACATGCAGGGAGATCACAGGCAATACCAGTGACCAGTCCTATGTTCTTTGTCTGCCATTTTGGGCATAGTTTGCAGTTTACATTTCTGTAAAGACTGGCTTACCATATATGCATTGCATTATCACACACCACATGCTATCACACATGTTAATGCACATTACTTTGTACAGTGTATAGCAGTGTCAAAAAAGTGGTAATAAACTCCGCTTTGCAACTTTTACCTACAGGTAAGCTTATAATAAAGCTTATCTGAAGGTAAAATTAATGTTTCCTAAATGTGCACCGATAAGGAGACATTCACATGTTCTGCAGCTGATGATGTCACAGGCCATGGGCTCTGAAGGGCCGGAGCCTGGGAACCCGGAAGGAGGACCGGTTGAAGATGGAAGCCTTGTCAGCAGTGACAGCGCACCTCTGGAGGGCTTTGTTTTACAGGTAAGCCTTTCATAATGTGCTAGTATGTAATGCAGGGGGCCTGGAATTTTTTTTCTTTCTTTTTTTTGGGAGTGAGGTAACAGAGGTATGCTGACTGATGGAGAGAGCATAGGATCTGCATGCCCCTCCTAATGCAACACTACTGTACAAGTGTGTAGGACAATGGACAACATCTTCTGTAGGAACTCTGTACATAACCCTACACACAAGTGGCTCATCTCTAACTTGGGGGACTGCCTTAATGTTTGACTCTTCACATTACCGTGGCCCCCGGGCATTGGTGAGCACACCTTCGGACGAGTTGTTACCCCCGTGCTGATATGAGTGACCCCGAACACTGCCTGTTGTAGCCTAAAAAATCCACTCCGGGGCAATTAACTTCTCATGTGACCCAGAACTTAGTGCTCCCCCGCATTAACGGTAATTATAGACGAAAGGTCCATCACCACCCACCTACATCTACTACCCCCCCCCCCCCTCACAAGCCCTTTTAAAATTAATGGGTCCCTTCACTTGAAAGTGAACGTGAAATAAAAAAAAAGTGAAAATTTGCAGTTCTAGAAAACATTTTGTGTCTAATCAGTACCCTGAAAAATCTACCTTTTGTCTTAAATTCCTCCTGAAAAATAACATTGCACTTTCTGGTATGTGAGTGTGCCTTCAGCCATAGAGCTGTATATCTATAGGCTGGGTTCACAATATCTTCGCATGCGGCTCCCAGCAGGGGTGCTGTGCATTCTGGTTCCCCATTTCAGGTCCGATTTCAGCCCGACTTTTTGGCTGAAGACGCACAGGGCTCCTGTGCAAATTCGCACTGGAGCCACAGCGGAGATATGAGAACCGGCTCCATAGAGAGCTGGCCAAAATCTTCTGCAATTGCGAAATGGAGGAGGGGAACCCACATCCAATTTGCAATAGTGTGAACCCAGCCATAGTGTGAGATCTAAAGTCATCCACACACACATATATGTTTAGCATAAATTATGATATCTCTGCTGTCTGCTATTATATTCAAGCAGCTGCAACACCAGTGGTTACTTAAACACCAGAACAATGACTGCATCTGATAGGATGCAGTCACTGTTTGGCTGACAATTTTCTACGCAGCTCTTTTTTTTTCAGTTGAAATTTGTCAAGTCACGTGTTGCCGTATATTAGAC
>BLSH010278055.1:33132-48564 GCA_018402905.1 Glandirana rugosa | reverse complement strand
GCTAGTATTTAAATTTATTGGTGACTAATGACATATTTGCAGTAACCGTCACTTCCCCAATTGGACCCCCCCGCGAGATCCCCAATTGACACAAGGGACTTGCACAAGATTGACACTCCCCCGACCCGTGCGAGGACGGGCGATCGGCCCGTACCCGCTCGTTGGTAAATTTCTACCGCTAAGCACCCTGCGACGGTGAGATGTCGTCACTTTCATACGCTCGGCCAATTACTTTCGACATCTAAAATTCTGGCAATTGAAGTACACTTTAATGTACTTATACAATTTCGAATATACTTTAAAATTACTAACCCAAATCTAGATGTAATTGTTATTTAGTAAAATCTAAACCCAATCATTAAAATTTCATATAAGCTTTAACATATTCATGTAATTTCACATGAAGTTAACGGTCTTAAAATCTACAGCTTTCATTAACCGGCTCGCATACTTTCACTGCTGTAGAGTGGCAGCGTCCCACGAATCGCCATCTTTAAATGGTTGCTCGCCCATGCCCGGCTAGCGGGCAGGAGCGTGCCCAGCCCCCTCACAGTTAGAACACGTTCAGGGAACACAGTTAACCCCTAGAGCGCCCCCCCAGGTTAACCCCTTCACTGCCAATGACGTTTATACAGTAATCAGTGGTTATTTAAATTTATGATCGCTGTATAAATGTCATTGGTCCCACAAAAGTGTCAAAAATGTCTGACATGTTCGCCCCAATATCAAAGTCTCAATAAATTCGCAGATCGCCGCCAATATCAGTAAAATAAAAAAATTTAAAAATGCCAGAAATTAATTCTCATGGTTTGTAAACGCAGCAACTTTTGTGCAAACCAATCAATAAACACCGGATGCGATTTTTTTTTTTACCAAAAATATGAGGAAGAATATAAATCTGCCAAAACCGATGAATCCGTTTGTTTTTTTTTTTTGTATCTGTATTTTAGCAAAAAGTAAAAAAAATTGTGTTTTTTTTGCAAAATTGTCG
The DNA here is from genome assembly GCA_018402905.1 of Glandirana rugosa. Classification (NCBI taxonomy): domain Eukaryota; kingdom Metazoa; phylum Chordata; class Amphibia; order Anura; family Ranidae; genus Glandirana; species Glandirana rugosa. Next base: position 47,573 of record BLSH010278055.1, on the reverse strand, counting down.
CTCTTTTTTGTTTATAGCGGTGATCAAAAATGATGCAGAGGCGATCAAATATCACCAAAAGAAAGCTCTATTTGTGGGGGAAAAAAGGACGCAAATTTAGTTTGGGTACAACGTCGCATGACCGTGCAATTGTCAGTTAAAGGGACGCAGTGCCAAATTGCAAAAAGTGCTCTGGTCCTAACATGGGAAATCCTTCCGGGGCTGAAGTGGTTAAAATACTACCGGAGATCTTGCTATGAAAGTCCTTGTTCAGGCACTAACTGTTATAGGGTGACCGCTATCACCCAGTTTTGGTCCAGCATTGTCAGTCTGCCACATGTACCCCTGAGGGATACTACACGCGGGATGCCACAGACTGCACAGATATGGTCCGCCATTATCAATATTAAGAAGTTGGTCTGACGCAATGATGTGTAGCTGACACTGAAGCAATTACATATAGACATCAAAGGGGTGATGAAAGCTGGAAAAGATATCAGCACTGAGATTTTACTGCTACAAAGTATTTTATAGGAAAAAACTATTTTTATAATACACAGTGCTTTGGAAAACTGTCATCTAAGGTTTAGATCTATTGTTCCGTAACTGCTTTTGGGTGTCAGGCGTTCGGCGATTTTGTTTGCACGACTTTGCCGCAATTTGTCGGACAACAATTGCTGCAAAATCACGCCCATGATTGGGGTGCCAATGAAAGTAAAGGGATCACAAGCGATCAGGAACGCCTAGGTGTGAATGGAGCCTTAAGGCCTGTACACACAATGCAAATTTTGGAGGGGAACTTTAGTTTGACGGCCTGTCGTCCGAAATTCTTACCATAAGATCCCATACACACTGTCCAACTTTTGTTGTCAGATTTCCTTCAGATTTACCAAAACCATATAGTGCAAGGGCTGTCCTAATGTAAAAAAATCTACAGAAAATTGGATAGTGTGTATCCAGCATTAGTACGCTCCTTTCGACAGACGATTTTGATTTTTTTGTCAGACAAAGGCTGGATGTGCAGACTAGTAAAAAATTTTTATACAGCAGCTCAACGTCTGATTTTCAGATGGGGTGTACAGAAATCGTCACACAAAAGTCGGAAATACAAACACACATGATCGGAATCAAGGAACGACCCGGAAGAGTTTGGTCGTGTAAAACTGGCGATCGTAATCCAGAATTAACATTTGTGACGCGGCAATTGAAATTACGAAATGCAGAGCAAATGATCATCTTTTAATGTCAGTTTAATAGCAAAATTAGCAGAAGCGGGTCAAAGGGGGACGCACCAAAAATGAACTTCCTCTTTACACTCTCCTAGTATGTCACTACGTTCGCCTTTGTCGAACAAAAAATTTCCGATAGTGAGTACGCTCTACAAAATCATGGACACACACTTCTGACAAAAATCAGATGCTCGGTAGTCCGAAAATCGGACCGTGTGTACGAGACTTTAATCACTGGGTTTGGCTCTTGATTTACCAGGCCACTAATGGCCATGTAAACCAAGAGCCAAAGCCAGTGACTAAATCCTCGTCGCTTCTGACCCCAAATCTCGCCATAAAGAGAACCTATCATGACCCATGCTGTCACGAGGGGGAAAATGTTCATCCCTTGTGATAACAATAAAGTTTATAAAAACAATTAAAAAAAAAGTTGTAAATAAAATAAATGTAAAACATTTAAAGTGTCCCCCCATGCTTACGTGCAAATGCAAACGCATACGGAAGTCCCGCACACATATGTAAATGTTGATCTCACCTCACATGTGAGGTATCGCTGCAAACGTCACAGTGAGAGCAATAATTCTAGTACCAGACCTCCTGTGTAACTCTAAGCTGGTAACCTGTAAAGGCATTTAAAATGATACTAAAGTCTCCTTTTTTTTCTATAAAAATAACAAACATGTTATACTTACTTGCCCTGTGTAGTGGTTTTGCACAGAGCAGCCTGGATCCTCCTCTTCTTGTGTGTCTCTTCGGTGCTCTGTGCCCCTCCCTCCTGTCGAGTGCCCCTACAGCAAGCAGCTTGCTATGGGGGCACCCGAGCCATAGCTCTGTGTGTCCATTCAGACATGGAGCTGTGGTCTGACCCCACCCCCTCTCTCTCCTGACTGGCTAACTGACTTTGATTGACAGCAGCAGGAGCCAATGGTGCTGCTGCTGTGTCTTAGCCAATCAGGAGGGAGAGTCCCGGACGGCCGAGACACTCATGCACATTGCTGGATAGAGATGGGGTTTAGGTAAGTATTAGGGGGGGCTGCTGCACACAGAAAGTTTTTTTATTTTATTGCATAGAATGCATTAAGATAAAAAAAACCTTCTGCCTTTACAACCACTTTAAAGCGTTGCCAATGAAGATTTTTAGATACAGTAGTTTGGTGCCATTCCATGGGCAATTTTAAAGCGTGACATGTTAGGTATGTATTTACTCGATGTAACATCATCTTTTATATTTTACCCAAAATTTGGGTATTATATTGTGGTTGTATGCAATAAGATTCATTAAAGTGTATTTTTTCCAAAAATAATTCCGTTTGAAATACTGCTCCACAAATATTGTGTGAAAGTTATTTTCTAGCAAAAAATGAAGATTTTTACATGTATATGAGAAGTGTCAGATTTGGCATGGTAGGCAAGTAGTTAAAGGGATATTAAACGAGGAGTTAGACTTTAAACACTTCAGCCCCGGAAGGATTTCCCAGTTTAGGACCAGAGCACTTTTTGCGATTCGACACTGTGTCGCCTTAACTGACAATTGCGCGGTCGTGCGACCTTGTACCCAAACTAAATTGGCGTCCCTTTTTTTCCCCACAAATAGAGCTTTCTTTTGGTGGTATTTGATCACCTCTGCATCTTTTCTGATCACCGCTATAAACATAAAAAGAGCGACAATTTTGCAAAAAAAAAAAACAATATTTCTTACTTTTTGCTAAAATGCAAATCAAAAAAAAATATATATATATAAAAAACATTTTTTTTTCATCAGTTTTGGCCAATTTATATTCCTCTTCATATTTTTGGTAAAAAAAAAAAATCGCAATCGGCGCTTATTGATTGGTTTGCGCAAAAGTTGCCGCGTTTACGAATGATGAGAATTAATTTATGGGGTTTTAATATTTTTTTAATTTTTACTAGTAATGGCGGTAATATGTGATTTTTAGCGGTACTGTGATATTGCGACGGACATGTCGGACCATTTTGACACTTTTTGGGACCATTGGCAATTATACAGTGATCAGTGCTATGAAATTGCACTGATTACTGTGTAAATGCCATTGGCAGTGAAGGGGTTAACCTGTAGGGGGCGCTCTAAGGGTTCCCTCAGTGTGTTCTAACTGTATGGGGGCTGGGCTGGCAGGGGGAGGCGAGTGATCACAGCTTCCATATACAGTAAGCCTGTGATCACAGCCCTTCCCCCTCTGTCAGAAGGGAGATCCATGTTTACATACACGGACCTCCGTTCTCTCACTGCGGGGGAGCCATCACGGGTCTGCCCTACCCACTCCCTGGCCCCCTCCGGAACACAGTGAGCGCACGAGCACGCCTCTGGCAGCGCGCGCACGCTCACAATGCTCGTTATTGCGGCAACAAACCACTTTGCCACCGTCAAGCCACGGCGGGCGGTCGGCAAGTGGTTAAAAAAAATAAAAATGATTTAGTGTGTTTTAGGTAGGATATTTAAAAAAAAATTCTTGGCCCTACTATGGGTACGAATAAATAACATACACCTATGTGGTATTGCTACAAATAGAATATGAGAATTTATTTTGGGTTGTTCTCTGGGTTGTTTTTGGTCATGATAAGGACAAGAAATGTACAAATATATATATATATATATATATATTTATATTTTAGGCCAGTTTTCCTTTGATAATATATAACAATCAGGGAATAACTGTGACCAATTACTACCAACTGAAAACCCAAATTGTCTTGGAAAAAAAAAACAAGGTATAATTTACATGGATGCACTAAAGCCTCGTACACACAGTTCGACGGTCGTACACCCGAACGGACCAAATCATATGTTGGCTGTTGTATGTAGCATACTGACTGCACTACACGATCGTACGAGCGCAGAAAGAACGTTCAGGTGCATGTAATTAGCATCCGCCCATTCCTGACTTCTGAGCATGCGTGTTTTGCACAATACAACTTGTTGGACCAACCTCTCTGTACACACGATACAACGGTCGTATGACCGCTTGTTGGTACTACCAAGTTTTTTAGTTTGCTCATACAACTCCCGTTGTACGACCGTCGTACGCCGGCTGTTCTAATCGCGCGTACTAATGATCGATTTCGCATACAACGGTCGTTCGTACGACCTGTTGTATACAATCGTTGACTCGTGTGTACGAGGCTTAAGTAAGGGTTTCTCAACCAGGGATCCTCCAGAGGTTGCTAGGGGTTCCTTGAGCAATGGTCAATTTCTACCTCTCAGATAAATTCCCAATGACATCATTGATCTTTTTAGCTATCTGTAAGGGGGTAATTCTTCCCAATGACCACAAGTGTAAGGAGCATTCTTCCCATTGACCATCACACTAATGTATCATGAATTGTAGATTTTCAATGTTTAGCAGGGGTTCCCTGAGACCGGAGAATTATTTCAAGGGTTCCTCAGTGTTGAAAAGGTTGAGAAAGGCTGCTCTAAGTAGATGTGAAGATATGTATAGTTTTACTAATACATGCCAAAGTTGCAAAACTGGTTTCAAGCATTAAGATTAGCTTTATATTTGCCATGAAAGGGTTAAGGTAAGATTAAGGCCTCATACACACGGACGTTTCTAAAAAAATAAACAAAACATTGTGCCCGACGTCAAGGAAAAAAAAAATCGGCGTTTTTCGGCGTTATGCATCGGCATTAGTGAGCGTTAGTGAGCGTCGGCGTCAATAGGCGTTTTTTAAAAAAAAATCATCCCTCTGCTATTTTTCAACCTAAAAACGTTGGCGTCAAAAAACGGCAGTTAACGCCGGTACAATATTAGTTGGCTTTGTTGGCGTTTTGTGGTGTCAGCGTCAAAAAATGCCAAAACATTACAGCCTCAGAACGCGCTGGCCATGGGTTCTAGTTTCAGCTCACTAACGCCGACGCCATCTACAGCTCAAAAACGTTGGCATTTTTATGGGGCCATTGACTAACATGGAGAGCTGGAAAAAATGCCAGAAAACGCCGGCGTCAAAAAACGTCCGTGTGTATGAGGCCTTAAAGTAAACCTGTTGCAAACTATTCACAATTCAAACCCAACACATGATGAAACAATGTATCTGCAGTGTATTCTGGATGTTAAAACTATCAGTAGATCCAGGGATAACAGAAACTAAAGAGATATAAAAAAAAATCTAAACAAACATCTTTAACCCCTCCAGATCCACGCTATTGCCGAAAGTATGGCTCCAGCGCAGATCTGAATTGCTGGGACGACGTCCATGGAGCTGCAGAACGGGGAACCGCAGATGTAAACACAGCGGTTCTCCATTCTGTTACACGGGACAGGACAGATCTACTGATCCCTGTCACTGGGATCAGTTAGATCTGTTATGTCCCGGCCAGCCCATCCCCCACACAGTTAGAACACACCCAGGGAACACTGTTAACCCCTTCACTGCCCCCTTAGTGTTAACCCCTTCACTGCCAATGACATTTATACAGTAATCAGTGAACATTTACATTTCTGATTGCTGTATAAATGTCATTGGTCCCAAAAAAGTGTAAAAAATGTCCGACATGACCGCTGCAATATCGCAGTCCCGATAAAAATCGCAGATCGTCCCCATTACTAGTAAAAAAAAATAAAAATAATAAAAATGCCATAAATCAATTCCCATAGTTTGTAGACGCGATAACTTTTGCGCAAACCAATCAATAAAACTTTTTTTGCTTATAGCGGAGATCAGAAATGACGCAAAGGTGATCAAATACCACCAAAAGAAAGCTCTATTTGTGGGAAAAAAAGGACGCAAATTTTGTTTGGGTACAAAGTCGCATGACCGCGCAATTGTCATTCAAAATGCGACAAGCGCTGAAAGACGAAAATTGGTCTGGGCAGGAGGGGGGTTTAAGTGCCCAGTAAGGAAGTGGTTAAAAAAAATAAAAGGTTTCCACATCTCCTACGACTTCCCATGTTGGGAGTTTTTTGAGGCTTAGATGCCCAAACCAAGTTTAGCAGTGTTGGCAGAGCGCTGCGCAAAGTGTTGGCGCTATATAAATCCTGAATAATAATAACAACAATTAACTTGACAATCATTTTTTTTTTTTGATTGACTGCATCTCAAAACATACAGCATTCCTTCCTCTCACAGCAAGAGGATATTTACATCTTGACATAAAAAGTCACATTGCATCCACAAAGGGGAAAAGCTGAACTCCAGGGAGATGTAGATGGCACAATGTAACGCAGCTCTGTAATTGGTAATACCTGTACACACATATGCAGCCTCACTGAAGTGGGTTGTCTTAGGTGAGGCTTCTTATATGCATACCTGTGTTTATGTTGGGAGCGCCCTGCGGTAGGGTTGCCACATTGTCCCTTTAATCCAGGACACATATGAATTACACAGGTTCTGAGGCTAATTTAAACACTTCAGCCCCCGAAGGATTTTCCAGGTTAGGACCAGAGCACTTTTTGCGATTCGGCAATGCGTCATTTTAACTGACAATTGCACGGTCCTGCGACGTTGTACCCAAACGAAATTTGCGTCCTTTTTTTCCGATAAATAGAGCTTTCTTTTGGTGGTATTTGATCACCGCTGCGTCATTTCTGATGAAAAAAACATTTTTTTTCATCGGTTTTGGCCGATTTATGTTCTTCCTCATATTTTTGGTAAAAAAAAATCGCAATCAGCGTTTATTGATTGATTTGCGCAAAAGTTGCCGTGTTTACAGATGATGAGAATTCATTTCTGGGCTTTTTATTTTTAACTAGTAATGGTGGCGATCTGCGATTTTTAGCAGTACTGCGATAGTGCAGCGACACGTCGGACATTTTTGACACTTTTTTGTGACCAATGACATTTATTCAGCGATCAGAAATTTAAATGTCCACTGATTACTGTGTAAATGCCATTGGCAGTGAAGGGGTTAACCTGCAGGGGGAGACCTAATGGTTAACTGTGTTCCCTGGGTGTGTTCTAACTGTGGGGGGGCTGGGCTACCATGGGTATGAGAGATCTAACTGATCCCAGTGACAGGGATCAGTAGATCTCTTATGTCCCCATTGACAGAGCTGGGAACCGCCATGTTTACATCGGCTGTTCACCGTTCTTTCACTCTGGCCGCTCATTGCGGCTCGCCGGCAGACATCGGGTCCGCAGACATCGGGTCCGCACGAGCCGCGGGCACACTCCTCTGGAGTGTGTCGGGCACGAGAGCATTCCGCCCCCCTAGCTGCGTCCACACCGCCGCCGTAAATATATAGCGCGCAGTGTGGAACCGGTTAATGCAGATAAGTTACCAAGTGAGTTTAATTACCACCTTAATCAGCCACATAACCTGTGTAATTAATATGTGTCCTGGATTAAAGGGATGATGTGGCAACCCTATACACACGGTTCGATGGTCGTACGACAGAACGGCTCAAATCGTATGTTGGCTGTTGTATCTAGCATACTGACATGCACTACACTATCGTACGACCAAGCTGAACGTAGTGACGTGTTATGAATGTATAAAGAGAAAGTTCAGGTGCATGTAATTAGTGTCCGGCCGTTCCTGACTTCTGAGCATGCGTGTTTTGCACAATACAACTTGTTGGACCAACTTCTCTGTACACAAGATACAACGGTCGTAAGACCGCTTGTTGGTACTACCAAGTTTTCTAGTCTGCTCATACAACTTCTGTTGTACGACCGTCGTACGTTGGCTGTTCTAATCGTGCGTACTAATGATCGATTTTGCATACAGCAGTCGTTCGTACAACCTGTTGTATACGACCGTCGAACCGCGTGTACGATGTATTAGGAGCACAATGAATTCAAGCATGGACCGTGACGGTAGGGTTGCCACATCATCCCTTTAATCCAGAACACATATGAATTACACAGGTTGTATGGCTGATTAAGGTGGTAATTAAACTCACTTGGTGCCTCATCTGCATTAAATTAGCCTCAGAACCTGTGTAATTCATAAGTGTCCTGGATTAAAGGGATGATGTGGCAACCCTACGTGACGGGTTGGCACCTGTGCAATAAGCCTATCCATGAAATTTCCTTGCTACTAAATATTCCACGGTCAGCTGTTAGTGGTATAATAACAAAGTGGAAGCAACTGGAAACAACAGCAACTCATCCACGAAGTGGTAGGCCACGTAAAATGGTAGAGCGGGGTCAGCGCATGCTCAAGCACAGAAGTCGCAAACTGTCTGAGTTAATGGCTACAAACCTCCAAACTTCATGTGGCCTTCAGATTAGCACAAAAGTGAATAGAGAGCTTCATGGAATGGATTTCCATGGCAGAGCAGCTGCATCCAAGCCTTACACAACCAAGTGCAGTGCAAAGCGTCGGATGCAGTGGTGTAAAGCATGCCGCCACTGGACTCTAGAGCAGTGGAGACGTGTTCTCTGGAGTGATGAATCACGCTTCTCTGTCTGGTAATCTGATGGACTTGTTTGGGTTTGGTGGTTGCCAGGAGAACAGTATTTGCCTGCCTGCATTGTGCCAAGTGTAAGGCCGGGTTCACGGATATGTAAATTGGATGTGGATTTCCTCGCATCCAATTTGCATGACAGTAGAGCTCTCAATGGAGCCGATTCGCACAGCTCCAGGGTGGCTGCAGTTCGCATTGAAGAAGGGTCCCATGATTCTGGTTCAATTCAGGTGCAAATTCAGGCATACATTCGGACCTGATTCACACATGAATCAGTGAACAGGGACACACCGGACCCCATGCTGTGAGCCACGGTCGCAGCATATGTGAACAGAGTTTGGTGGAGGGGGTATTATGGTGTGGGGTTGTTCTTCAGGGCTTGGGCTTGGCTCCTTAGTTCCAGTGAAGGGAACTCTTAAGGCGTCAGCATACCAAGACATTTTGGATAATTTCATGCTCCCAACGTTGTGGAAACAGTTTGGGGATGGCCCCTTCCTGTTCCAATATGACTGCTCCAATGACCAGTGCGCAAAGCAAGGTCCATAAAGACATGGATGAGGGAGTTTGGAGTGAAAGAACTTGGTTGGCCTGCACAGAGTACTGACCTCAACCCGGTAGAACACCTTTGGGATGAATTAGAGTGGAGACTGCGAGCCAGGCCTTCTTGTCCAACATCAGTGCCTGACCTCACAAATGTGCTTCTGGAAGAATGGCTTTGCTTCAAAATTTATACCCCATGTAGCTTTAGCCATGCTTCAAAGCCTCTTCAACGCCTCCATATAAGTCTATGACAAAGCTTGTTTGAAGCTTGTTTGAAGCTCGCTTGAAGCACCTGCGGCTTTTCAGAGGCTGTAATTCAGCTTTAGCTTCCCTATCAACAAACACACAGTGCATCAGCCAAGCTTCAAATGAGCCTCATCGAAGCATCACCGAAGCCTCATTGGAGCAACACAGAAGCTTCATCGAAGCACCACCAAAGCCTCAAAACACATAAAAGCTTGTTGCAGCAGTGGGGGCTTTAATGTGCGTTGAAGTCAAAGCAAGTGTAAATGAGCCCTCAGTGTGTTTTAGGTAGCATAAAAAAGCAAAATGTACACTATTGTTTCTGGGCCCTACTACAGGTACAAAGCACAAATAACATGCACATATGTGGTAGTGCTGAGATTGTCAGGAGCATGAGAATTTCTATTGGGATGTTCTTTGGTGGTAAGTTATGGTAATAGTAAGAAATATACAGCTAAATTAAAAGTGTATCTATGGTAAACATGTCAACTCATATATTCATTTCTACATTGTATTTCAGTTATTTCTAGCCTCCTCCCATAAATCTGAACAATCTTGAAGTTTGTAAACTTACTTTGTTAAAATAGAATACATTTACCTTCTTGAATTCCTAGACACATATTCACTAAGTCCAGTGCGTAGGCACGGCTGTGTCACACATTTCACAGAACCTGCCTTCTGAACTACAGAGGTGCTGAGGGGAGGAGTTTCAGGAGACAGTATTACTACAGAAATTCCTGTCTGCAGGCAGCAAGGTACCATGGGATATGTAGTCCTTAGAAATTGAAAATAAACAGAGGAGAAGCTGCAAATCATGCAGGGAATCCAGTAAGATGTGAAAAGGGTTAGTCAGCAGACAGGCAACGCTCATAACATGAGAGGAGGTTTTTTTAAGTGTAGCACTACCTCTGTAGGAGCTGCATGTGTCAGGGTTTCCCACTGCTGCACAGCCAGTCACACAGTATTTCCTTCTTGCCTCCAAACACAGAAAACAGTCTCTTGGCTTGTTTTTGTTATTTTTTTTGGGATGCCCAACTTGAAAAATGTCAAACAAACAAAACCAGGGACAACTTCCTCCCTTTTTACAGCTTCTCCTGCTTCCTCCTGCACAACTCTTGGTTCCTTGCATAGCTCTGCTGGGTTTACTCCTCTTTGGAAACGAAAGCCTCGTACACACGGGACGACGATCGTATACAACAGGTCATACTAACGACTGTTGTATGCGAAATCGATCGTTCGTATGCGTGATTAGAACAGCCGACATACGACGGTCGTACAAGGGGAATTGTATGAGCAGACTAGAAAACTTGGTCGTACCAACAAGCGGTCATACGACCGTTGTATCGTGTGTACAGAGCAGTTGGTACAACAAGTTGTAATGTGCAAAACATGCATGCTCTGAAGTCAGGAACGGCCGGATGCTAATTACATGCACCTGAACGTTCTTTCTGTGGTCGTACAATCGTGTACTGCAGTCAGTATGCAAGTTACATTATCCAACATACGATTTGAGACGATCCTAAGTACGATCGTCGCCTCGTGTGTACGAGGCTTTACAGTCGCTTGTTAGCTCAGCAACAGCCCATTACAGGGCAGGAACTCTCAGTCCCTTGTAGAAAATAGCAAGTGGAGTGAACTGCATCCTGCATCTCCTTCTGCTTCCCTGTAGACACTGGTCCCAGCTCTACTTCCCGCAGAAATGCTAGCCAACCTGACTGCCACTTCACTAGCCCATCTGGCTGTTCCTTCTGCCCATTATAACTGACTGATACACACACTGGAGACTTCCAAGGGCAAGGTTAGATGAAGACTTGGCACGCCGCTGTCTTCAAGTGAGACCTGCTACAGCTGGCAGTCTTTCCCCTTGTCCGTCCCTGCACCATGCTGATCTACTCACTCTGTCTGTCTTTCCTTGCTCCTACTGCCTCTCTGGAAGTTTTCCTCCAACTGCCCCCTGTAGTAGGAATCCCCCAGCAGCGGTCCCTCAAGGGCCACCAACAGACTCCCCTTAGCACTGCTGCTCCATCTTCCACCCGACTCCCTGACTGGCATGGCTCATTTCTATTTAAGGGCTCCTTCTTCCCCTGCCAGGCCTACTTCCTGGGGATTGGCGAAGGGACCCTAATTAGTCTAGAATATTCTCCAACATTCTAGAACCAGAGGGAGGCACCAGAGAGATGCCAGGATGAATTATCCAGCCCTAACTTGTAATTACCCTGACCCAGATTCCATGGCTCAGGTTTATCCCTGGGCCAGCTAAATTTGTCTGCACTACAGCTAGTAGCACACTAGAGGGTGCTACATAAGTAAGCTTACATTGGATTGTCAAATATAGCTAGCTATGTCGCTCTAGCTTCCACCCACTAACTTCTAGAATATTCTCCAACATTCTAGAACTAGGGGGAGGCACCAGAGAGATGCCAGGATGAGCCATCCAGCCCTAACTTGTAATTACCCTGACCCAGATTCCATGGCTCAGGTTTATCCCTGGGCCAGCTAAATTTGCCTCCACTACTGCTAGTAGCACAGTAGTGGGTGCTACATAAGTAACCTTATATTGGATTGTCAAATATAACTATTGTTTGTTTTGCTATTACAATGCTGATGCTATAAAATGAAAGTGTAGATTTCCTTTAACCACTTGCTGCCTAGGTTAATTCTAACATGTCTCACATATATGTTAAAATGAGCATTTTTTTCCTAGAAAATTACTTGAAATCCCGAAACAGGGAGGCCCTGGAGAATAGAATGGGGTTGTCATTTTTTATTTCATACGATATTTGCACAGTAAATTTTTACACACAAATTTTCAGGAAAAAATACGATTTAATGAACGTTCGTACACAAAAACACAATATATCACCTAGTTTTGTTAAAATAAAAAAGATGATGTTACGCCAAGCAAGTAGATACCTAACATGTCACGCTTTAAAAAGCCTTTACAGATCACCAGTTTAGCGTTAAACCATAAGTTTGGCGCTTGAATTATTGCTCTCACCTTGCCGTTTGCAGTGATACCTCACATGTGTGGTGCGATTACTATTTACATATTTTCACATATAAGAAAGTTTTCAGCTTTCAAATCAGATGTTGATGGGACACTAGTCATACAGATGTTTTTGTACACTGGTACATGCCTGTGACAGCTGCTTGGTTGCACTGGTAAATTCTGACAGATTTTAAATGGACACACACACTACTACTACTACTACTACTACTACTACTACTAGTACTGATGCTTTTGGGCACAGATACACTGTGACAGATGTTGATGGGGCACTAGGAGACCACCTGACCTAGAGACAACATTTTTAGAAAGGAAGAACGACCATCATTTTTTTCATCAGCAGGACTATGATGTACACATTTTGATTTTGTTTTCAAATTTGAATCAGTTTAAATTTGTAACGATTCTTATATTGGATTTGTATTTCAATCAGGTCAGGTAACCCTTGTACAATGCAAATATGTTTAACATGTATCAAGAGATCACAGAGTGGAGCTTGTCATCGAGCAGGTAGTTTATCAATGAATTCACATTAAAAAAACAACACTGTTCCCCCTACATGTTAATGTGCCCTCTTGGCACTCCAGCAGTATGTATGTTACAATCCATAATCCACAATCCTTATGTGTTTTTGATGGTATATGGGCTATATGAAGAGTTGCGTGACCATATTGAAAAGTTTTATTTTTTCAGTAAAAATTTCACAGTGCCTTTGTCGATCATTATTCATGTCACCATACCGCAGCTCACCATTTTTATTGCTTTGGAAATAATTCTATTCTAATTTATTGTATTTCAAATTTCGGAAGATGGTTATATTTATATATACAGTATATTTCTATTTATTTATATTCTTTCTAATTTATGCTATTCTATTGTTTTTTCTATTCTATTCTTTTATTTTCTATTCTATTCTTTTTTATTCTATTATTATTTTCTGTTCTATTATTTTTGGTTCTAATCTATTCAGATTCATTCTATTCAAATTTCGGAAGACGGTCAGAATATTTTATTCTATTCTATTGTTTTTTTATATCCTATTCTTTTATTTTCTATTCTATGCTTTTCTATTCTATTTTATTGTATTCTTTTATTTTATATTCTATTTTGTTCTGTTTTACTCTATTCTTTTATGTTTTATTCTGTTCTATTCTTTTATTTTCTATTATATTCTTTTATTTTCTATTCTGTTCTATTCTTTTATTTTCTATTCTATGCTGTTCTGTTTTACTCTATTCTATTCTTTTCTATTCCTTTATTTTCCATTCTATTTTCTATTCTATTCTTTTATTTTCCATTCTATTCTGTTTTGTTTTACTCTATTCTTTTCTAGTCTATTCTTTTATTTTCTGTTATATGCCTTTATTTTCTGATCTATTCTATTCCTTTATTTTCTATTCTATTTTATTCTTGTTTTTGAGTTCTATTTCAAATTCAAATTTTGTTTTGGAATTCGATTCAAAATCAAATTTAGGCCTAATTTGTTTCATTATTCCGGATCCGTTTAAATTCGTTACTATTGTAATTTGAAAAGTCAGATACATCCGAATCTTCAAATAATGAAAAATTCATAGCATTTTCGATTCAGAACAAATCTAACCGCATCTGTCTAATGATTATCAAAACAATCCTGCGCTTAAAATAGTAGTGTGAAACCCTATTGGTCTCTAGTGTCAAATAATTAGCATAAGTTCAAAATCATGCAGCCAGCAGAATGGTCCAGGCTCGACCAACAGTTCAAATGTATATAATACTGCAGCGCATACAGTCCATACAGATAGCAAAAGTGTCCTTAGATGTTTTGGTGAGACAATTTTAAAATGTAGGCACACCGACCATCCACCAAGAGCACCGTCACCAAGATCACCCAATATTCAAGCCCCTTACCGGAACTCACCGACCCCCTATTACGGAGGGTCAGTACTCGCTTTCAACAATGGCCCTGCTGTTTATTCACCGGAGGGTCTCGCCATACAGCTTCTCACAACAACTGCTGATACACTGTTCGGCTCCACTCAAGGTAGCGATTAAAATTCGCGTCCTAACAAAACTATTAGTAATCTGTCTACGCCAATCTAA
>BLSH010278055.1:19954-33122 GCA_018402905.1 Glandirana rugosa | reverse complement strand
ATAAACTTCTAAGCCTACATAGACTGAAAAGTTTAATGTTATCATTGCTTAAATTTGCCTAGGCCTTATTACTTTGTTTAATCCGGATTTAAACTAAAACTTAGCTTAAGGTTTTGTTTTAAACTTAAACTTTATCTTGAGTTTTTGTTCTTATTTTATCTTATCTTTTATTTCCTTATCTTATCTAGTCTTTTATTTCCGTATATTGTCTTTTATTTTCTTATCTGATCTTTTCTTATCTCATTTTGTTTTGTCTTATCTTACCTTTTATTTTCTTATCTTGAATTCGATTCAAAATCAAATTTAGGCCTAATTTGTTTCATTATTCCGGATCCGTTTAAATTCGTTACTATTGTAATTTGAAAAGTCAGATACATCCGAATCTTCAAATAACGAAAAATTCATAGCATTTTCGATTCAGAACAAATCTAACCGCATCTGTCTAATGGCCGAATACAAACTTGCCGATTACCTGAGGCCAGTTTGTCTGTGACCAAGAACTCAGCAGAAACACCAACCCTGGATGTACACTGCTTGCATCCACGGTTGGTCACAGGCCCTATTCACATGTAACTGCTGAAAAGAGGGGTTACATGAAAACAGAAGCAGCTCTGCCCATTGATTTATACAGAGTACAAATCTGACAGCTGCTGCTGGTTGCACGCAGTGTGTACAGGCAACATTTAGAACCGTGGGTAAGAATCTACTGATCTACCTCTTGCTGCCCTTGTGCAGCCATGTGAATGTAGCCTTATTGCTACAACTAATGGCATTCATTGCACTGACTGAAATCTGGATCTGTATATGGCAAGCGATTATGAGAATAATTTATCTTGAAGACACACTGCCTTTGGTTGAGGGTGTTTATGTGTCCCAGGTAGGTTTCTGAAGCCAGCCTGTTAAACTCAATGATAGGCTGAGAATAGGGTTGCCACTTTTTCTTGAAGCCAAACCCAAACACTTTAGTGGCGCACAGCAAAAAAAAAATTTTTTTTTTAGCATACAGTATAAGATTGTAACAGACCCGGAACACCTTTGGGCGCTCCAAAGAGAATAGTAATAGTGCCCCCTCACCCTCTTTTCAGGCCCTGTCTTGAGCCACATGCCTGCCTGAATATTGTGTCCGGGTTTCAAGCGGACTGAAACCCGGACACATGATTAAAAACTCGAACTGTCCGGGTGAATCCCGGACAGGCGGCAACCCTAGCTGAGGGATACAGCTGTACAGATCTTCCTGCACATGCCAGTGTTTACATCTGTACAGGGCGGATGCTCTGGGGGCATAAACTCAACCCTCTGCAAGAAGGTACAGGTCTATGTGCCCATGAGATTGAGGCCTTAAGGGGAGTCGAATATAAGGACAGAATAAAACATTACTCCGCAACAGGGAGCTGTAGTTACTGTATTAGGGTGTTACCAGCAGTAAATATTATTTCAGGCCAGGAGGTGGATAAATGCTTCAAATATATTATTACAGACAAAAAGCTAAATATAACACTGTGTGTGTCCACAAAAAGAATAATCACATGAAATGCCCAGCCATTTCATATAATATTCTGTATGTAATTTTCTGACCTGTGACTTGCACATTCACATAACCTTTATGCAATTTGCAAGTTATAATTATGTTTCATAATTTCCATGTCATGCAAATAGTTTCCATTGTAATCGCAATTATATTTAGACATGGATATTAGGCAAGTCCCAAGGTCTTTAAACCTAATTAAATGAATCATTTAATTAATTAATCAACCCCATTCCCGCATGTCAGTCAAAATTGGAGCTGCAGTTGAGTCCATACACTTGCTCCATCGCCATTGACAAAAGCAGGCTGCCTGTGTGCAGCTCCACATTTATCAGAATGGCTAAACAAACAGCTTTTCATTTTTTATGGGCCAATTTGCCCATGTAAATGTGCCCTTAGTATCAAGGATGCAGGATGTTCATTAATCAGGAGAGGATAAATTAATGTTCAGCTTCAGCCTACTGAGCATGGCCATTTTAAGCCACACCACAAAAGTGCACCTCTATTAGTAGCCACACCCATACAATCACTATAAATCAATATGGCTGAGCAGGGTTGATAGAAGGTTGGCACACATGCATAATTGATTGCAGCAGCGCCACATTGATTTGGCACCTGTGATTCTTACTGATGCCATTCCTTATATTGCTACCAGAAGCACTAGATAGAAGAGATTGCAGGGGCATTGCTAGGATTGTGAAAGACCTTGGGTACCCAGAGGAGATGAACAATATAGTATGTGTAGCAGCGGCGGCCTGTACATTAGGGACCTACGGGCACTGGCCCCCTGATCTACACGCAGGGCGCCAGACCATGAATTCCAATGGGGGGGGTGTTTTTTTTTAAACACGTGTGTAGCGCCCCCATAGTATAGGTGCAGTTTCTAGCAGGGTTTTTGGCTAGAAGAGGTAAATTTAGTCAGGCCTGACTGTAATGTGCAGGCCTGAATGTTTTGATCTGGGCTGGGAGAAGCTCAGGGAGGATTGGGTGGACGTAACAGATGAGGTCACCAGAACCTCCCTCTCTCTACCCAGAAACCTGAGGTTGGTTTCTGGGCAGAAAGCTGGGAGATAGGTGGAGCCATCTGGAGTGTTCTAAGGAGCCCAGACCAATCCCCAAGCAGGGTTTTCAGGGGGCAGGCCTCCTTAAATACTCAGAGTCAGCCCAATCTGGGAGGAGTAGTGCCGGGTGGAAATCTGGAGATGTAGCAGAGGTGCTGTGGTGCAGGCCCCTACCCGGGAGGTTGCCCCCAGTCTGGAGAGGGTGACCTTGGTGCCTGGGTGTTTGGGTGCAGACAGGAGAGAGAGCGATTCCTGGAGTGTCACAGGAGGAACAGGAGAACAGCAGAGGCGCTACAGGAGGAGTGAGAGGCTTTGAAGTATCCACCGGTGCGGTGAGTGACAGTCCCTGGGACTGGAAGAAGAAGTGTTGGAGCAGGCTGGGAGAGGAATGGTGGACAGTCTGTGGGAGCCTTGGGAGCCAGTCAAGGGAAAGGAGAGTCACTACCAAAGAGCAGGTTGATAGGATCTGGAAGAGAATGGGCTGGGAGTTGTAGTCCTTCAAAGGCCCAGTTAGCACTAAAGTACTTTGCTGCACATTCAGGGGCCTGTGATCCCTGGCCTATAATGGATGTTCCTGAGGTCCTACTGAAACAGGGTAGGCCTCACCACGTGCTAACCACAGTGTAGAGAAAGGTATAGAGAAGCCTGACAAATTTCCTTTCAGGCTGGAAACTAATTTCTGAGCTGGAGAGAAGCAAAGGAGTATAAAGCTGTGAGTTCTGAATAGTGAGAGAACTGTAAGAGAAACTGTCAGCAAGTGAAGTGTTGGTGAGTTGAGAGGAGCAATAGTCTGCAGAGGGAGAGTCTGCAGTGAAGTGTGCATATACAGGCTTGTATATGGAGTCTTGTACCATAATTCTTGGGCATCCCACAGTTACCCCTTATCCCCATCCAAGTTATTTCCCCCAAATAAAACAACAAAACCAAAATCGGCCTGGTCAGTGTCTCTGGATGTGTGTTATATGGTGCGAATGAGGTCAGCTATCAGGTGAACCACTACTACAAGCCACTCTCGAGGGAGCACATGGCTACACGTGATTAAAGCCAGAGGCTCTAATAGGCTTCAAAAAAGTGTGGGCTCAGGGCGCAGAGCACTGTGCTCTGAGCCCAACCAGTTGTGTGACAATAGCGAATGAATATTCTGCCCACCACCCGCCGGAGCCGGAGTACTGCCCGCTCGCAACCTATGGGGTAAGTGGTGGGTGTTGCCAGCCGGCCGGGGAGGGTTGTTTGCTGCTCCTCCCCCCCAAAAAAACACCGGCCGCCACTGATGCATAGTATAATAATTGTGAATGGTGGAAGTAGCCATATAGCGTGAACAGTGAGAGGGGATTTAAGGAATTATAGTTAAATTAAACTTGAGCCTACTCTGCTCTGGATCAAGAGTGCATAATGCATACAGTGCAGGGGTCAGGGGTGCATAACACACAGGGTGCAAGGGTCAGGAGTGTGTAACACATTGGGGTTTATTTACTAAAGGAAAATCCACTTTGCCCTACAAGTGCACTTGGAAGTGCAGTTGTCGTAGATCCGAGGAAAAACATGCAAGGAAAATAAAAAACTGCATTTTTGCTTGTACATGATTGGATGATAAAATCAGCAGCGCTTCCCCTCATTTCATATCTTCCCCTCAGATCTACAGCGACTGCACTTCTACGTGCACTTCCAAGTGCACTAGCAGTGCACTTGTAGTCATAGGTGTGCGCAGCCTATAGCATTAGGGTGTGCATCCTAAAGCTCAAACACACATGCATGTGTGTGTCTACATATATATGACCCCGGCACATTGATGCTTAAACACTTCTCTTATGGCAGAGCCGGTAAGAGGGAGATCTTTCCCATCATCCTGCCTGCACACAAAGTGATGAAGCTAATGCCCATGGGGTGAGTAGGGTGTGCCCAGGCACACTCAGCACACCCTGTGCGCACGCCTATGCTTGTAGTGCAAAGTGGATTTGCCTTTAGTAAATCAACACCATAGAGTGCAAAGGTTGGGGTAAGTAGCACACAAAGCTGACTGTTGCAGAGGCAGCTCTGCTGATAGTTGGAAGTTTAAGCATGTTCTCTATCACACACTGTAAGTTATGGCCTGGGCACACACGGGGGACTAGGGATGTTTGTTTGCTGGGAATAGACCTCTCTCTCAAAACAGGGACTGTCCCCAGTAAATAGGGTTGGAGGGCAACCTTACCATATATCTTACCTATTGTAGGGAAAGACTCCAGCACACAGTGCAGACACATGCGCATGTAGCACCCACATAGTGATAGGTGCTTTTTTGTAGTGAGTTTCTGTTAGGAGAGGTAAAATTTAGTCAGGCCTGACAGTATGTGCAGGCCAGATTGTTTTGATCTGGGCTGGGGAGTGGCTCAGGGAGTGGCTGGAGATTGCAGGAAGGTACACCTCTTGGATACGCCTCCCTTTTGGTGCCAGAAAGCTCTAGAAAAGGGGAAGGATGAGGAAGGTGTCACTTTCTGATGTATGGCAAGGAGCCCTGACCAATCCACAGGCTGGATTGGCAGGGGGCAGGCCTCTTTAAATACAGTGATCTGCCAGCAGGAGGGAGGAGAGTTTGGGTGGAAGGGATGAAGATGTAGCAGAGGTGCTGTGGAGGCCTCTACCCGGGAAGGAGTCCCCAGAATGGGGGGGTGACCTTGAGGCATGGAGGTTAGTTGCGGCCAGGATGGTAGTTGATTCCTGGAGCAGCACAGGGGAACAGGAGAACAGCAGAGGTGCTACTGAGGACACTTTAAAGTATCCACTGGAGTCGGTAAGTGACAGACCCTGGAAGCTGGAAGACAAGGCTGGAGCAGGCTGGGAGAGGAATAGTGGACGGTCTGTGGAGGTTTCATTAGCCAGTCAGGGGAAGGAGTGTCACTGAGAGGAAAGCAGGCCAGTGTGGCCTGGAAGAGAGATGGGCTGGGAGTTGTAGTCCATTAAAGGCCCAGCTAGCACCAACGTACTTAGCTAGATAAATGAAGGTCCATGGCTTCACAAATGGGAGCCTGTGTCCCTTACCCACAAAGGGTGGTCCAAATGTCCTGCTAGCAGTCAGAGCAGGCCTCACCATGTGCTAGCTGTGGTGGAAGAGGAAGAGTCATGGAGGTCTGATAAATTTCCCTTCAGGCCTGTAACAGCAAGTAGTGTGCAGGAGAGCAGAATGAGTAGTGTAACGATCAGCAAGCAGTGTGCTGGAGGAGAAGAGTAACGGTTAGCAAGTAGTGTGCTGAGGAAGGAGTGTATATACGGCAGTGTATATAGTAGGTCCCGTAATCAATCCTTGGGCATCCCACAGTCTTCCCTATCCCCATCCAAGTTTAACCCCTAAATAAAACAACAAAAACAAAGCACCGGCCTGTTCAGTGACTCCGCGTGTGAGAAAATTGTGTGATTGAGGGTAGTGGGCAGGTGGACTACCAGCCACCCCCAAGGGGGCACATGGCTACACGCATACTATTGCATGTGGCCCGGTGCACAGAGTGAATGTAGAACATGCATTAGGTCTGTGTACCATGCATGCACACTTGGCACTGGTGTTGGCACATAACATGGAAACATTGCTGAGTGGTCTAGTTCCTGATTACCAGTGACTTGCCCAGCTAATTATGCCTTCCTGTGTACAACCTGGCTTGCCTTTTACCTGTGGACCTTTGCCTAGCCATTGTAAACCTTGGCTTGTATCGACTGTTTTTTTAATTGAATCCTCACTGCCTGGCTGTTACTGACCTTGGCTCCTGTCTTCACTATGTTCTTGTCATCTGCCCTGGTGTCTCGAAGTTCCTGCCAAGTGTTCTACAATTATCTGGTTCACAACCCCGACATCTTCTCAGATTCCTCACTGCCTGCAACACCGGCCACTCCGTGTCGTCCTGTTCCTGGACCCCACATCCAAAGGTGTTGCAAGAGAAGACCTCCTCATCAATTCAGTCTCAAGCAGGTCCATTACACTAAACAACTTTGCATGGCTAGATTTGAATCCATACATTGCTAGCTAATCGGGCAGTTATCTTTGCAGGAACATTTGAGAGGTAAGGTTGAATTTTTGGCTGTTCATTTCCCCTAAATTAAAGTGTATGTAAACCCAAATAATAAGGTTGTGGTAAATAGCTTCCTTTTTGTCTTATAGAGCTGTGCAAAGTTTTTTTATTATAGTGATCTGAGTAGGGCCGGCCATACACGGTTCAGCAGGAACTGGCCGAGATTCGAACCATTAAAGCGATAGTAAACTGCTGTTTTTTTTTTTTAAATCCTGCAAGGTAAAGCCATAACGTGCCAGTATGCATTGCATACTAGCGCATTATGTGAAACTTACTCTAGAATGAAGCCCTCCAGTGACGCGTTGTCACTGCTGTAGGTGCTTCCATCTTCACCCAGTCTTCCTTGTGGGTTTGAGGGCTCCGGTTGTGTGAGTGGCCAGAGCCGTGATGATATCACTCCTGCGCATGTGTACGGAAGCCTCTGTTCACAACACAGGACTCTGAAGGCATGGCACGGTATGCCGTTCCTTCAGAGCACATGCGCTGGTGAAGTCACCAGCTGCATCAAAAGTAGATATCTCCTAAACCAGTGGTCTCCAAACTGCGGCTCTTTGGATGGCCTTTATCTGACCCTTAGAGCACTTTTCCTCTCACTGTTACAAAACACTATTCCTTCCACTGACACCAACAATGCAATGTAATTCCTGCTACTGACATCAACAATGGGGCACTATTTCTCCCACTGACACCAACGATGAAGCACTATTCCTTCCACTAATACCAATGATAGGACACTATTCCCCCCACTGATACCAATAATGGGGCACTATTTTTTCCACTAACAGCAATGATGGGTACTATTCCTCCTACTAATACCAATGATGGGGCACAATTACTTCCACTGACACCAATGATGGGGCATCTTTCCTCCCACTGACACCAATGATGGGGCACTATCCGTTCCACTAATATCAATAATGGGGCACTATTCCTCCCACTGACACCAATGATGGGTACTATTCCTCCCACTGACACCAATGTTGGGGCACTATTCCTTTTACTGACACCAATGATGGGACACTATTCCTCCCACTGATACCAATGATGGGACAATATTCCTCCCACTGATACCAATGATGGAACACTATTTCTCCCACTGATACCAATGATGGGGCACTTTTCCTCCCACTGATACCAATGATGGGGCACTTTTCCTCCCACTGATACCAATGATGGGGCACTTTTCCTCCCACTGACACCAATGATGGGGCACTATTCCTCCCACTGATTCCAGCGATGGGCACTATTCCTCCTACTGGTACCAATGATGGGGCACTATTCCTCCCACTCATACCAATGATGGGCACTATTCCTTCCACTAATACCAATGATGGGGCATTATTCCTCCCACTGATACCAATTGTGGGCACTATTCCTTCCACTGATACCAATGATGGATACTATTCTTCAAACTGATACCAATGATGGGGCACTATTCGTTCCACTAATACCAATGATGGGACACTATTCTCCCACTGACACCAAAGATGGGTACTATTCCTCCTACTAATACCAATAATGGGGCACAATTACTTCCAATGATACCAATGATGGGGCATCTTTCCTCCCACTGACACCAATAACGGGGCACTATTCCTTTTACTGACACCAACGATGGGACACTATTCCTCCCACTGATACCAATGATGGGACAATATTCCTCCCACTGATACCAATGATGGGGCACTATTCCTCCCACTGACACCAATGATGGAACACTATTTCTCCCACTGATACCAATGATGGGGCACTTTTCCTCCCACTGACACCAATGATGGGGCACTATGCCTCACACTGATTCCAACGATGGGCACTATTCCTCCTACTGATATCAATGATTGTCACTATTCCTTCCACTAATACCAATGATGGATACAAATCCTCCCACTAATACCAATGATGGGACACTATTCTTTCCACTGATACCAATGATGGGACACTATTCCTCCCACTGACACCAATGATGGGATATTATTCCTCCCACTGGTACCACAACGGGGTGGTTATCATCCACTTAATAGCAAAGATACATTGGTTACTCCCACTTATGCCAGGACCATTTCTACTTCCAATGGCCACAGTCTCCCCCCCTAAAGTCTAAAGGGGGCACTATTCTTTCTACTGATACCAATGATGAGGCACTCTTCCTCCCACTGATACCAATGATGGGATATTATTCCTCCCACTGGCACCACAACAGGGTGGTTGTCATCCACTTAATAGCAAATATACATTGGTTACTCCCACTTATGTCAGGACCATTTCTACTTCCAATGGCCACAGCCCCCCCCTAAAGTCTAAAGGGGGCACTATTCTTTCCACTGATAGCAATGATGGGGCACTCTTCCTCCCACTGATACCAATTATGGGGCACCTTTCCTTCCCACTGATACCAATGATTGGGCACTATTCCTCCCACTGATACCAATGATGGGGCACTATTACTCCCACTGATACCAATGATGGGGCACTATTCCTTCCACTAGTACCAATGATGGGGAACTATTCCTTCCACTAATACCAATGATGCACTATTCCTTCCACTGATACCAATGATGGGGCACTATTCCTTCCAATAATACCAATAATGGTATACCAACGATGGGGCACTATTCCTTCCAATGACACCAATGATGGGATACTATTCCTCCCACTGACACCACAATGGGGTGCTAATCATACACCTAATAGCAAAGATACATTGGTTACTCCCACTTATGCCAGGACAATTTCTACTCCCAATGGCCACAGTCTGGCCCCTCTAAAGTATAAACTGGCCCTTTGCTTAGAAAGGTTGGATACCTCTGTCCTAAACAGTGCATGTTTAGGAGATACGTATTGTACCTTTAGGTAAGCCTTACTATTAGGGATGCCCTTCGTGTTCGGGTCGAACACATCAGCTGTTAGTTTGTTCGGCAAAAGCCGGACATTATGGGGCATTCGCGGCAACTTTGCGCGCCCCATAATGTTTTAAAGTGGCGGCGGAATGCCGCCCGCTGATTGGCCAAAGCAAGCACATGACCTAAATTTGGCGCGGGGTTCCCCTTAATATCCAAACCAGACCCAAAGAGCCTGGTTTGGACTTGGGGGGGGGGGACCCACGCACTTTTTTCCAGCAATTTTTTTGTATCTTGCCAGGAACCGGCAATACATTATAGTCGCGATTTTAAATTACAATTTTTCCTATGGAAATGTCATTTTGCTCTGGCTATGTTCTACACCTCACAGAGATGCGCCCTTTTACACACACCCCAGGCACAATATTTAAAGGAATTTTTCATTTTTTTTCACTTTAAGCATAAAATCACTGCTCCTGAAAAAACAATCAATTTCAAACCTTTTTTTTTCATTGATACATGCCCCCTAGGGCAGGCCCGGATCCCAATACACTTTTTAGGGCAATAACATTGCATATAAGCCTTTAAAATAAGCACTTTTGATTTTTTATGTTCGTGCCCCATAGACTTTAATGGTGTTCGAATGTTTGCCCTGAATTTTTTGTCTGTTCGCATGTTCTGGTGCGAACCGAACCAGGGTGGTGTTCGGCTCATCCCTACTTACTATTAGAGATGGGCCGAACAACCCCCCTGTTTGGTTTGCATCCGAACTCCCAAACAGGGGATAAAGTCTAACCCAAACAGCGAACCCCATTGAAGTCTATAGTAGCCGAACAGGGAAAATCAAAAGTTCCCATTTTGAAGGCTTATATGCAAGTACTTGGCCATGAAAGGGGTATGGGGGTCCGGGTACTGACCTGGGGGACATATATCAATGCAAAATTTTTTTTCAAAAAGGATAATTTTTCTGAATTTTAATGTTGCCTAAAGTGCAACCAAAAAAAAGAAAAATTCCTTTAAATATAGTCTCTGGGGCGTCCCCTTAGTCTGCCTGTAAAGTGACGCATCTGTAGCATGTATAGAACAAGCTGCAGAAAAAAAGGACATTTGTAAAGAGAAAAAGAGTCAAATCACATTTAAATTGACTTGCGGTTGCAATTGCCGGCACCCGACTATTGAAAAAAAAAATAAGGAAAGAAAAAACGGCGTGGGGTCCCCCCACTAAAATCCATACCAGACACTTATTCGAGCATGTAACCTGGCAGGTCAGGAAGTGGGGAGTATGAGCAAGCCCCCCCTCTCCTGAACCATACCAGGCCACATGCCTTCAACATGGGGGGGGGTGATTTTGGGCAGGGGAGCAAGGGTCTCTTCCCCACAACCCTGGGCTGTGGTTGTGAGGGTCTGCGGGCATGAGACTTTTCAGAATCTGGAAGCCCCCTTTAACAAGGGGACCCTCAGATCCAAGCCCTCCCTTAGGTGAATAAGTAGGGGTACATAGTACGTCTTCATTGACATTTTTCTGCCAAATGCCTCCTCTGCCCTTTGACAGTTCTTATATAGCTAAGGCTGGGGCCACCTGGTTGCACCGACCCCTTGTGACATCACCGGGTGACTCCGCCCCATAGCTATTTAGGAAATGTCAAATGGTGGGCCAGCCAGAGCATTTGGTGTGAGTGGGCCTCTTTCGTTTTTTCGGGTGCGGCGTTGCACTGGGTGTCATGTTTGACGATGTTTGATCTACATCGGTGGGCATTGTTTTTTCTTTCCTTAATAAAGGATTTGTCAAACAATGTCTACTGTCTTTATTGACTTTGTACACTTTTTTGGTAGATGTATATGGGTACCCCCTACCCATTCACATGGGGGGGGGGGTGGGATCTGGGGGCCCCCTTGTTAAAGGGGGCTTGCAGATCCTGATAAGTCCCCGGTCCACAGACCCCTGCAACCACACCACAGGGTTTTGGGGAAAAGACCCTTGTCCTCATCAACATGGGGACAAGGTGCTTTGGGGCAAGGGTGGGGCAGAGCTCCCAAAGCTGCAGGAGTTTGGTCACTTTCCTGTGTGACCCACAGGCAGCTGTCCAGTTCTCTGCAGTCAGTGCCCTGCCTCGTTGACTGACAGCTACTCTGACCATTTCTGTAACTGCCACTTTTGATGGGCAGCTTGGCCTGTGACAGGAAATAGATAGATCAGGGGTTTAGGGCAGGATCAGCAGGTAATAAAACTATGTTACAGGGAATTGCTGTGTTAATGATACTGACAGAATGCATCATCAATGTAAATGATTATTTTGCCTGTACTTCGACTTTAAAATGGCTTCTGGTGGCCAAAAAGTGATTGTAGTGTAAATTGATAAAACATCCAGAATTAGCATGCAAGTTTTTGCACACATCTGAAAAAATGAATATGTGCCCCAATGTCTGCCCCTCTCATATCTATAGCTAGTTCTAATTATACAGAGATGATTGTGTAATTTTTTTGCAGTGTAAAGTCATTATATAAGATATGACTGATTGCAGAAAGCACAGACACTTGCAGCAAGGGAGGACCAGCACTTGGCATTTGCAGCAGCATCCATCTAGAGTCTAGACTATTCATTTTAGAAATGAGCTTTAACAATTGACCTGATTGAAGCAATGAACGGAGTTTATTACATTAGTGCTGCCAGATCAGGCTGTGGAACGGAGTCTGCATTATCAGCTCAAGCCTCCTTATTTCATTTCTTTGCTGCTTTAGTATATCTATTCTTGAATATCTTCCTTTTTAATTCTATCTCTTACATTTCACAGATTTAAAAAAGTAATATATTGAAGTAAGGTGATTTCAGGGGTGGTTGTAAATCTGCTGTATAAACTAACTATACAAGTTGTTCTCTAAGATGTCTTTGTTGCTTATTGAATATCAGGTAGTTTAAAGCGGAAATAAACTGTATAAGAGCACCATAAACTGAAAATAATATCTAATCCATTTTTAATATTCAAAACATATTACCCATCCATCCATGCTTTTTTTGTTGAGAAAAAAACTTTGAAAAACACCCCCTAGCATTTCTAGCCTTGGCCTTGTTGAATAATAATAATAAAAGAATTTACTTCCTGTAATTCACCTGCCCTTAGCTCAGGCAGAAGCAGGGCCGGCTCTACCAGTAGGCGAAGTAGGTGGCTGCCTAGGGCGCACTGCCGCCTAGGGGCGCCTGGCCACTGTTGATCTGTCACTGGCTGCTCTGCATTGATTCATGTAAAAACTGACATTGTTTGACTGAAATAATGAGATTGTATTATCACTAGAGTTGAGCGAACCTCTGGAAGTTCGGGTTCTGCTGGTCCGTCCGAACTTCGGGACAAAGTCCGGGTCCGGGTCCGGACGGAACCCGAACGATCGCACGGACAACGAACCCCATTGAAATCAATGGGGACCCGAACTTTTATGCACAAAAATGGCTGTATCAAAGTCCTGGAAAGCCCTAGAGGGCTGCAAAAGGAAGTAAAATGGGGGTAAGGGTAGGGCAAGTGCCCTACAAAAAAATGGGGACAGGGAAATAACTGTAAATATTTTTAAAAAAATAAAAACATAAAAAAAGCAAAAATGGAGGTGAATGTGGATCATCTTCAAACTGTGTCTGAAAATTATTAATTAACGGTAGAAGCCATATAACTGTTCTAAAATCATCTTCAAACTAGGGCAAGTGCCCTACAAATAAATGG
>BLSH010278005.1:87154-107704 GCA_018402905.1 Glandirana rugosa | reverse complement strand
TGTGTGTGTGTGTAGAATGGAGATGACTGTGTTGTAAGGATGGAGATGACTGTGTGTGTGTAGGATGGAGATGACTGTGTGTGTAGGATGGGGATGACTGTGTGTGTGTAAGATGGAGATGACTGTTTGTGTAGGATGGAGATTGATGTGTGTGTGTAGGATGGAGATGTGTGTGTGTGTGTGTGTGTGTGTGTGTGTGTGTGTGTGTGTGTGATGGAAATGACTGTGTGTGTGTAGGATAGAGATGGCTGTGTGTGTGTAGGATGGATATGACTGTGTGTGTGTAGGATGGATATGACTGTTTGTGTGTAGGATGGAGATTGCTGTGTGTGTGTAGGATGGAGATGATTGTGTGTGTGTGTAGAATGGAGATGACTGTGTTGTAAGGATGGAGATGACTGTGTGTGTGTAGGATGGAGATGACTTTGTGTGTAGGATGGAGATGACTGTGTGTGTGTAGGATGGAGATGACTGTGTGTGTGTGTAGGATGGAGATGACTGTGTGTGTGTAGGATGGAGATGACTGTGTGTGGGATGGAGATGACTGTGTGTGTGTGTGTGTAGGATGGAGATGACTGTGTGTGTGTAGGATGGAGATGACTGTGTGTAGGATGGAGATGACTGTGTGTGTGTGTTTGTTAAGGATGGAGATGACTGTGTGTGTGTGTGTGTGTGTGTGTGTAGGATGGAGATGGCTGTGTGTGTGTGTGTAGGATGGAGATGGCTGTGTGTGTGTGTTCAGGATGAAGATGACAGTGTGTGTGTAGGATGGAGACGACTGTGTGTGTGGTCAGAAAGGAGATGACTGTGTGTGTGTGTGTGTGTGTGTGTGTGTGTGTGTGATGGAGATGACTGTGTGTGTGTGTGTGTGTGTGTGTGTGTGTGTGTGTGTGTGTGTGTGTGTGTGGGATGGAGATGACTGTATGTGTGCGTGTGTGTGTTTGTGTGCGTGTGTAGGATGGAGATGACTGTGTGTGTGTAGGATGGAGATGACTGTGTTTGTGTGTGTGCGTGTGTGTGTGTGATAGAGATGACTGTGTGTATGTGTAGGATGGAGATGACTGTATGTGTGTGTTATGGAGATGACTGTGTGTGTGTATGTGTAGGATGAAGATGACTGTGTGTCTGTAGGATGAAGATGAGTGTGTGTGTGTGTGTGTGTGTGTGTGTGTGTGTGTGTGTGTGTGTGTGAAGAATTGAGATGACTGTGTGTGTGTAGGATGGAGATGACTGTGTTTGTGTGTGTGTGTGTAAGATGGAGATCACTGTGTGTGCGTGGAATGGAGATGACTGTATGTGTGCGTGTGTGTGTTTGTGTGTGTGTGTGTGTAGGATGGAGATGACTGTGTGTGTGTAGAATGGAGATGACTGTGTTTCTGTGTTTGTGTGTGTGGGATGGAGAGGACTGTGTGTATGTTTAGGATGGAGATGACCGTGTGTGTGTGTGTGTGTGTGTGTGTAGGATGGAGTTGACTGTGTGTGTGTGTAAGATGGAGATGACTGTGTGTGTGTGTGTAGGATGGAGATGACTGTGTGTGTGTGTGTGTGTGTGTGTGTGTGTGTGTGCAGGATGAAGCCCAGGCGACCATAGATAAGTGCTTGGAGGGAGTCCGGCCCCAATGCTGTATGCTTTCTAGTATTACCCACACTCTGTCAATTTGACTCTGCAGGTTGGTCACTGTGAGTGAGACTATACCAAACCCCCCACATACACCATTCCATACCCCACTCCATCTCCCCTGGGGACAGGGACCCCATCTCCCCTGAGGAAAGGGACCCCATCTTTCCTGGGGACAGGGGCCCCATTTCTCTTGAAGACAGGGACCCCAAATCCCCTTGGGAAAGGGACCCAACTTCCCTGGGGAAAGGGACCCCAACTTCCCTGGGGATGGGACCATACCCAACCCCCCACATACACCATTCCATACCCCACTCCATCTCTCCTGGGGATAGGGACCCCCTCTCCCTTGGGGACAGGGACCCCATCTCCCTTGGGGACAGGGACTCTATTTCCCCTGAGGACAGGTACCCCATCTCCACAGGGAAAGAAACCCCATCTAGCCTAGGGACAAGGACCCCATCTTCCCTAGGGAAAGGGACATCATCTCCCCTGGGGATGGGGACTCCATCTCCCCTGGGGACAGGAACCCCATCTGCCATGGGGATGGGGATGCTATCTCACCTAGGGACAGGGTCCCCATCTCCCCTAGGGTCAGAGCATGCTGGCTGAGGGCTGTGTCCTTAGTCTCCTTTCTCTGTCTCAAAGGTGGAACATCAGAGGTCTGTTTAGACCCCTGATAGCTCACCAAAGCCTGCCACTGGGGGTCCTAAGAAAAATTGTAAAAAATTATCCAAAAAAATCGTAAAAAAATAAACGAACTAACAAAAATAAGTGGCGGAACTACAGGAGTCGTGAGCCCCGGCCAGGGTTAAGGGGGGCCCTTTATGGTTTCTTGCACCAGGGCTGAAGGTTCTAGTCATGCCACTGCAGCCCTCCTTTAGTAAGCGGGAGTATGAAAAGGGGCCCTCCCCAAACAGGATACTGTAACTAAATAAGAGAACTGGAACCTTTGCTAATTCGAAGAGTGAGTTTCATAATAAACTTGGCAGTGCCTCCACCCAGGACAGGGCCTCCATGAACAGGGAGATTCCTTTTCTGGAAAATTAACCAATAATCTAATCAAAGTAATTGGAAGAAGAAGAACTACTGCAACCAGCAGATAACATTAACCATAAGCATACCATTATAGAAATAATGCAAGCTTTATATAAGAAAAGATTAATAACAATATATACTTTCAATTTACAAATAGATATTATCAGCAAAGGACCTGATATGAATCCTGGTGGAACTGTGCACATATACCAGGGTAAATATAGTTATTTTTAGGGATACCTCCAGACGATTGTTATAGCAAAGTCCCATTACAGGATCTCCTGAGGATGATGCGGCATCTGTTTTTGCATTGGGGACTTGAAGACAAGATCTGCGGCGATAAGGAGACCCTGCAGCCACTACCGAATCAGTCTGGATTGCAGTCCTAGTTATCTGGATATAATCATCTCTTCTGATTTGGCATTAGTAGCATGGACAAGACATGAGACCTTCTCTCTCTCTCTACTTGCTCCTTCCAAGATCTCTTCCCAGAAACGCCCAAGTCAGGAAGTGACATATAATATTATACATTACAGGGTGATACTAGCAGCTAACAGTAGAGGACAACAGATCCCTACAGAAGGGACAACTGACAAAGGCAGTGGTTGCAGATTTTAAATAGAAAGATAATTTTGAATAACAATTTATGAGAAAATGGCCTATGTAGCAACTATATGTATTATTTTTTAACAAAAGTGAATTTTTCCTATACAGTGAAATTATAGTTTTGTTGAAAAAGATCATCCTCAAGCTGATTTATATCAATTTTGCAATTTGTATTTAAGATTTTCTGAAGATTTACTGATAGAGGCCTTACATGAATTTTATGACTGAAAAAAACGGACTAAATGTGGAGTATTGAATAGGGATTTTTAAAGACAAAACTTTTAGGGACTGGTCACACCAGGTATAAGTGAGGGGTGGGGAGTTGAAAACACACCTTGAGAGGCAGATGCTGTCTAACAGGTAGTAGGAAAGTAGCCCAGGGAAAATCTTCATTAATTACACAGAATTGTAGTAGTGAACATAAACATGAAAAAGTCACAAAGCTAAATCCAGCTGTATTCCTTGCAAAAAAATATCCATTGAAAATAAGGAACACAAAAGTTAAGGTTGACAATATACTCCAGTTTTATTACACCAATCTGGGTTAGGCTACCCATAATGTGTTAATGTTGGGTTTACCTAAAATTAATTTATATTTCTATAGCACTTTTCTCTTTTGGGGTACAAAGCAGTTTATCTGCTGTTGGAGCATATGGCAAAGCAGCTATCTTGGGCAGGCACAGTAGAATATGATACTTGATTAATTTTAGACAGGAGCCAGTAATCAACCAAATGTCACGCTTACCCCTAACATAGGTGGTCAGACACTATAGCTAGCTGCTGTGTTCTTCACCTATAGCAGCCCCCTTTCCCATAAGGCAAGCATGTCTACCGGTATCTGGTTGCCCCCAAGTCTTACACATAGTGCTATAGTGCCTGGCTACCATGCCAGAGCATGCACAAACTGAGCAAAGCAAACAGGTACTTGGGCTTGGCAGACAGGCAAGGTTCAGAATAGTCAGAGCCAATTTCCGAAGTCAAAAGGCAGGCAGAGTTCAAGGAATAATTGATATCCAATCTGAGGTTGTCAATTAGGTAATCCAATCTAGCAGAGCAGGACAGACAGCCAGAGAGCTTGAACATATTGATTGTATTACACATGCTATCACAAGTATGAGACTTCAGGCTTGGTTAGCTTAAATCAGGTTTGGTCTCCACCCAGAGAATGACCACATGAATGTTGTAAGTGGACAGGCAGAGAGAATGGTATCACAACGAAACCAGGATGCTGGAATACGACCAGCATTTGTCAAAGAACAGGAGTATTACATGCTCCTGACATTACCACCCTTCTGAGGAGGGCCCCCCAGATCCTTAAAGATAAGCTGAACATCTGACACAGGACCATCAGGCTGGACAAAGGTCAGGGGATCAGCGGAGTCAGGTTGGTTAGCAGATAACATGTCACAGGAGTCAAGCTGGATAGCTGGAACAGAAGCTGGATGCAGAGTGGCTTGAAGAAAAGGTTTAAGGCTCCACCTGACTGAAGAAAGCAAAGGATGGATGGAACTTCTTAGACAGGTTCAAGCAGATGTAGTTGCAGTAGGGTGAGGCCAGATTGCTGAAAGTCCTGACAATGAAAAAGCAGGAGGATCAATTGGCATGGGCTGAACCAGAATAACCGCATTGGCTTGTGTAGAAACAGACTGGAAAGCATCATCGAGTACAGAGCCAATAGAACTTGAGGACAAGGTTGTCCGGATGTGCATCCAAGAGCGTTTGGGGACAGGCAAAAGTAGAGGTAATCCAGAGGGCTTGACTTTGGAGGACTTAGAGTGAGCACAGTATTTGCAAGCCTTTACATAGGAACAGGAGTCCTTATGGAGAAAGGGCCACCAACGCCTGAGAGAAACCAAAGAAAATTTTTTAGTAATCCCTAGGTGCTCTGCAATCTTAGCCTCATGTGTTTCTGAAAGCACTTTAAGCCTAAGGTGGAAGGGAACAAACAGTTTTCCAGTGTGGACCACAAGACTGAGCCTTTAAAATAGAGTCCAAAAGGTCAGAGAGAAAAGGTCCCCATTACTTGTGCTGGAGGTAAGATATTGT
The DNA here is from genome assembly GCA_018402905.1 of Glandirana rugosa. Lineage (NCBI taxonomy): Eukaryota > Metazoa > Chordata > Amphibia > Anura > Ranidae > Glandirana > Glandirana rugosa. Next base: position 102,396 of record BLSH010278005.1, on the reverse strand, counting down.
GAAACTTAGAGGAAGTTTCCAAACAGGGCTCAAGGCTGCGAGACAGCGAGTATGTTTGGCCTCTGGGAGGACAAGATTAAGACTATGGCATTTGGCTGGGGGGGTGGCCTGTAGAGGATTTGATAAACTTATTAGTGTCTTTTGCTACAACAGAGACCTATAAAGGCAAATGGTTATGCAAGCTAGAGTCACACTTGGAAAAATTGTCATAATCAAGATCCGAATAGGACTGTAATAAAGGCGCATGACTGATACTGGCTACAAAAGAGTTACAAATGGGCAACTGGTCAGCAGTTTTAATGCAGTTCTGGAGGCAGGTCTGGGACCAGGACCCAATCTCTCCTGTAGCCCAATCCATGTGCAGGTTATGAAGTTTAAGCCATGGATACTCTAAGACAAGGGGATAGGCAGGAGATCCTATCAAGTAGAAGCTGATTGTGTCCCTATAAAATTCCCCAATGGTCAGAGTAATAGGTACAGTGCATACAGTGACCAGGCTTATGGACAAGGGAGAGTTATTAACAGCTAAGGCTGAAAAGGGTCTGTGCACATTAGTCAAGGGAATCTGTAGACATGAAAGATGAGAGGTGATGGGAAAACATAGCAGGACTAAGTTGTGCAGCAACAAATAGTTTATCTCAGAGGGAACCCGGCACTGTATAGTTTAAATAAATAGATCCCACCTGCACTAGACTAGACTAGGCACTTAGGGAAGCTGGTGACAAAGTGGCTTTGGTTGCCACAATATAAGAAGAGTCCCTAAGATCTTCTTCTAGCCTTTTCCCCAGAGGATAAATGGGTAGTGCAAATTTGCATGGGCTCCTCCGCCTCCCGAAGAGGTTGAGTGGGCTCAGGATGCTCTGATGAAGAAGAAATAGGCAGCATACTAGGGGGCAAAGAAACAAGCCTCTCTGCACGTCTTTCCATAAACACCTGTCTATACGGATGGCTACTTGCATGACTTCATTTAACAACTTTGGTTGAGGGTAGTGTACTAAGGAGTCTTTGATGGAGTCTGATAAGCCCAACCAGAACTAGCTTCTTAGAGTTGGGTCATTCCACCCCGAGTCAGGTGCCCAGCAATGGCAAACAGAACAGTATTGTTCAGCTGTGCATTTATTTTGTTATAATGACCTAAGGTTCATTTCAACTGAGTAGGCACGATCAGGATCATCATAGAGTAAACCCAGGGCCTTGAATAATGCTTTGACTGACCCTTAGGCTGGGTCTTCTGCGGGGAGACAAAAATCCCAAGCCTTGGGGTCCCCTGCAACCATGTAATAATCAGGTTAATCCACTGTGCTTCAGAACCAGAAGAGCGTGGCCTAAGCTTAAAGTATAGCATACAACTATTTTTGAGCACAACTGCACTTACAAAGTACACAGTCTATTTGCCTTTAGTAAATCAACCCCAAAGCTGGCACACAAAAACTGGCAGGAGTTTTAACTCTTCCACATGCTAGCAGAAATGAAATATACTGTACTTTAACTGAAAACCCTAAACCTAAATCACCACCTAAGGATACCACTAAATACACATTAACCAAACCCAAAAATAAACTTTAAAATAAAAGTAACCCATAATCCTAATATTATAACCGCAATCAAACAACTAAAATATCATTCAACTAATAACACTAAAAAATAATTTTCAGAAAAATGTATGACACAATTAAATTTCTGATCAAAATATTTTATCAACAAAAGTTACACTTAGATCTTAGAATGATTTCCTCCATAGTCGTCCCACTATGCACATACTAAAATTATTTCAAAAAGCTAAACTACAAATTTGAATTGTGATTAAAAGTCTATTAAATAAATGCCTTCCTGTAGATGTTAAAACATTTATCGCTTAAAAAATCCCTATTATTACTATAATGAAATAGATTGTATTACCTCAAGGTTGCCAAGCAGTTCCTGACATGATAAAGTATGAGAGTTACTAGAGCAGACACTGATCTTGTGGGAATAGTACACATTTTGCATAAAAATGGCAACAAATGTCTTATATACGTAATAAAATGTAACATTTTAAAATGGAACTAGAAGTAAATATTAATACAATACATTTTTTTAATTATTTTCTGGGTTTTTTTTTCTTTTTGATGTGTTTGGTTGTTATTGTGATGAAGAAAAAACTAAATTTAATAATCTTGACAGCAAATATGTATTTTAATCAATACTCAAAGTAAAAAGGGTTAGCGTGTTCAATAAAATAATTTACAATCATTCACATTTCCAGTGACTCATTTAAATTGGTATAATTTATGTAATAATGCTTGATTGCACCTAAATTGATATAATTCATCCTGCTCTGCCAATACCAATCCAGTGTTAGCTCTCTGTATGTTGCAAAGAAGGTAAACAGGTACATAAATCGTATTTTTCACATATTTACTTATACTGTATATTTTTTAAAGGGTACTTGCATTTTCAGTGTAAGTTCTTTAACTGCCACTGTCACTAATTGGTGCACAAAAAAAATGTGACTCTTACTTTAGGAGACTAGTGCATTCCTCCCAATGTGGCATGCAACCTCTGCTTAAATCCTGCTTTGCTTAAAACAATTGCTGCCCACCAATACAGTGAGCTCTTGGGAGGCAGGAGGCTTATCATTCAGTGTAATGCCACCTGCCTCCCAAGAGCTCCCTCTAATGGTCGCAATGAATAACTTCACAGCTACATGGCTAAATTTAAACAGAAGCTGGAAGTGGAAAGAAAAATACACCAATTACTTCTAAAAAGGTACAGACCTCCATGTATTTTCTTTTTTCTGCTAAAGTATCTGTACTGAATGACTAAACTTCAGGTGCTGAATCTGAGCCGCATTGAAGTTATTGAGAGTCAAATGTTAAAGAATAATAATGGCCATTTTCTAGGTTAATAGGCAAGGGTGAGCACTGCCATAGGTAACATGTACCAAACCAAACCAAAAAAAAATGTATAAAATAATTGGACTGAGAGCAGTTATTTTAGAAATGCTTAAAGGGAAACATTAAAAATGCAAAACTTCATTAAATATCATGCCAAGGTGGTGTCTTGACCCTGACTGTGAAGTGGTGCATCTGTACAATGTTGACAACCTACTACAGCAAAATTGACATTTAAAAAGTGTGATTACATATCAGGCAAAATTATAGCTCCTAGCCACTTTGTTCTGCCACATATGGTCAATGACATCACTGGAATCCCCATAATGTCATTAATCATTAATTTGGCCATGTCTATATATAAAATCACCTTTACCTTGGAGATCATGCCCCTTGATATATCAACTGTCATCCACTGGACCTGTCAGGTGAAGTGACAGAACCAGAAGAGTGTCAGCGGGTAGCATTTTTTTCTTTTTTTAGAGGGTTGGTGGGCATGAACATCATGTTTGACATGGATCTACATCACTGGACAATGTGATTGACAGTGAATGTGCACCGTGGGACATTTATGTATGTTTTTCATGGGACTAAACAATACAATTGGATATGATAGCATAAAACAGGCACAAGTCAGGGATACTTCTAAGATGAGCATGAGCCGTTCAAATGTGAATAAAAAAATCTGTCTACATAGGTCCTTAATGATGAGAGAAGACTGCAGAAAATATGTTCTTTTCATCAGAGTGGGTAAAACACCCTGTAAAAATGTTATATATGTTGTTAAAATACAGGGCTTCTACCACATCTACAAAACAGCATAACTTACTAATAACGGAAGTTGAGATAAGGTGAATATTTCTCCACTGATGGGGTCAATCAGTGACAATAACTTTGCCTTTCTATTCAATGTAGAAGTTTTGGTAAGCTGTTAGCAGCCAGCTTTAGTGAATATAAATTTTACAGCTTAGGCTAATACATTGCCTTAAACATTATAATTATGCTGGTCGGGATTTATTGCTCTGCTTTATAACTGCTTTACTGCATGAGTTGCATTGCAACTCAAGAGTTAGACTGAAAGCTTACACTATAAAATCTATTCGTAGCCAGTATGGCCTTGTCATGATGAATCATTGGCCTATCACATCATAAGCCTGGCAGATAAAGACACGTGGTATAGTCACAAAGCGTGCTAAGCATTTTAAATAAATTCATATTGACTTCCACAGAGCTCCAGGGAATTCCTGAATGTGCAATAAATCATATTACAGTTTTACCAGGTCAGTCTCTTTATCAATAGTCTAATTTCTCAACCTGTAACATCTTTTTCTTCCTTCCAACAATGCTGCTTTAGAGAACATAATAAATTAGCCTAGGGTTTAAAGAGACATTTATATAATCACAAAGCTTAACATACACAAAGAATTTTGCCATATAAGCACATTATCCTTTTATTGCCGACTCAACACTATTTTCCTTTATACTATAAAGGGAATTAGGTTCAAATATTTTTTTTAAATGTTCAGTTAGTTAAAAATAAAATATTGCACATTAATATTTTAAATGTACTGTTTTCAGAGAGTGTGTGAGGCTCATTGCTCATATTCACACGTTCGCCTGTCTAACTTTAACCACTTTGCTGAAACAGATGTTTACAGAACTAGCTGCCTAAAGACCAAATTACACACTCAGCTGAATGAGTCAGAAAAAGGCATATACTCTTCTTCCTCTCTAATGTGTATAGCACTACGGTGAGTTTTAATTAGAGCGAGATACTTATATAAGGAGAACGTTTTGCTACGTTCTCTCTTTGACAAACACAGATTGCTTAAAAATTTATGTTTTGGAGGCATCTTGTAATAAATCTTTATTTGTAAGACAAATAGCTCATATAAATAATAGAAAAATATCAAATATCAGTTAAAAGGGGAAACATATAAAATAAAATTGATCCAAATACGATCTCTAAGTAATGTTGAGGTAAGTTTTAGATTTTACTCTTATCTTGTTTTAAAGGTTTAATTCACCTTTGCCAAAAGCACTGCCTATGCAGGTAAGGGGTGCCTGTAGATAAGAACAAACTGAGGAGCTTTGACTAAGGTTGGATAATGCCCTTGCTATAGGTGTAGGTCATTTGCATACCTCTTGAAGCCTGGCCAAAAAACTCCCAAAGATAGTATCTTTCCATTCTTCCTTCTTGCTAAGACATTGTTAAAATACTCCCAGCCACTGCTGTTCACCCCAGCATCACAGGCAGAGCTACTCCCATGTGAGACCAATGGTGCCCTGTAATGGGCCCAGCGCCATTACATGGGGAATGGGAAGGTCTCCACTGCCCGTGTAAGCTACAGAAAGATAGGAGTTTACAGAGATTTTATTTCCCCAATCCTAGTTAAACACAGTGACCTGTGAGCAGGAAAAGTTGATTATATATTGTTGAAAAAGGGGAGAGTGACCCTTTTACTTTGCCCAGCATAGGCAGTTTAATCCCTTCATGCCACTTCATTCTAAGTAGGTTTTAAAGTGGATGTAAACCTGATTCAGTGGTGGAACAATCAGGGTCGCCGCAGTCACACCTGCGACTGGGCCCTGGTGTTCTGCCACTGCAGGGAGCCCACCGCCGTCTGCCAGTGTAAGGCGCCAGCCCACATGCAGCGTCACTCAGTCCGCTGTCTGTCCTCCGCAGCCAGAGTCCCGCCCCCGCTCACACTGCACTACATGCTTCTCCCAGGCAAATAAACTTAAGCACACAGATGCAATGCAGCCCTCTGAGAGCCAGCTCCCCAGAGGACACCACAGGCTTGTCTGCCAACCCCCCTGCCATGATGATAGATATTCTGTGAGATATGCTGATCAGCCGTCCAGCACGCTGGAGGGAGCCCAGGCCACCATCGATGAATGCCCAGTCTCCAGCTTAGTCATGGTGAGTGAGATGACCTCTTATCCCCCACATACCATCACATACCCCACTCCATCTCCCCTGGGGACAAGGCCCCCTTCTCCCCTGGGGACAGGGGCCCCATCTCCCCTGGGGACAGGAGCCCCATCTCACATGGGGACAGGGACCCCTTCTCCCCTGGGGACAGGGACCCATCTCCCATGGGGACAGGGGCCCCATCACCTCTGGGGACAGGGACCCCATCTCACGTGGGGACAGGGACCCCATCTCACATAGGGACAAGGACCCCATCTCCCCTGGGGACAGGGATCCCATCTCACGTGGGGACAGGGACCCCTTCATCTCTGGGGACAGGGACCCTATCATCTCTGGGGAGAGGGACCCCAACACCTCTAGGGAGAGGGACCCCATCTCCCCTCTGGAGAGGGACCCCTTCTCACCTAGGGACAGGGACCCCATCTCAACTGGGGGCAGGAACTACATCTGCCCTGATGAAAAGGACCCCATCTCTCCTGGTGGGAGGGGAACCCCATCTTGCCTAGGAACAGGAACCCCATCTCCCCTGGCAACAGGGAATCCATGTTACCTAGGGACCACATCTTCTCTGGGGACCAGGACTGGACACTGGGGGGGGGGGGAGTTACATCAGTACCAGTGTGGGGAGATTGGAGGATAGACAGGGGTCTAGCAGTATCAGTGTGGGGTGGCTGGAGGATGGGCGGGCACAGCAGTAACAGCGTGGGGTCACTGGAGATGGGGGAGGGTACAGCAGTACCAGCAAGGTGTGCTCTCCAGCCCCTGTGTGCACTTTTCTGGACCCCCTCGTCGGCTCTGCCAGGTTACCTCATCCCATGTCCATCTGGCTGCTGCGGGGGATATGTCAGGACTGAGATTCCTGACAGATCCCTGAATTGAGAGTCAGTGATCGGTACCGATCACTGACTCTGGCTATTGATAACTGTGGCATATTGTAAACATATATTAAACTGCGTTTACTATGCTTCAGTTTATGAATGGACAGGAAGCTCTGTACAGAGCTATTTCTGTCCATTCATTCTATGTAGCTGAGGCTGCGGCTGAGGCTGCAGAGAAAGAGATTGGGGGCTGTGTCTTCCTCTTTGTCTCAAAGGTGGAACATCATAGGTCTGTTTAGATTTCTGATATCTCGCAAAAGCCCCCCAACGTTGCTCTTAAAAAATTGTAAAAAAAATAATTTAAAAAAATCGTAAAAAATAAAAAAATAAAAAACTACTGATACCAGTGGTGGAATAACAGGGCTCACAAAGGTTGTACTTGTGACCGGGCCCTGGAGTTCCACCACCAGACATGGAGGGAAGGGCTCCAGCTGGGGTTCAGGGGGCCCTTCATGGTTTCTTGCACCGGGGCCCTGAAGGTTCTATTTACGCCCCTGACCTGATTCATGAAATTTGAGCTGGGCACATATATCTGCAGTGTTTTGTTATCTCTCTCCAAAGCCCTGTGTCCCGTAGCTGTCTCCTGTTCAGTTCCTCTGTTATTAGCCTAACAAGTATTCCATCACATATGATAAAAGCAGCCAGAGTTTTGTGTTGAGGAGAATGCTATAAATATATTAGCACAATGCTCAATTATACAATGGAAAGAGCTGAGAGTCTCTACCTATGAGGAGAGGGGGTGTGCACCTTTCTTCCAATCAGCTGTCTTAGCTGTGTGCCCAGGCTTCACTGCAGTCTTAACCAGGAAGAGAAAATCTGCTAACACAAAGAGCACTTTCAAAAGGATATACAGTTAAAGACAGCAGATGTACATGTAATACTTATATAGGGAGAGTTGTTTCATCTCTGTGTATCATATGAGGCTGTTCACTTCACTGGGTATATGGAGGGTTTACATCCACTTTAATGTCTTTGAGCCAGCACAGCTTCTCTATCATGTAACTGTTGTGGCTGGATTTCACAACGGTCACATGATCAGGAGCCAGTCTCCCTGCCTTCAGATCAAAAGCCATGACCAAGAACTGTGGGTGACAGTTCGGTCATTGTGCTGGGAGTAGACAGTGAGCGTGTCCTCAACACACAGCCTTAGACCACCATGGAAACCCATTTGCAGCATTAAAGGCCACTTTTCCTGTCACCACATATACATGTGTTACATGGTCAGCAAGAGGTCACAGCTGAGTAAAGAATTAAAAAAAACTATTTTAAATCAGTAAACCTGTGGTGGCTGTGCCTGAGCAACAGTTTTACATTTGTAAATGCAAGCCCAATTTGCTAAGTGAAAGGGAGATTTGAAATTTGTCTGAGCAACTGGGATTTAGCAGCTTGACTGCACAGTTTAAACAGGGACAATGCACATCCTGTCAATCAAAGAAGACCTGCCTAGCATCACTTATTGTGGAGGATTAAAGAGGAAATCTAATAACTGTTTAGCGGCTCTTCTCAGCTCCCGTATAAGGGAGATTACAGATGCTGATTTTACATGCTGAGACCGGCAGCCAGACTTATAAGAACCTGCTAGGTCCTAAGCACCTTCCTCAGTCATCTGGTGGGGTGATTATAGAATAACAAAAAAGGAGTTATAGTTGTAAAATCAACACCACATCCCAATTAGCATAAGAAAAAACTTTTTGGAAAGAAAAACAGGACTTGAGACCTTCATTCAGAGTAATTCACCACAACATGTATATTAAAGCATATATTTTTATTATAAGTCCATTAAAATAATTAATATGGGGTAATCATCCCCTAAAAAGACATACAGTAAATTAAGCACATCCTAATAGCTAATACAACCCCTGAGAATAGAGGTTCTCTCATATATAATAACATATATAGAAAACATCATCGCCTATATCGTAAAAAAAAAGTTGGGGGAGGAGAGATGCCTCAATCCTGACGTGTTTCGCTGTTCCAGCTTCCTCAAGGGTTCGACAGATGCAGCTAAAGGTGGTTACTAAAAGGAAGAGAAGATATACATATGTGGTAGTATGTGATGAAATGAACAAAATAAAATAGGACAATGAACAATATTGTTAGAGAAATCCTGCATTCCTGGACCTTTTTTAGCGCTATGTGCGCATTTGCGCACGTTCACTCGTGTCTGGGCGCGCCTGCCCACGTTCACGCGCCACAAATGGCACCAAACAGCTCTATTTTTGCTGTGCACACCCTGCAGCAAGTGCTGTCTGATCTACAGCATGTAGTGTGTGTTCCTGAGCAACCTGTACTCCGATTCTCTGTTCCTGTGACCCGGCTTGCCTGACTTTGCTGATTTCTGCCTGCACCGACCCCTGGACTGTCTATGACCACTGTCTTGCCTAGCCCTCCTGTACTTTGCATGCCTGCCTGCCTGTTGACAACCCTGCCTGAACCCGACCATCCATCTGCCTACTCCTCTTCTACCGCACTGCCAGCCTATTCTACGACCCAGCCTGTACGACCACTCTTCAAGTGCACAAGTGCACCAACGGACTTCTACCAACACCAGTGACCCAGTCCAACCCTCGTGCCATCCTGCACTCCCGAGCCACCTTTCTCCTCTACCAGGGGTTCCCAAATCAGGGTATTAAGGGATGTTACCCACTGCATAAGTCGGACTCATCCACCAGGTACGTGACAAATATCCAGTCTTGAGAGATTGATGTATAGTGGTAATCTCTCCCAACACGATCACAAATGGAAGCAGTGATTATAGTCTAATTCTGAAAATTAGCATACATATGGGTACTCTAAAACTTCTGCAAACACACTTAGCTAACAAACCTCAGTGTAAAATGATATACTGAGTTTGACTGTTGTTCCCCAAAACCAGAAGTAGTAGTAGACCTGAAAGGTAAACAGCTATATATCACGGGCTACCTAATTTAGGTAAGTATCTGAGGATAGACTTGTAAGACTTGTCCCACAACAATAAATCATTGTTCCCTATCTCAATGGAAAAATCTGATTGGTTGTGGTAGACCAACACAGACTATTTAGACATTTTGATATTGGAGAATTATTGTGTTTTTGTTGGTTGATTAGATCTGGTGCCCTAGTTATATTAATACTTGACATTCTGTCTTCTGCTCTGCTTGTTTTTCTTGTGGTCTGTGCAATGCATCTTCCATTAACGGCTTTATTTTCCAATATGTGATGGATAATATATAGCATAGAACCTTTTGCTTTGCTGTTTTTGCAGGTATTTTATGCTGTCATGCATATTTTACCATGGCATGTAGGATGCAATTCATCCCACGTGACCAGAGGGTGGAGCCTAGTTTTCACATTAGCAAGAGGTATATAAGTCATGTTTTAGGTAGCGGACTAGTTGGCTATGATGAAGGGGGGGATTCCACTTGAAATGCATCAGCTATATATAATTGGAGTAGCTTCTTCCCATGAAAGAGAGTATGTGCATAGGATCTCACATTTCTGGATTTGAGAATCATTGGCAAGCTTGCGTACGTTTGTGTTTGTGAGCATAACAATTGTTTTTATTCCACTAATAAATGTTTTATAAAGATAATGCACTAAGCTGGTGTGCTCTCTGTTTATTTTCTAGTTCATTTGACATCAGGGCTTCCCCAGTCCTAAGAGGGTAACAGAGCATGGTGGCCTAAGGTATCTCTGGAGTGGAACAGTGAGGGCCTATCGGCCTCAGAACACCACACTCGAGTGCAGGAGGTTGTTTTTGTTCATCTGTTCACATTATTTTCAATTACCTGGGCAAAAATAGAAACCAATAACTACACATCTCTAAAATAACACTATTATGTGATGTGCTAGACAATTGCTAGCATTACTCAAATTGATACAAATTGCAGGAACTCCCCAATTGTTGCATCTTTTGCCATTTTCTGTGCACAATTTTGACAATTATATTAATGCCATTATCCCAAACAACTCAAAAAAAAAAATCAGCACAAATTCTCTTATACTTACATAATATAATTACTGTACTATCTTGTTTGCACAAAGAAAACTCATTTCATTTTCTTTCTTTATTTGCTGAATTTTTGCATCAGGGCTATTTTATTACTTCGGTGCAATAGATTGTGTTGACTTTGATTTTATTTTTAAGTTAATGTGGTTTCACTTCTAATAAAACATCAGAACATTTTAACAGGGGCACTGTGATGGAAAACCAGAGTGTAATCAGTCATGATTGTAGCTTAGTTACATATTGCACAAAGTAGTCACGTTTGGAAATGGAAAACTTGCAGCCTTGGGATGAATTATTGGCCACAGGCACTTAGTTAAAATAATTTAGTATTAAAACACACTGAGCATTAGGCTAACAGAACATGAAAAATGAAGCTTTTTATGCATCAAGCACTAAAATACAGATCCATTTCTGCAGAGATAATGTATACAAGACTGCATGGCTTAAAGTGCACAACTAGTAAAGGTTTGCTTTATGTTCACTCTCAGACATTTCAAGAGACACTAAAATGTATTGTTACATTTGACATCAGGATAACGTAAGAAATAATTTAGCTCAGCCTGTAAGGTCCAGTTTTTTTTTTTATGAAACGGTTTAATAAAGAATTATATTGCTGTTACAGATACTGTAGACTTTTGTAATAAAGACAAAAGAACAATGGCGCACTGGCCTAGCGCATTATCTTCAGATAAAAACCTTTTATTAAAAAGTTAAAAACATACTCACAAACGAGCTGTGAAATAGAGCTTATCAAGCATTTGTGGAGTCCTTCCAATGCATGGCCGTGTGCTGCACGGCTGGTTCTCTCACAAACAAGGCTAATGCGTTTCGAGGTTTCCACCTCTTCTTCATAGCCTACTATACACCGACAGTACCACACATTTATACTTCAAATACTGACATAGTGGGGGATGGTTAAACTGCAGAGCCCTGCCCCTAATTTGGGGCGTGTGCCATACAGGGGATTACTTGCATGCTCCACCCATAAGACCCTCCTGCTATATAAACATATCTCTGATGTGTAGAAAATTGATAGCTTTGTAATCATGAAATACCAGAGCCTACTAATGCGATATAAAGGCCTGTATACACTTATAAGTGAAAGTGCATACATAATATTATATACCATCCATATACCGAATATGTAAGATAACATATAATGGTTACGAAAGAAGAAAAAAAAAATATATATATATATATTTTTTTTAATTAATTAAATAAATAATGAAGAAACTATATTGTTGTGGTGTATACCGGGCTGTCATTATTCAGAGTATCAAGGCACTAATGTCATATACGCTTAATAGTTTAAGATTACAGACATATACTTATAATTGTATTTATAATGCAGAGGACTAAAACCACTTACCTCTGCTTTGTATGTGCCATGAGGTGCCGTTAGAGGAGGGGGGGGGGGACAAATAACCCATTGAAACAGGAGTGTGTACAGATGAGAGAGTCCCCGGTCCGGGGCTGCTGTTTCCCTGTTAAGTCCTCCTTGGAGCCGCTCTCCCTGCACCACACTACTGCTGTATCAACTGGGTACTCATGTGTCTGGAACGCAAGCCCAAGGGCGGCTCTCCCTGCGCTCCAGACAGCCCCGCCAGTTCCACCTCTCTCCTCGTGACTGGATGCCTGTTGCATCATCACTCCGGGACGGGGTTGGCATCTCACTCACTCACCATACCCAGCGTCTCAACTTCAGCCGCTTCTCTCGTCACCATGGAGATCTGTGCTATCCATGGCCTTAGATCTCACAAAGTTAACTGTTTTATGGCTGGACTACACTCAAGGACACTCTGTATTTATTGGGATATTTATATATCATTTATAAAATATATAAAAAAAAAATATATATATATATATATATATATAAAATTTAAAATTATAATTTATAAAATTTATAAAATGTGTGGAGCAGCAAGTATTACAATTGTTGGATGTTGAATTCTAAGTATGCTACGCAGAACTCCACTTCAATCCTGCATTGTTCACCTGCTGGACAAGAAGGGAGTAGCCCTCATGGGGTATTATGGTCCCTGATGTTAAGATGCTGCTATTGTCTTTCAACTGTGTGCGGTTTGTTGACAAAACATGAACCTATAGTGTTACACTTTTTAGTGCCCTACATGTATGTGGATAAATAAACATATACAAGCCCACATACATACACCTGCTCGCAGGTGTTACACTTTTTAGTGCCCTACATGTATGTGGATACATAAACATATACAAGCCACAGACATACACCTGCTCGCAGGTGTGTGCATGCGCATATACACATACCTTGTATCGTGTAGCTGCGCACATGTGCACACTCATGCAGACCTATATGGGTTACTGGATTAGGAGGGGTGATATGTTCCCCTTGTATTTCACTGTCCCCCATTGTCAGAAAACTATACATATGGTTATATGGTGTGGCTATGCCTTACGGTTACCGCAAAATTACCCATGGGGCTGGAGCCCCATGGATATTCATAAACTCACTAGAAAAAGGATCGCTTCATGCTAGAAGTATTTTGAAAGTTTTTCTGGGATATTTTTGGAATTAAAATTAATACATTATAAATACATTATTTATAGTTAATGATTAGCACGTAGCACCCATTAATGAGGGTGTTCAAAACCCCTGGGGTAAATGGTTGATTGTATTTTACTATTTCTTATGTAAGTGCTGCCACTCTAGTGCCCCATCTGGGCACCTATATGGATGAAATGTATCTTAAGAGTTATGCCCTCCGGGGACAAATGTTTATATAATATAAAAATAACTATAATTTCTACTGGTTACATATTGAAACTAGTTGTATGAATTGGCAAATTGTACAACCCATCATGGGAATGCATGTGGAATATGGAGGAGATTTTGGGGAAAGAAAGGAATGGGGGGGGAGGAAATAGGAACCAGGAGACCATTGACTGCTTGGGAAGAAATCTTATAACCATCCGTGGACCTCTAGATCCTCATTAAGCCCTCCAGGGGCAAGTGCCCCTAGGGTAAAGATCCAGTAGGTCTCTCTCTGGCAAAGTTTCCTGAATTTGCTCCCATCATCTAGAATTCTGGGTATGACCTCTATGCCAAAAACCCTTATACCTGTGGGATCTCCATTATGTTGCTCTCTAAAATGCCGTAAAATGCAAGTAATTGTTTCTGGGTCTAGTTTTCCTCTGATCACTTTTACCTAGAATCGCACACTTGTGTTCGCCAAACCTCACTCTAAGTGGGCGTGTAGTACGCCACACATAGAGTAGTCCACAAGGACAGATTAGGCCATAAATTACATGTGTGGTCCCACAGTTTGTAAACTGCTTTATTTTATGTGAGCGACCATCTAGTCCAGAGACCTCTCTCTTTCTGTGCCACATAAATGAACAGGAACCGCAATTTTTCACCCCACATTTATAGCTCCCTACCTGGTCAAATATGGTGGACCGCTATTTTTTAGACCCCTGTTTGAAACTTTGCGCACCCTGCTGGGTGCTATGAGGCCTCCTAGATTTTTTGGTCTCCTGAAAGAGATCACCGGTTTGGGCGGCAATGTTTTCCCTGGAACAGGGTCCTGTTTCAGGATTTTCCAGTTCTTACGCAGTATCTGCTGGATTTCAAACGCCTTTATATTATATGTAGTACAGAATCTAGTAGTAGGTGTTTGAGTCTTGTGGGCCACCTTAATCTTAGGCTTCAACTTATTCATATCTGAGATGACATTGTGAGGACCTCCTTCACCGTATAGCTCCCAGTATTTAGAGAACGCCTCTTCTATATGGCTGTATTCGTACCCCTTTTCTAGAAATTTCTTCTTAAGGGTACCTCCCTGTGTTTTATAGTCTTTTCTCCTAGTGCAGGTCCTATACAATCTGCAAAATTGGCCAAATGGGACGTTCCTAATCCAATTCGGATGATGGTTACTTTTTTGAGTCAATATTTTTTATTGGAATATATAACAAGTGAACAAGTTATACAGGTATTGGTGGTACAATCATAGTTATGGTATTGTTTTCATTTCTTATGATTACATTTATATACCGTACATAAGTCTGTTAATTGAACACATAGAACTGTACTCTTAGGTATATCTGTACCACTTTCCTCCTCTTAAGTTGCAGTCCAGTAAAACAATAGTAACATAGGATAACGTAGAGGTTGCAGTTAATATGTAATAGTCCCCAATCAAGCTTTGTTGTGGTCGGATATGCTATGGAACTAACCCCTGATAATGTATAATTGACGTTGGAGATGCAATAGGATACAATGATAACAAAATGACCTGACGTTGAATTCTCCTCCTTTCACCATGTCTATATGGATTCTCATGTCAAGATACACAAGTTAATTGTCTGAATACATGCCATATATTTACATTAGTATTCTTTACTTTTGTTATGGTATTGATACTAACATGGTGGTTATGGACATATTGAACAAGTGAACAATATATAAGGTTATTTTTTATAACTGAGTTTTTTCATTGGTAGTAGGCTTAACCTAATCCTTGCAGGGTAAACCGGTTAAAACGTCTAACATATCCTGGACGTGATCCTCTTTTCTGATATTTTGTGTCCCT
>BLSH010278005.1:57952-83876 GCA_018402905.1 Glandirana rugosa | reverse complement strand
TGTATGCCATTCTTCCTCTAGCGGGTGGAGGTGTGTTGTTTGTAGCTGTGTGTTTTGCTCCATGGGTGGTAGGATTCCCCATTTCCTCAGAGCCTGGAGTCCTTCCTCCAGGTTTTGGATCATTGTTGTAGTGCCATGGTATGTCACTGACAAAGTTGCAGGGTATTTCCAGCGGTGTGGAACATTGTGGTTCCTCAGCGCCTTGGTAATTGTTGCTAGATTTCTCCTCCTTTGTAGCGTGTGTTTGGATAAATCAGGTAGCATTTGTATGCCTGCATATTCCCCTGGTAGGTCTGTGCTCTTCCTGAATGCTAGTGTGATCTGCTCTTTTGACTTGTAGTAGTGCATTCTAAGGATTACATCTCTGGGTACTTCTGAGGCCAGAAAGGAGGGTTTAGGCAGTCTATGAATCCTGTCTATTAGCAGCTCATTTGCAGAGAGAGATGGTGCTACCTTCAAGAATAGATCAGTCACATATTTTTGTAATTGTTCTTGGGGTATGTTCTCTGGGATACCTCTTAGTTTGAGGTTATTTCTTCTGGCCCTGTCCTCCAAATCTGAGATTTTGGCTTTAATCCACTCAATTTCCTCTGCATGGTTACTGTGTGCATCCACCATAGAGTTAAATGATGTGGTTATCTGTTCAATGGAGGTTTCAGTGCGAGCTACTCTGTCTCCCAGGTCCTGGAGCTCTAGCTGGAACTGCTGCATGCACTCTTTGATATCAGATTGCAGGGATGTTCTCATTGAGATCAGCATTCCCTTCAGTGTCGTGTCTGATATTGGCTGTCCTATGGTGGGAAAAGCAGCTATGGGGTCTGGAGATGTGTTTTGTGTGCCACTAGGTGTGGGGGATATGCGGCCTACCTCCATGCTGTTTTCCACTTCTGGGGAGTCTCTCCTCGGCTTGGATTTCGCTGGGCTCTGTGTAGAGGGTGAAGATGACCCAGAGGAGTTCCCGCTGTCCGGATTCCCCACTCTGCTCTCTCCTTGCTGCAGGTTGTGGTGCGGCGCGCGGTCTCCTGTGCCGCGTGTCTGCTGGAGGAGCGGACCGCCGCCATGCTGCCTCGGCCTTCCGGCTCCTTGGTGGAAGAAGCTGGCGAGCTTCTTCACTTGGGCGCATTCTTTTTTCTTTCGGGTCATCTCTGTCACTCCCCGCACCTCTGCCGGGCTTGTGGGCACTTGCGATGCTGTTGAGGCGGAGACCGTCGTGGTCTATCTCGGGTGGCTCGGCGGAGCGTTCAGCTTATGCGGCCATCTTCTCCGCTGGTGGATGATGGTTACTTTTTGAATGTAGTTAGGAATTCCCTGCACTAGGTTTGAAGTGAGTTTGGGAAATCATTATGCCACTTTCATCCACACGCAGTTCTAAATCTAAAAAGACCAGATGGAGGTTATCCATAACATGTGTAAACATGATGCCAAAAGGGTTATTGCTGCAATGTAGTAGGAATCCATCAAATTATATGTTATATTACATATTCGGTATATGGATGGTATATAATATTATGTATGCACTTTCACTTATAAGTGTATACAGGCCTTTATATCGCATTAGTAGGCTCTGGTATTTCATGATTACAAAGCTATCAGTTTTCTACACATCACAGATATGTTTATATAGCAGGAGGGTATTATGGGTGGAGCATGCAAATAATCCCCTGTATGGCACACGCCCCAAATTAGGGGCGGGGCTCTGCAGTTTAACCACCCCACTATGTCAGTATTTGAAGTATAAATGTGTGGTACTGTCAGTGTATAGTAGGCTCTGAAGAAGAGGTAGAAACCTCGAAACGCGTTAGCCTTGTTTGTGAGAGAACCAGCCGTGCAGCACACGGCCATGCATTGGAAGGACTCCACAAATGCTTGATAAGCTCTATTTCACAGCTTGTTTGTGAGTATGTTTTTAACTTTTAATAAAAGGTTTTTATCTGAAGATAATGCGCTAGGCCAGTGCGCCATTGTTCTTTTGTCTTTGCTACAGTGTATTTCACCAGTGGCAGCAAGGCGGCACATTATCTCAAGTCGTATACATATTAAGAATCGAAGTATCGGATGGAAGATGCCTTCCCTCTGAGTGCAGGAAGGAGCTTTTTGTTTGTAGACTTTTGTAGTCTGAGACAAACATTGGCTTTATCTCTCAAAGACTCCATACTTGGGGTCAAGCTATCTTGTACCTGGTAGCTGATGATTTTTTTTTGGTCATAGTATGCATGCCTCCTTTGACACTTTCCAGATGCCATGTACAGAAACACTCCTATAGATTACTACCACAAAGTAGGCCTTTTTTCTCCTATTGCATTCTGTATAAGGTAATATAAATAGAAAACAGGCCAACGGAGAACTCCCTTGGGTAATGGCCACAGCTATTTTTGGACCTGGCAATCCACCTGTTGGAAGGTGCAACATGGTTAATATCAGACATTTGTGCATTTTTACTCTCTGGTTATCACAGGGCCATCTGGCCTGCTAAAGGTCATCTTGAAGCACAAGGTGAATCAGTTTACACAGCAAGGGGTCGCATATGGGAATTCATCTCCTGATGGATGTTCTCTCATAGGCCTCCTAATGTGATGTATGGGAGGTAGAGGAGCATCATCTCAGATCTCCTGATAAGGTGAACATTAAAATGGATGATTTCCTGAGTTGCAACAACATCAAAGGATGCCAGATGAGGACTGGAATGTTGACCTGGGTCAAGGCAGTTGTTCACAGCATATACTGCCCCATAGTGGAAGACAGCAACATACTTCCTGGAGGATCCAGGGTAACACGTTACTTCCTGGTGATTAGAAATGACAGCCCCTTATAATTTACAAATCTTCGCTCATTGGACAGAGGACTACACAGGGCGGGTAGGGGGTGTTTGTGTGGGTTGTGTCTGGGAGTGCTTTAACCACTTCCCGTCCAGCGCTGTAAATAGGCGGCGACCAGTTTTGAGTAGCTGTACCGGGACATATCCCGGTATCATTTTTTAGAGTGGACGGTCGGCTATCCAGGGATAGTGACCGATCCGGCTTGGGAGCCGCTCGGCTGTTATCCCAGGGGGCAGGAAGAGACATCCCCCCTCCCGCCGCCTTCCGCCACTCTTCTCCGGCCTCCTGACCCCCCAGCCCTCCAAAAAGTGTACCTGTCACCATATATTACTATCACAAGGGATGTTTACATTCCTTGTGATAGCAATAAAAGTGATCAGCATTTTTTTTAAAGGAACAGTGTTAAAAATAAATAAATAAAATAAAAAAATAAAAAAGCACCACCGTCCCCGCGAGCTCGCGCAGCAAAGAAAACGCATACCTAAGTCGCGCCCGCATATGAAAACGGTGTTCAAACCACACATGTGAGGTATCGCCGTGATTGAGTGTGAGCAATAATTCTAGCAAAAGACCTCCTCTGCACCTCTAACCTGGTAACCGTTAAAAAATGTTAAAGCGTCGCCTATGGAAATTTTTAAGTACCGGACTTTGTCGCCATTCCGCGAGTGCGCGCAATTTTCATCCGTGTCATGTATAGTATCTATTTACTTGGCGTAACATCCTCTTTCACAATATACAAGTAAATTGGGCTAACATTACTGTTGTCTTATTTTTTATCTCAAAAAAGTGAAATTTTTCCAAAAAAATCGCGCTTGAAAGACCGCTGCGCAAATACCGTGTGACAAAAAGTATTGCAATGATCGCCATTTTATTCTCTAGGGTGTTTGAAAAAAAAAATATATATATATACATATATATATAAAACGTTTGGGGGTTCTAAGTAATTTTCTAGCAAAAAAAAATGTTTTTAGCTTGTAACCAACAAATGTAAAAAAGGGGCCCGCTTGGGAAGTGGTTAAAATGTGAGGGCCAACGATGAAGGCCCCCTCTTTCTCCTGGAGCCCAGCGACATACAGAACACTGAGGAAGGACTTACATAACATATCATTTGTGCTTAAAAAAAATTTGCTGCTCAACCCTATCCAATCTAAGTGGTTAACATATATAAGTTGGGCTCAGCCTTGCACCACTCCACACACAATGTCCTCTGACATGTTTCACCACACCCGCTGGGGCTTAGTCATAGAGGTAAATGGCAGAGGCAGGATGGAAGAACTTATGCCTCACTGGCCATGAAAATGAGAAGGTGAACATTTGCAAGTGATTAAAGTGATGAGGTGAATACATGGGAAATGGGAAAATTGTGTTGAAAACGAAAAGAAAAGTTGACAATATGTGAGAGGAAAATAAAAAGGGAATAGTGTGAAAAATGATGCTGAAAAGTAATGCAAAATGGAAAATGTGAAACAAAGATTTAAAGTGAAAGAATTGAAAAATCTTTTAGTGAGAATAGAGAATAAAAATTAAATGATGACCATAAACAAATGTAATGTAGTGATAACAATAAAAGAAAAAAAACTGATGAATGAGGAGTGAAATAATAAAAGATGCTGTATGGTGAAAATGAAAAGAAAAGTGTGTATGATAGCTATTTGTTGTAAATAAATGTGTGAAAGTAAAGAATTATTTTCAAAAGAAGGCCGAGGCCAACTTATACATGTTAACCACATAGACCGAATCTGGTTGAGCGGCAATTTTTTTTTAAGTATGCTATACACTACGTGAAGGTGACATTTTTCGCCAGCACCCTATTACTGAGTACCAGCAGGACTATATATACTACTTTTTTGCTTAGAGCGGCATTACATGTACTAGCTTGTCATCGTGAGTATCATGCTCTTTTATTTATATTCTCTGTATTACTATTCTTAAATTTTATGTTGATGTTCGACTTTCTTTGTAAATAAATAAGAATTTGCTTCTTTGAGCATTGTGTTTATTTTTGTAGCTAATATTGGTATCATATCATCACTATTAAGATTATCAAATCTTTGATAGAATAGCTAATTATAGGAACAGGCAAGATAGCATAATTTAAATAGGGGGAATCCAAAAACCACCCCCTATTTATTTCACCACCAATGTTGACCTTTTGATTATATATATAGACTGATTCATATAGTGTAAATAAAATGATTGTTAAAATAATTTTCTCAGATAGAATACATATAAAATTATGAATGTATTATTACACAAGTTAAATGAAAAAATAAACAAAATGCACAAATCCTTATTTTTTCACCATTTACAAGCCAAAAATATTTCACTCAAAGCTAATGGCTTGATCGGTGCATTAGCTGCCATTCTTTATGCCAGGAGAGGGTATGAACACATAACTGATAACAGTACATAAACAGATATAAGATCAACATCTATAGTCTAGGGGTGCATCCAGCCAAATTAAATAACATCTACCTGGCAAAATAAGTAATTGAATCTGTGTGACAGATGTATGACTGTGTCAACTATATGATAACAATAAATGACAGTATGATGAAGTATAAAAATGAGGAGATGCCTACTTGAATTAAACTTCAAGAACATTGCATTTTAAATGTTGTGCACCTTTGTAATTCAGACAGTGTGGTGTAAAATCCAGGGAGCGGGTGCGGCAGCTTCGATTGCCGCCGGCTACCCGCGATGGCCCCCCCGGAGTGAAGGAACGGAGGTCCGTGTATGTAAACACGGACCTCTGTTCTGTGAAGGGGGAAGGGCTGTGATCACAGCCTTCCTGTATACGAAGGCTGTGACCACTTCCCTTCCCCTGCTAGGACAGTCCCCCCACAGTTAGAACACGCCCAGGGAACATAGTTAACCCTTAGAGCGCCCCCTGCAGGTTAACCCCTTCACTGCCAATGGCATTTACACAGTAATCAGTGCATTTTTATAGCACTGATCGCTGTATAAATGCCAATGGTCCCAAAAAAGTGTCAAAATGCTCTGACATGTCCGCTGAAATATCGCAGTACCGCTAAAAATCGCAGATCGCCGACATTACTAGTAAAAAATAAAAAAAAAATAAAAACCCCAAAAATGAATTCTCATCATCCGTAAACGCGACCACTTTTGCGCAAACCAATCAATAAACGCAGATTGTGATTTTTTTATCGCAAATATGAGGAAGAATATAAATCGGCCAAAAACGGTGAAAAAAAATGTTTTTTTATATTTTTTTTTTGGATTTGTATTTTAGCAAAAAGTAAGAAATTTGTTTTTTTTTTGCAAAATTGTTGCTCTTCTTTTGTTTATAGCGGCAATCAGAAATGACGCAGAGGGGATCAAATACCACCAAAAGAAAGCTCTATTTGTGGGAAAAAAAGGACGCAAATTTTGTTTGGGTACAACATTGCACGACCGCGCAATTGTCAGTTAAAGCGACGCAGCGCTGAATCGCAAAAAGGGCTCCGGTCCTAAAGCTGGAAATCCTTCCGGGGCTGAAGTGGTTAAATCTGCTTTTCACCATCTATATAACATCCTTGTTTTACAAATGAACATTTAATACACGGCAAAGGTTTCCTAGAGCACTGTAGCTGTTCCAAAAAGAAGCAGAACAACTTGTTTATAGCTTCATTTTTCTTATTAACTCTCTGGACTGAATAGTCTGAAAAGGGAGGAGTCGCAACACTGGTGACTCATTTCAGTTCCTTTCTTCTTTCAGCACAGCTACATCAGCTGGGTAGAGGACTAGGACTACTTTATATTAAAATGCAAAATGTCATATTGTACTTGACTAAGGGTCAGTGTTAAATGGCATATGTGTCAGTTGGGTTTTGCATTACTATACAGTGAAACCTCGGATTACGAGCTTAATTCATTCCAGAAGAATGCTTGTAATCCAAAGCACTCGTATATCAAAACAAGGTTCCCCATAGTAAACAATGGAAACTCAGATGATTCGTTCCACAACCACTGCTTGTCTATGCAGAACTGTATGTGGACAGAGATGTGGGGGTGCTGGTGTATGCAGTACTGTATGTGGCCAGAGGTGCGGGGGCACTGGTGAGGCTCGGAGACACTCGGAAACACTCAGAGACGTTCGGAGACACTCTGGGAACTGTTGACACTTTCGGGTGCTACGATTGTTTCCAAGCAACTCCGAGCCTCACTAGTGCCCCGCACCTTTGGCCATATATGGTATTGCATACACAGAGGCTTGAATTCTGCTCGTCTTGCGAGAGAGCGCTCGCAAACTTAGGATTTTTTTTTAAAAACAGCTCATATTGCGAAATGCTCATAAGCCGCGTTACTCGCAATCCGAGGTTCCACTGTACCATGATGTCAAACTCATTTATTTGTCACAAACCCAAAGTCCATTGACTGTGGCCCTAAAAAAGCAAAAAAATGTTACGTTCTTAATTTTGTTTTTAATCCTGACCATTAGAATCAAGGAATATAAATATGTATAAAACCACTATACATTTACTTTAATAAAGACAACATGCAGAAATAATTCATGTTTTGCTATTACTGAAATAAATAAGTTAAGTTTTAAAACTCTCATAATTTAAAACCGGTGGCTGAACAAAGCAAGTCTGTAACTTACCTATTTTTCCAAAACGTTTACTGTCACTTATCAGAGCCCTGCTTTATTAACAAGACTCCAGGTCAGAGCTAAGGATTAAGCAATTAATCAAAAGAGACATTATTTCAGATAGCATTTGCAATCAATATTTCTAATTTATTTTCTCTTTGCAGTTAAATACATCTACTGCTTATTATAAACTAATAAGTCAGCCAAGATCATTCAAAAATGTAAAGAATGGCTATTAAAGGATTTTCATTACCTTTATGCAAAGATAACAAAATATTTCATGTTTTTATTAAAAACTTTTCTAGCTGTTTAAAAATATCAGTCCCCAAATCAAATGCTGAATTAATATTAAAATTGTTTCGTTTTTTTTCATGGGACTGCAGGCAGCACGTTCCCTTCCTAAGAAATAAATCAGACAATAAAAAAACAATTGTGGCATAAACATTTGGCCGCAGTACTTTATTGGTTTTAAATGTATTGATACAAAACAACATCAAGAACTATTTAATGTATCAATAGTAACATAACAAAAAATGCTCAGTCAAAGGACTCGAGCAAACTTCATTTTAACATCAACAAAGTCCCTACGAGCCAATCCTGTTACTTGAAAAAGGATTGGCTTACCCAACAGCTTTGGCCATCTCTACACAGGATTGAAGGCCCAAATTAAACAGGTCGAGACCAAAATCAGATATTATCTGGATAGTATCATCTGTATAGGCCTGGAATACCCCCTTCAAGGTCAAAATGGTGGTAGGAAAAGCCGCCAATGAGGGGCATGTATTTCTCCAAAGATTTGTTAATCTGCCTCCTGATCTTCCCTAATGGTTTTAAACTGGGGAGAAGAAGACCAAAGGAGGAGGGGCACAATCTCTGAAAAAATAATTGCTGGGAAAGGAGATGCTCATTTGAAATGTTGCAAGTCCTCCTTTATCAAAGATAAAAGGTCTACAGTTTTAACCTGACCAATATCATTCTCCTATATCATATCATGCTTCTGCATGAACTATCAAAATTGAAGGGGGTGGGAAATACAGACATGACTTAGAAAGATGAAAATAAAGCTGAGACCATTTTTAACCTCTAATTCCTATCCAGAAAATATGAACTGAATCAGGTAGAAGTGTCAGATTCTCTGTGTAGCAACACTGTAATGCTCTCCTACGAACCCAGAAAATAAATGAGTGGCCCATAATCCACAAGACTGACCTAGAACCTGGAAAAATGAAAAAGAAAAGTTGGGTAGAATATACAAGTTGAATCTGTCAGACTCCCATCTACCCAATCTTTTAATTATTGCATCATCAGACACATTTTGGCTGCTTCAGTGGCAGCACCAATGCGAAAAGAATGGATTGTGAATTGTTGATCCTGAAGTCCCAGATAATACAAGCATTTCTTCAAAATGAAGGAAAATTGGTATTTGGTAAGGGGTACACCGTCAATATGAAACAGGAAATTACCCACATTTTTAGGACTAGTTGCCAAATATTCATTAATTTCCAGATAGGGGCAAATAATGGGATCGCCACATGAATATAGATGAATCCACTGTCCCCTACTCAGCTGGTCAGTTCTAGAACTTTGGATGAAAATATAAATGCCAGAACTTGAAATAGAAACATCCTGGAACCTAATTCCAGACAATCCTGCCTTGTTAGGGGTCCAAACTCAGAAATTCTAAGGGCAGCAAAAAATGGCAGGACAAAGACTGCCCTGGAAAGCAAATTCTTATAATGGGAATCATATACCTCTTTGGTAATGAGACATAGCTGACGAAGAAGGTCAAAAGAAATAGGCCTACACTTGTCTGGTATAAAATTGGACTTCTTATAACCTTTCAAGGCTTGTTTTACTAAAAATAAATTATTACAAGGTGGGAGATTGATAAGTTTAAAAAATAAAGAAATCCCCGCCAAGATTTTAACTATATGGCCATGCGGTAACTGTCTATGCATCAAAACACACAAGAAGGAAAATATAGAACCTTTAGAAGGCTGATCAAAAACAAAGCCACATTTTTCATTGAACGATAGCCATCTGTACCATGAAACTGAATATTTATGCCATGTCTGGGGTGCTAAAGAACTCTTGATTGCACCAGATAGAATATCTAAATGAGGTCCCACAAATGATCCAGGCAAGCACAACTTTCCTGATCCGCTTGAGGGTGCAGCTGGTGGAAGAGCGACATCTGGAAGCAGGATAAATCATCCATGACAATATTAATCCTGCCAGATAAAAATTTAGCCTTCACCCAAATATTATACTTTTAACACAATAGAACAAAATAGCACAATAATCTTACCACAAAGATTGACTAGGAGGACAGACAAATAATTATGAAAATAAAACCCTTGTTATCAGAATGTACAATAATTCTTTTATTGGAAAAATAGGGACCCCAGATCTGAAAAGCAGTGACAACTGGTAGCAATTCTATTAATAAAATATTTTTTTTGGCTTTGTTATCAATCCATGACTGGGACCAAGAACTGCAAAGCCAATGGGTTTGCCAAATGGCTGCAAAGCCTTTTGACCCAGCAGTGTCAGTGGATAAATCCAAGTCGGCTGCAAGCCCCAAATTCTTTTTAAAAGAAAGATCTCTCATTATATTCATTAAGAAACTGAAACCAGATACATAAATCCTCATTCAGATCTTTGGTTAACCTAATATGTGAAAAGGTTGACTTCAAACCCAAGGTTGAAAGGGACATGCGCTGGGAAAATATCCTGCCAACTGGCATGATTCTGAATGCAAACGCCAATAATCCTAAAAGGGTTTGAAGCTCTTTCAATAATGCTTTCGAAGGAAAACTAAAATTATTGAGTTGAGGTTAAGAATTTTTGAGTCTGGGAGCTTAAATTCCAAGGATACTGTATTAAAGTGGTTGTAAACCTTAAAAAAAAAAAAAACCTGCAAGACAAAGGCATAATGAGCTAGTATGCATTGCACACTAGCTCATTATGAAATACTTACCTTGGATCGAAGCTGTTGCAGTGGTCCCCACACACCCTCAACAGTTTGTTCACATGACTTACACTAAATTTAAACTTCTCTAGTTTCTCCATGTTTGGGCTTCTATTGCAATCGTTCCCCTGTGTGATGTTAGACACATCCTATAGTCATCCACATTTGGTCATAACAGAGTGAGAGAGATCCATTTCACTTTGTTTGAAGAATTGGTACCACTTAAGGAGCACCAGCACTTTTTCAGCACAGAGCACACGTGTTATCATTATTGTGGATTCACTGTACCTCCTTGTGGGGTGAATCCGTCTGGTGACCACATTACCACTAGGGGGCATCAGCAGCACCCAAGCACTGAAGAGCACAAGTCACTTTGTTATTGATCACTTTTCATATGGGATAATTGGAGATGGACTTTTCCTGTATGGACTATGGATCTTTGTTAATCAATTAATTAACACCTATGTATTTATTTATTCATTCAACATATTTATATTTTTGGTACATATATTTTCTGATTTTTTTGGTACATATAATCAAGTGTCACATTTTTAATTTCATATGTTTTGATTTATTGTGATCACTACGGCACATTTGCACTTTATCTTTAGAAGCATTTTTGTATATGCAATCAAATTTAATATTTCATTTTATATGTTTAATTTATTGTGATCACTGTGGCACATTTGCACACTTTACTTGAGAAGCATCAGATGACCCCATTAGTTAGGAACAGTGCCATACCTACTTCATTTATTCACATTCAAAAGGAACATTTATGCCTATAGCGACAGGCCGAATGCCATTTACATTGATACTCGTTATAAGCAAAACAGTAGCCTTTCTTATACAATGACTGAGACGCTACGCTGGGCAAAGGCTGTTTTGGAGGAATAGGTTTCTGAGGCAGTATGAGGTTGAGCCAAAGGCCCACATCTTTCATTTAAGCATATTCTGACAGAAGGATTCATCATAAGCCTCCAAAATTATTTCAAGGTACTGGAAAAGGCCACTGCAACGATCAGGGAATTTTGCCCACCAGTACACTGGAGAATATGCAAAAGCCCTGCAGCCAATTTTGGAAAGATCTAGTGACAGGCCTCTTCCTATCCTCCTCACCTTTATCCTCTGGTTTCTTATCCTGCCTAAGGAAATCCTTTGAAGAAGGCAGTAAGGATAACATATCGGTAAATTAACCCCTCAAAATGTTTTCTTTAAATAGACTGGCTGGCTTACAGTGGCTGGCTTACAGATGGAGCAGCATCAGCTGTGTTTTGAGGAAGATCCTGCAGGGGGTGCCGAGAAAGCTGCTCTGCATGTTGCCCAGCAACCGGAAACACAGCTGGGGACATGGCTTGCTGAAAGGAGAATGGTTGTAGCTCCTCCCAACGCTGCCACAAATGGATGATGGTGACAAAGCTTGCCTTCTTCTCTTGGTCCTGGCGCTGCTCCGTCTGGCTGTGGTGACAACCCAAGCATCTTCTTCTTCCTGGCTTGGCTCCGCCCTCAAGGACGCTGGGGATGAAGGCCACTCCTGTGCTGGAGTCTTTGCAGAGAAAGAAGCCCCTCTTCTGGGGGGGTTCTTGAAGTTGAGGGTCTGATGGCCCGGGCAGAGATTCAGTGCGGTCCTCCTCATCTTCCCCACGCAGTCCTGGGCCCTCTTCCTCCATAACCAGGCAGCAATGCAGCCATTCTTCTCCACTGGTGTCTTCAGCCCTCTCCAATAATCTTCAGACAAGTGTCTTCATGGTGGACCCACAGGAGCTCAGTCCAGTGTCCAGCCAGCAGCATGAATTAACAGGTGCTGCAGCCTTTTATACAAATCCAGAGGTGTTCCAGAACCTTCCAAGGGTCACATGCTGAAGATCAACCACTAAGAATTTACCTGTACAGATAAGCCACAAAATTTAAAGGGGTAGTACACCCTTTATTAACAATTGCACAAAACATCAAATTCTGACAAAAAAAATATTAGAAAGGGAACTTCTGCCACAATCTCATGTGTGCGGGCACAAATTATGTCCTCTTTACCCATTCTATTGTTTTAGGTTAACCTATTAGCATTCTTTCAAGTTTTTAACCACCTCCCACCCGGCCACTGTACATATACGGCTGGGTGGGCGCCTCACTGTTCTGAGTGGACGTTCAAGAACGTCCCTCAGAACGAGCACTCGCAGCATGGTCACGAGGCACCCTGCGGCTCGATCCTGAGATCATTATGATCACAGGACCTGGCTGAGCGGAGATCGGGATATGGGCGCTGTGATTGGCCCTCCCGATCACGTGACAGCTGCATCCAATCACAGCCGTCACAATGTAAACAGAGACACATGTCTCTGTGACAGTTCTCTCCCCACCAAGCTCAGTGAGAGCTCAGTGTGGGGGGAGGGGGGGAATCTGCAGCTCTGTGACAGCTTTTTGTATGAGGATGATTTTATACAGAGAGCTGTCACAGATTCCACCTCAAATGGTACACCAAGCACCACTGATACCCCTGTCCCCATACACATGTTAGTGTCTCCATAAAACATCTGTACCAGTCCCCAAAACATCTGTCTGTCCCCCATAACGCCTGTCACAGTGCACAAAACATCTGTCTGTCCCCCATAACATCTGTCACAGTGCACAACACATCTGTCTGTCCCCAATCACATCTGTCACAGTGCACAAAACATCTGTCTGTCCCCCATCACATCTGTCATAGTCCCTAAAACATCTGTCTGCCCCTGTCACATCTGTACCAGTGCACAAAACATCTGACTGTCCCCCATAGCCGCCAACACCAAATAAACCCTGATTTGGGTTATTTTTACCAAAGAAATATAGCAGTATCATTTTTGGTCAAAATTTATGAAGAGAAATTACCGTATATACTCGAGTATAAGCCGTCCCGAATATAAGCCGAGGCACCTAATTTTACCACAAAAAGCTGGGAAAAGTTATTGACCCGAGTATAAGCCTAGGGTGGGAAATGCAGAATCCAGAACACAGGGACAGGGAGCCAGAACACAGGGATTGTAGCCAGAACACAGGGACGCAGCCATTACACAGGGATTGTAGCCAGAACACAGAGATTGTAGCCAGAACACAGGGATTGTAGCCAGGACAGAGGAATTGTAGCCAGGACAGAGGGATTGTAGCCAGAACACAGGGATTGAAGCCAGGACACATGGATTGTAGCCAGAACACAGGGATTTTAGCCAGGACACAGGGATTGTAGCCAGGACACAGGGACTCAGTCATTACACAGGAATTGTAGCCAGAACACAGAAGAGATGAGTATGGTAGATTCACAATCTACAGAGCGCGCTGCTTCTAAGAGCCACTCTGTGCATAAAACTGTGACCTAATTACATTGGAATGCTGAGAATGCAGAGAGAGAGAGCTGCAGATCTTCACTGAGATCAGGAGGTGGGCTGGACTGAACAGCTAACACCCATGTGTCCCGCCCACCTCCCCGACATCAAGTTGAAAATCTGACACAGAGAGGCTCTTAGAAGCAGCGTGCTCTGTGTAATGTGAATCTACTCATCACCCACATATACTCGAGTATATACAGTACATATTTGCACATTTCGGTCTCTTTTCATTTGTAGCGAAAAAAATAAAAACCCCAGTAGTGATTAAATACCACCAAAAGAAAGCTCTATTTGTGGGAAAAAAATGATAAAAATTTAATTTGGGTACAGGGTGTCATGACCGCGCAACTTTCATTCAAAGTGCAACAGCGCTGAAAGCTGAAAATTGGTCTGGAGGTTTGAAAGTACCCAGTATTGAAGTGGTTAAGTACAGTATATTAAAAATAGATTTAAAGCAGAACTCTAGACAATTATAAAAAATTCCCTTTAATTAATTTATATATTCATTAAAAATAATATTATTGAGTGGAGCAGAGAATACCTCAATTTTCAGGATATATTTATTACTTTGGTAATTTTTTTTTGCCCCTGTGTATCTATTTTTAAATATATTTAATGCTTAACTCTTTGTTTTTTTATTGTCTTCCAGCAGCTATTTAAAAAAAAAAAACAGCTTTAAAGTGTTCTCTCTTTTTCCCATAAGATATCCTCAGGCTTGAGGACATCTTGTGAGAGCAGAGCATCTTGAACCTATTTCCTCAGTAGGCTTAACTATAGTGAGCAGCTCTGACATCACCATGATGAAAAGATATTTTCAGACATGGCCATAAGTCTTACCTTCCTGACAGCCAAGTTTTTTTTGGAACCACACTATTTCACAAACTTACACATGCAAAGTTGTTTTGTTTCATTAATATTTTATCCTAAGTACTGTGAATATAACTGCCACAAAGCTCCAGGTTCCATGTCCTCTAATACTCATGTAATGTTCCATTTAATTATTTTTACTTGTTTCCTCCTTTGACAGAACAGGAATTGAGAGAAAATCTCTCTACTTCCTGCCTATTTGTCAAGTGATAGATAAAACACATTTTCAGTACAGTCAGTAAGGTTGTTAATAGATCTAGGTCTGGATAGCATCTATGTTCCTATAATCATAGAGATAACATAAGAGGCTGCAATATTGAAACTTGGTTACGCATTCCTAGACTGTATAGCTTGGGCGGATGAATCACGAGACTAAACTTTTACATTCTCCATTAACTAATCCCCTCACAGTAATTACCTATTGAATCACTTCTCCATCCCTTTTCGATTATCAGCTTTCTTGAGCACAGCCAATAGCGGAATTACCAGGGTCGCAACAGTCACACTTGCGACTGGACCCTGGAATTTGGTCACTGTCAGGGGGCCCCAGAGGGGTTGCTAGTTGCACGGCAATAAGCTGAGAGCGTCTCTCTCATGGAAGAGCTCAGAGCCGCATTAATAGTTCTCCCTCCTCCTCCGTTCTCTCTCGCACGGGATAGGACAGAAGACAGGCGATCTGCTCCCCCTTCTCCCCCTTCCCTCTCCTGTGTGTGCTCTGTGAGTCCATGAAGCTCATTAGCTTCATCGTCACACTTGACTTCCCTCAGTGCACACACAGGAGGAGAGAGTCGTGGGGAGAAGGGGGAGCAGATCGCCTGTCTCCTGTCCTATCACATCTGGTTCGAGAGAGAACGGAGGCTGAGGGAGAACTATTAACCACTTGCTGACTGCGTATAGTACATATTTATAAACAGCGATCCGAGCATGGGTGACCCGCGATCGCCTGTGAGAGAGCCAGAATGGGGAACCACCCATGTAAACGCAGCGGTTCCCCGCTCTGTCAAGGGGGACATGACAGATCTACTGATCCCTGGACTCTGGATCAGTTAGATCTGTTATGCCCCTGGCAGCCCAACCCCCATACAGTTAGAACACACACAAGGAACACAGTTAACCCCTAGATCGTCCCCTGCAGGTTAACCCTTCCCTGCCAATGACATTTATACAGTAATCAGTAGCTATTTTTAGCTATGGTCGCTGTAAAAATTTAATTGGTCCCAAAAAAGTGTCAAAAATGTCCGGCATGTTTGCCACAATACCCCATTCCTGATAAAATTCACAGATCACCACCATTACTAGTAAAAAAAAAAATTGTAAAAACGCCATAAATTAATTCTCATGGTTTGTAAACGTGGCAAATTTTGCACAAACCAATCAATATACGCCAATTGCGATTTTTTTTACCACAAATATGTAGAAGAGTATATATCGGCCAAAACTGATGAATAAATTAGTTTTTCTGACAGATTGGGGAACTACCGTGTTTACATCAGCGGTTCCCCCCGTTCTTCCTCTCCAGAAGGCAATTTCAGATCGCCAGCAGACATCCAGTCCGCCCAACCCGTGGCCACACTCACGCAGAGTGCGGCCCGCTACTGCGGCTGCGCGGTTCGCCGTGTATAGATGGCGATCTGGGCAGCGAAGCTAACGTGCTGCCGTTTATGCACGCAAGGTGATCGGCAAGTGGTTAATGGGCACTGATATGCTGCAATAATGGACTGGATACTAATAGGCAGCACTGATGGTCACTGATATGCTGCAGTGATGAGGAGGCACTGATAGGCGGCATTGATAAACACTTATAGGCGGCACTGTTGGGCACTGATAGGCAGCACTGATCAGCTGCACTGGTAGGCGGCATTGATGAGCAATGATAGATGGCAATGATGAGCACTGATAGGCAGCACTGATAGGCAGCATTGATGAGCACTGATAGGAGGCACTGAAAGGCAGCATTCATGAGCACTGATAAGAGGCACCAAATGGCACTTAGAGGTGGGATTGATGAGCACTGATAGGTGGCACTGATGGGCACTGATATGCAACATTAATGGCCACTGATATGCTGCACTAATGAGAAGGCACTGATAAGTGGCATTGATCAGCACTGATAGGCAGAACTGATGGGTATTGAGTAGGCAGCATTGATTGGCACTGATAGGCAGCTCTGATAAGCTGCACTGGTAGGCGGGATAGATGAGCAATGATAGGTTTCACTGATAGGTGGCATTGATGAGCACTGATAGGTGGTATTGATGAGCACTGATATGAGGCACTAATGGACACTGATAGGTGGGATTGATGAGTACCGATAGGAGGCATTGATGGGTGGGATTGATGAGCACTGATAGGAAGCACTGTTGAGCACTGATAGGTGGGATTTATGTGCACTGATAGGCAGCACTGATAGGCAGCATTGATGAGCACTGATAGGTGGCACTGATAGGCAGCACTAATGATCAGGGCACTAATTATCAGTGTAAACAATTTACTTACATTGTTGCCAGTTAATGGCTCTCCTTTCTTCACCCAGACACAGTGCGGGAGGAAAGGGCTGCGGATAACCAGAAAGTCTGTTTACATGTGATCAGCTGATCACATGGTAAAGGGCCGCTGTGATTGCGCTGGATGCACGTCCCAGGGGACACGTGGGAGGAAGATTTCTGGGAGGATGTCCATGGGGCTCAGATGGAAGGGGGGGGTCAGGGGGGCCCATCATGATTTCTTGCAATGGGGCCCTGATGGTTCTAGTTACGCCTCTGGGCACAACCCTCCTAATCATCTTGTCTTGAAATGTACTCTAACTGTACAAAGCTTTTGTAAAGCTTTTCAAAGTGTTGGCACTAAATAAATCCTGCATAATAATAATAATTTATTTTGAAAGTAGGGTAGGGTAGAGTAGGGAATTTTTAGAACCACTGCCAGGATGTCTGTGCCTCTTTGTGGTGATTTCCATTAACTTTATTCCAAGAGGCACAACAGGAAGTAAGGGAAAATCTCTTCAAAATAAATTAGACAGTAGCAGAATGATTTTGGGAAATTGAGTTCACTAATAACTGATTTAACCATCAATTTCACCTTATTGTCTGTTAAAAACAAAAACTCTTGTTGGATGTTTTCGTTTCACCAGCCTTAATGCTGAACTTTACCCATAACAGTTTGATAACAATTAATATTATTAAGCAAATAAGTGTTTGCTGTAAATTGCCTCGAGCATTGATCCTTTTTCTTCTTGCTGGAGACCACCATTTTGTTGAAGCCCAGAGCAGTCACAACCTTTTTGAGAACTCTCCCCCTGTCCTATGTTCCAAACACGATATGTCAATTTCTTGAATTGAAACATGTACTTGATTTTATGTCTTGATAGAGAGGAAGGCTGACAGATGTTTTACAGTGCTGAAGTTCACAGGATGTCAATGAGGGAGAAAGAAAGAGGGAATATCAGCTAGATAAGATAAGACACTGTCCTTGTAAGTTTAACTCGTTTGTGTCTCCCTGGCAGTTTGTTCTGTCACCTCTCCTGATTTTCTTTTCTCTCTCCCTAATCTGTGTTCCCTTGGCACATTCTGTGTCAATCCTGTTGCTTTCTTCCCCCTTCAGCAGCAGTAAATCTTAAAGCTGTCAGATGATCTGCCCACTAGTGGGTCTTATTTTAAGCACAGTGCCAAGAATAGAGAGCAACTGAGCATGTGCAGAGCAGGGTGAGACTGTGAATTACTGGATTTCAGACAGTATAGGCACTTATTTTTAATGTTTTACATAGCTATACTTGCAAAAAAGTGGCCAGCATGACGTAATCTATCAGGACTTTTCTGACTAATGTTTCACTTTGTGCCAAATTGCAATGGAGGCAAATAGGGGAGCATTTCCCTAAAAATTCACCTACAACTCTCTTTGCTGACATCTGTTCCCTGATCCATTTTAGATAATTGTCACAGCAACAGTTGTTCTCCTGGAAAATTGTACCTCACCTTCTGTTGCAGTGACAACAATAACATTTCTGATTTCCCTCCACTTTTTATCCTGGTGACAATGGCTCTAGGACAAACAGGGTGAAGAATACCCTTTCATATATGAACATAATTCAATATTATCTATCCTTATTCTCATGTGTGGAAATTCCACATCCAATCACTGTCCAAATCTTCCCGCCTCAACCTCCACAACATCTCCAATATACTCCCCTTTCTAACTAATGACACAACAAAGCTCTTAATTGACTCCCTGGTCATCTCTCGTCTCGAATACTTCAACTCCCTTCTCATTGGCTTGCCTCTACATAGGCTATCCCCCCTTTAATCCATCATGAATACTGCTGCCAGACTTATCCACCTTACCAATCGCTCTGTGTCTGCTACTCCTCTACTGACACAGCCATCCACAACTCAGCCCCCAGTTACATCACTAGCCTAGTCTTTAAATACCAACCTATTCATTCTCTTCATTCTTCTCAAGATCTCCAGGACTTTTCCAGAGCCTCTCCAATCCTATGGAATGCCTTACCCCAAACTGTCCGATTATCTTCTACTCTATTAGCTTTTAGACGATCCGAGAAGCTGAAGCCTATCCTACCCACACCTAACAACTGTATTTTCCTTTTCTCCATCAGCTCATCCCCTACAGTTATTACCTTTTGTCCCTCTTGACCCTACCTTCTAGATTGTAAGCTCTAACGAGCAGGGCCCTCTGATTCCTCCTGTATTGATTTGTATTGTAATTGTACTGTCTGCCCCCATGTTGTAAAGCTCTGCGCAAACTGTTGGCGCTATATAAATCCTGTATAATAATAATAATGTGTGGACAGTGCAGCACTCAGTCTCTCACTTCCTGGGAAACACTGTAGAGATCATGTGTTTTCTGGGAACCCATTGGCTGAATGGGGGAATCTATCCGCTATTGAGATTGCATTTGTTCACCCTGCTAGGTAAGACTGGGAGTGATGTCCCACCCTCCCTTTTAATTCTGG
Source organism: Glandirana rugosa (assembly GCA_018402905.1). Taxonomy (NCBI): domain Eukaryota; kingdom Metazoa; phylum Chordata; class Amphibia; order Anura; family Ranidae; genus Glandirana; species Glandirana rugosa. The sequence goes on along the minus strand of BLSH010278005.1, from coordinate 64,306 downwards.
ATGTTTGTGTTCCTTTTAGGAGATGCCCTACTCATTGACATATGACCTTCCCTTGCTTCTTTGTGCATTTTGTTTTTATTTGTATATAGAGAACCTTTGGATGTTTTTTATCATTATGGAGTCACTTTGAGCTGAATCTACATAAGTTTGATACTTTTGTAATAACACCTATTACCTTTACACATATAGGCATACATGATGGGAGTGACTCTGTAGCGGCTTGTTTAGGGGTATGTGCTGGAGGTGTATGTAGAATATTTATGCCCCTGTTGTTTGTAGTTGAGTATAATGGTTCTCTAAGAGGTGACGGGTGTTCTTTTGAGGCTATTATAACTCTTCCCCACCTCCTATAATGAGGGCAAAATAAATTCATTAATATTTGTTTTTATTGTCATTTTAGAGTATGCTACTATCAGATTAATTTACACTCACCGGCCAGTTTATTAGGTGCACCTTGCTAGTACCGGGTTGGACCCCCTTTTGCCTTCAGAACTGCCTTAATTTTGCATGGCATAGATTCAACAAGGTGTTGGAAACATTCCTCAGAGATTTTGGACCATATTGATATGATAGCATCACGCAGTTACTGCAGATTTGTCGGCTGCAGATCCATGATGTGAATCTCCCGTTCCACCACATCCCAAAGGTGCTCTATTGGATTGAGATCTGGTGACTGCGGAGGCTATTGGAGTGTAGTGAACTCATTACCATTTTCAAGAAACTAGTGGTGAGATGATTGGAGCTTTGTGACATGGTGCATTATTTTGCTGGAAGGAGCCATCGGAAGATGGGTACTCTGTAGTCATAAAGGGATGGACATGGCCAGCAACTATACTCAGGTAGGCTGTGGCATTTAAACAATGCTCAATTTGTATTAAGGGGCCCAAAGTGTGCCAAGAAAATATCCCCCACACCATTACACCACACATGTGTACCTAATAAAGTGGCTGGTGAGTGTATATGCTTATCATCAATTTCACCATGATCCTGATGAAGCACAAAATTTGCTGACCTTCTTGTAATGTGAATAAAGAATTTGTTTAAAGATTTGTGGAACATATATGCTAAATGTGATGTACACCATACTTACAGTGCCTTGAAAAAGTATTCATACCCCTTGAAATTTTCCACATTTTGTCATGTTACAACCAAAAACGTAAATGTATTTTATTGGAATTTTATGTGATAGACTAACACAACGTGGCACATAATTGTGAAGTGGAAGGAAAATGATAAATGGTTTTCCAAAATGTTTACAAATAAATATGTGAAAAGTGTGGCATACATTTGTATTCAGTTAATATTTTGTAGAACTACCTATAAGGTGGCTTGATAAAGGAGGCCTCTGAAACATGTTGTCATAGCAACCTCATGGGTTGATGTATTGGGCTCCTTCCCATTGGCTTTTCTTCGATTGTTCACCACAGCGCAACGCCGGCTGGCTCGGGCGCACGCCCGATCTGCAGCACACACCAGGGGTCACGCTGTCTGTAAGCTGCTATCCGGCATTGGGGAGGTCGGATGAACCCCGACCACTTTTCATATCTTGCAGTGGCTATCCAAGAGAGGAGATTGCTTGTACTATATGCCTATATTTGTACCATAAAATGTGAGTGCAATCTATGGATTGTTTTTTATCTATTGCTCAAATAAACAGTATTATACTAGGGCGGTCGTGCACTCTTTTTCCTTTCTCTGTTTACATTTATTTTTGTCAATGCTTTTAGCCTTTACATCTCATCAATTTAGAGTTAACTAAATAAGGGCCCCAGAATTATTTCTTTCATTCTGATGTGTGCCACAAAGCCTAATATGTGCTGCGCAATCTTCATTTACAAATGTATGCACACTCTATGCCCACATTTGCGTTTGCATGTGCATGTAGTTGGGGGTGGGGAGGGTTATAGAGAATCTGTTTCCTAAGCAAAATAGAAACAGCAGACACTAACTGCTTTTGGGCTTGCTTTGTTGCGGTGGACATACAGCACCGTGCAAAAGCTTTAGGCAGCTGTGAAGAAATGCGGTAAAGTATGAATGCCTTCAAAATATACATATTTCAATTGTTTACTTTTAGCAATTTACAAAATAGTGAACTAACATAAGAAAAAAACAAAATAAAATCAATAGTTGGTGTGACTAGCCTTTGGCTTCAAACCAGCATCAGTTCTCACACTCACATTGCACACTTGCACAAAGTTATGGATTGTGTAGGATTAGAGTCGGGTGTATCATTAACCAACTATATCAAGCAGGTGCTAATGATCATCAATTTCATATGTAGGTTGAAACACAGTCATTAACTGCATCAGCAAGGTCTTTCCCAGGGAAGGATCTCAAAGCAAACTGAGGTTTCAAGATGTGCCGTTCAAGCTCTTTTCAAGAAGCACAAAGAAACGGGCACCGTTGAGGTCCATAGATGCAGTGGTCACCCAAGGAAACTTAAAGTGATAATAAAGTCTATTTAAAAAAAATAATAATAACAAACATGTTATACTTACCTGGTCTGTGCAGCGGTTTTGCACAGAGCAGCTCTGATCCTCCTCTTCTTGGGTCCCTTGCTGGCACACCTGGCCCCTCCCTTCTGTCGAGTACCCAATAGAGGAAGCAACTTGCAGTGGGGCACCTAAGCAGGCTCGCTCCCAAGCTATGGCTCTGCATGCCCATTCACACACAGAGCCACGGCTTGGCCACTCTCTCTCCTGATTTGCTCGGTGGCTGCGATTGACAGCAGTAGGCAACAATGGCCCTGCTGCTGTTTCAGCCAATGAGGAGGCAAAGTCCTCAGAGATTTGGGGACATCACTGGATCAAGATGGGGCTAAGGTAAGTATTGGGGGGGCTGGGGAGGAATGCATGAAGGTAAAAAAAATTGAGCCTTTAGAACCACATTAATTTAGCAGATGAAAGACACATCGTGCTTTCTTCCCTTCGACATTGGAAGATATCCAGCAGTGACATCAGCAGAGAAAGGGCAGACAACAGTTGGACCCAGGTACACTTATCTACTTTCTTGAGAAGTCTGGCCACAAGTCATCTTCATGGAAGAATTGCAGCCAAAAAGGCATACCTCTGCCGTGAAAATAAAGCTAAGTGACTTAACTATGCACAAAAGCATAGGAATCGGGGTGAAGAAAAATGACAGCAGGTACTCTGGACTGATGAGTCACAATCTAAAATTTCTGGTTATAGCATAAAGCAGAGTGTTCTCTGAAGGGCTGGCGAGGGGTACAATTTTGAGTGTCTGCAGACAACAGTGAAGCATGGTGGAGGTTTCTTTTCAAGTTTGGGGCTGCATTTCTGCAAATGAAGTTGATGATCTGGTCAGGATCAACTGTGTCCTCAATGCTGAGAAATGCAGGCAGATACTTACCATATCATCAGGATGGTGTGTGATTGGTCCATAATTTATTCTGCAGCAGGACAAGGACCCCAAATATACAATGTCATTAGTAAAAATCTTCAGCATAAAGAAGAAGGAGTCCTGGAAGTGATGGTTTTGCCCACATAGAGCCCTGATCTCAACATCATCAAGTCTGTCTGGGATTACATGAAGAGACAGAAAGATTTGAGACAGCCTACATCCACAGAAGATCTGTGGTTTGTTCTCCAAGATGTTTGAAACAACCAACTCGCCGATTTCCTTCAAAAGCTGTTTGCAAGTGCACCTAAAAGAATTGATGCTGTTTTGATGGCAAAGGGTGGTCACACCAAATATTGATTTGATTTGGATTCCTCTTCTGTTCATTTACTTTCCCTTATGTTAATTGATAAAAAATAAACTATTGACACTTCTATTTCTGAAAGCATTCCTAATTTACGGCATTTTTCCACACCTGCCTACAACTTTTACAGAGTAGTGTCTATATGGTCATATTATGTAATGCAATTAAAATGATCAAGATGAATGAAAAACAAAAACAAAAGACTATCCATTTGATTGACTATCTTGATTGATTTTGACTTTGTTAATTTTCACTTTTGTCAAAATGGTAATTTTGACTTTGAAGTTAATCAGCCACTGTGGAATTTTGGTGATAGCTTCTAATTGACAAATATTTGCATATGTGTTGACAAATAGAGTTGATCAAACCTCTGGAAGTTCGGGTTCTGCAGGTTCGGCCGAACTTCCGGACAAAGTCCAGGTTCGGGACCGAACTTTGTCCCGGACTCCGAACCCTATTGAAATCAATGGGGACCCGAACTGGCAAGTCCTAGAGGCCTGCAAAAGGAAGGAAAATGGGGGTAAGAGTTGGACAAGTGCCCTACAAAGAAATGGGGATAGGGAAATAACTTAAAATAATTTTTAAGCTAAAATCACATAAAAAAAATCTAAAATGCAGGTGGATGTGGAGTTAGGCGGTTGAGGAGGCGGTGAAAGTGGCGGTGGAAGAGGAGGAGGTAGCCAACACTTTTTTATTAAATTTTTGTGCAAGAAATGCACCGCTGGCCGCAAATGTAGTTTTTGGAATTTCTTTTTTTTTTTAAACCAGCAATGTAGATGCACTTTTTAATTTTGTGCAAGAAACAATAATCTGTCCCTTTAAGCAACAACAGGAACCTCTCCCTATAGAACTAGGAGATGATTTTAGAACAATAATCTGTCCCTCTAAGCAACAGCTGGAAGAAACTTTCCCTATAGAACTTGGAAATGATTTTAGAACAATAATATGGCTCTCTATGCGGCTGGAATAAACTTTGCCTATACAACTTGGAGATGATTTTAGAACAATAATATGGCTCTCTATGCGGCTGGAATAAACTTTGCCTATACAACTTGGAGATGATTTTAGAACAATAATATGGCTCTCTATGCGGCTGGAAGAAACTTTCCCTATACAACTTGGAGATGATTTTAGAACAATAATCTGTCCCACTAAGCAACAGCTGTAACCTTTCCCTATAGAACTTGGAGATGATTTTAGAGCAATAATCTTTCCCTTAAAGCAACAGCTGGAACCTTTCCCTATTGAACTTGGAGATGATTTTAGAACATTAATCTTTCCCTTAAAGCAACATACTCTACCTAGTCCAGTCAGATCGTTCTGTGCAGCAGGATGAGGTCTGCAATCTGTCCTTCAAAGCAGCAGTACTAGTGTCTCTACCTAGTCCACAATCAGATCATTCAGTAATGCAGGATGAGATGTTCTATAATATCTGCAATCTGTCCCTCACAGAGCCAGCAGCATCCTCTCCCTAAACTATCCTGAGAGCATATGACATGCAGCCCCATATAGAGGCTGTGTCACATGATGCACTGGCCAATCACAGCCATGCCATTAGTAGGCATGGCTGTGATGGCTTCTAAGGGCAAACCAGTGAAACACTTGTTGATTGGCTGCCCTTGGCAGCTATTCAACACGTGGAATCAAATACCAGAACCCCAGACTCGAACCCGGACTTTTTTTGAAATGTCCGGGTTCGGGTCCGGGTCCCGGACACCCCAAAGTTCGGTACGGACACAAACTTTACAGTTCGGGTTTGCTCAACTCTATTGACTAACTGATATTAATGCAGATTGATTAAATGTTTGTTTTTGATAGATTGTTTACATTTATACATGATAGATCACATTTTCAATCAGTATTTTCAATTTTAGATCACAAAGTGCAAAACAATAGCATGTATGTTGTACCATACACGCCATACACGTCTGACACGGCATATGGCAACTATCTGAAAGAGCTATAACACCCAGGGTTCCACTGCGGGTCGGTGAGAGCTTGAGAGTGGGGACTGCGAAGTCGGACAGCGGATAGTGTCATCATCAGCTCAGATACACTATCCATCGGCTAATATATGAGCTATCTGCCCGCGTGACAGGCAGTGTTTGTGAGTACCAGTATTTTGTTTTAAGCAATAAAGTGATTTTAAACGATAATACACTATCCAGTCGCATTTCTTTTCCCTCACATACCGCACGAGGTGATCGGGAGAAGAGAGAAAGACACTTCAAAGGAAAAGCATTACGGTGATTGAAGGAGTGAAATTGCAGCATCTGTGGAGGATCTGTGTAAAAGAAAACTTTTTTGCCAAGCATGAGAATGCAAGGCAACACCTTCTGGTAAGTACGTTTCCTAATGAGCGGTGATGAGTCAAGACTGATTCCAATAAGGGAAAAGATTGCATGAAGATTATCTAGCAAATGGTTTTGTGTCCTGACCAGCGGACTTATTTTATAGAATTTCAGCCCTCAAGAGGGTTTTTGTAGATTGTGGACCTTTCATGATCATTGAGATCTATACGATTATTGGATTGAATAACATAGAAGCATGTCCAGCGCTGCTATACGTTTGTGATATATAGAAGGAAGAACGTACATGTGAATTATTTATTGATGTACGAAGATACAATAAGT
>BLSH010278005.1:28979-47421 GCA_018402905.1 Glandirana rugosa | reverse complement strand
AATAGTCCGCGAAGATCAGGAGTTTGTGCCCCTCTACCTGCAGGGATTTCGAGTTGCGAAAGGATCGTAGAATGTTGTTTTTATCCGCATAATTCAGATACCGTACTATGACCGGTCTTGGGGTTCGCCTTTCGTTTGATGGTGCTCCCATTCTGTGGGCTCGTTCCACCGTGCATTGTCCTGTAATTCCCAGTGCTGCAGGGATGCGCGTGGCACATAACTCAGGCAATGCTTCCTGCCGAATAGATTCGGGGAGGCCTATAATGCGCAGGTTGTTCCTCCTACTGCGATTTTCTAGGTCGTCCAGTTTTTCGAGCAGGTATTGCTGCGTTTGTTTGAGCCTTTGGTGGTCTGTAAAGGAGGATTGCACGTCGTCTTCAATGTCGGAGATTCTAGACTCCAGCTCCCCTATACGTTTCGTATGATCACCAAGTTCTTGCCTGAGTTGCACGATGCCCGCTGCTACCGCCCTATCCACCGCGGCGGTAATGGAGGGCGTTAGGAGTGCCGCCACAGCCTGGGCCAGGCCCTCTAGTTGACCATCCAAGGGAGGAGGGAGAGTTGGAGGTTGGATTGCAGATTGTTGTTCTTCTGACACGGTGTTCTGTGCCATGGAGCTGGTGTTCGGAGCTCCGTCCGCCATTTTAGGCGAGCCTTCGTTCGTTGCAACGATCGAACGGTTCTGACCGGCCGCTCCACCTGCCGCGTGGGTCACGAATCGGTCCATCGGTCTGGCTGTCGCTGGGTGATGAAACGACGGCCGTAGGAGGTAATCGGTAGTCGGTGGCTGGGGTTTTGTCTGCTTTTATAAGTCTGGGGGCCTGGAGCCGCCGTTACCTGCTCCCTCACATGCGGCGCCGGAACCGGAAGTGGTATAATTCTTGACTCATCTTCTTCACCTTCGTCTGGGTAACTCCCAGTCCCAAGAACAAAGTCCATATGTTTTTAATATGTTGTGTGGTCTAATTAATTTAGCCTTGTGTGCTTTTTTATCAATTATGTATAAATAAAAAATTTATTTTTTTAGATCATGTATTATTGATTTTTGTTACTCTGCACCACATAATCCCACTTGGGAACCTTCCTCCACCAATATTATCTTTATTACTTGGGGATGAGGTGCGTTTTGTGATTATATGCTTTACTCGAGAGTCGGGGAAAAGGGATTCATTTAAATTACAGGGGTGTTAACCCTTCCCTATGCTATCCAAAAAGCTTAAAAATAGTTTTTTTGGCTGAAGCTACACTTAAAAAATATACCTGTTCTGACTTACAAACAAATTCAACTTAAGAACAAACCTACAGTTCCTATCTTGTTTGTAACCTGGGGACCGCCTGTACTGAGATAAAACCCGGCCCTGAAGAGGTTACTGCCCTATATTGTGGCTTTCATTGTTTTATTTTGGATAGAGTGTACCTATTTCTTAGCTATGATCTACAAAATTTAATCATAGGGGTTGGTTTTTCTAAAACTGGAGAGTGCAAAATCTGGTGCAGCTTTGCAGAAAAAACAATCAGCTTCCAAATTCTTTTGTTAAAGCTCAAGTGAACAAACTGAAGTTAGAAGCTGATTGGCTACCATGCACAGCTGCATCAGATTTTGCACTCTCCAGTTTTAGTAAATCAACCCTATAGTTCATTCAAAAACATTAATAATATTATTGACAATAGGTTTTGTCTCCTGCATCATTTTGCATTTTCATATTTATTACCCCTCCCTCAAGCACTACTTTTTTTTAGATAAAAATCACCTTATACAGTATATGCCTTTTTCCCCAATTCTTCTGGCTGATCACATGCATACCAGTGCAGTCTTCCTCTTTTTGAAATGGTGGATGGCCTTCAATACTGCTGCATAATGACATCAATGCTGCTCTATGCAGTATTATACTGTGAGCCCAGGGTGATGTGGTGGCACATACTCAGAAAGCATGTTAATGACAGTCTTGGCTCAAATACATTTTTGTGAATTGAACATTCTGATACAAACAAATGAAAAGCTGCTCACATTTCCCTTTTTAGAGGAATGATCATTATTGTTATTATTTGTTATATTATAATTATCAGTGATTTACTATACCTGATACTGATAATTAGACATTAAAAGGATATCTGCACACATAGACATGGCATGGCTTTAGAGCATTACCTTCCATAGCCCTCTGTGCTGAGTGATTGCTCTGGTTGATTATTGTACTTGTAGTGAAGTAGGAGTAAGCTAGGGGGGCACTGAATACCAAAGGAGACACAGGAGTTTAATACTCCCAAAAATGTTAGTTTCTGCAGAGACATTGAGGTAAGATACTTTTTTAGGCTGCATTCACACAGGGGCGACCCGACTTCAGCGTGACTTTGCTAGGCGATTTCAGCACGACTTCAGGCAACTTCAGGCGACTTACAACATGACTGATGCCAGGCAACTTTGCCTGTGGCCCATCAGAGAAGGGAGGGAGGGAGCCGCCCCAAATAAATTATATTTTTTTATACTACAAAGTCGCTTGTATTTAGATGGGGGATCCAACTTTGTTTCAATAATTTTTATTAAATTTTAACATAAGAATTGCACAAATGAGTGGTATGGCAATGACATTACTTGTAACGCGGTGATGTATAACATGAAGATATACTAAGGTGAGACAGAAAACAACACGAGAACTCTAGTTGACTAAGTCAGTGAATAACATAGAGTTTCGATCACATGTTAAGGGTATTAACCCCCGCTCCCGACACCCCATCTGGGGTCAAGCTGTGCCAGCGAGCAGAGGTTAATATTCCCCATCCAAGATATTGTTGTTTTTCAGCACATTAGATTGTGTACAGCAAACTGTTTGTTGGTTCGATATGTACGCAACATGTACAAAAATAAAAAGTGCGACCAACATTAGTAGTCTTGAATGTATGGTTCAACATACAGAGTTCGCTTTTGCGTAATTACAGTAACTAGATGTCACAGCAATTCAGAGAACACTCATAAGGGTTCATAGGAATTAGCATATGGATAGAGTTCAGAGAGAGAAGGGGGAGTGAAAGGAAAAGGCCAAGAGAGGCGAGGGAGTAATGGAGGGAAGGGGGAAGGAGACGGTGTGTCGGCGAGGACGTGAGACGGGGAGGCTAGGCGAACAGCGGGCCGACCGAAAGGCCGGGGACTAAGGCGGCAAAGTCAGAGCAGTGAGGCAGAATACTGAGGCCAAGCTCTAATATATACCTAGGGGGGAATTAAATCAGGTCAGCGGGGAAGCAATAGCTCTGGATCAAAGTCCTGTGGTAAAAAGTGTTTGACCCAGGGGTGCCACAATTTGGTGAACTTGGAGATTGTGTCCTGCTCAATGGCATCCAACTTGGTATGAACCAGTGCACTATTAACTCTACCTTTCACTTCGGCCACTAACAGGGATGGAGATTTCCAGGCCTTGGCGATTGTCTGTTTGGCAGCTGTCGTGAGCTGCATAAGTAGGCTGAATTTACGTCTGGAAAGGTCTGGAGGCTTCAAGTTCAGTAATGCAGCCATAGGATCCGCATTTATGGGGGTTTCTAGGACCACCGAGGCCATATTGAAGACAGCTTTCCAGAACGATTGGGCTATTGGGCAGCTCCACCAGATATGGAAGTGAGTGCCTGGTTCTGAGCAGCCTCTAAAGCATACCAGTGAGTATGATGGGGCATATTTCGCTATTCTGGCTGGGACCAAGTACCACCTGGCTAAAACCTTGTAGTTCGCTTCTTTAGCGAACATATTAGTGGAAAAAGAGGCAGTGTTCGACCAGATTGCTGACCAGTCAGATGAGTCAATCGTCTTCCCTATGTCCGTTTCCCATCTGTCCGTGTAGGTAGGTTTAGAGGTTTCGTCACTGGAGATCAAAAGACGATATATTGAGGAGATTATCCCTCTTGCATGAGGATCCTTCAAACAGAATGATTCGAATTGAGAGAGTTGGTCTAGAGGGGAGTCATTATTTGTGAGGGGTGAGAAGAAATTTTTAACTTGTAAATAGCGGAATAGTTCCGCTTGGGGGAGACCCGCAGTTTCACACAGTGTGGGGAAGGAGCGGAAAGAGGAAGATGAGACTAGAGAGTGTAGTCTAATTAGATTAGCTGAGGCCCAGTTTCGGAATAATCCTGGGGAATCCCAGGCAGGGGGGAAGGCTGGGTTATGTAGAAACGACAACAGGGGGTTATGTGGGGATGCGAGTCCCCCACGGTCTCTAAGTTTGTCCCAAAATGCAAGGGATAGTTTCGTGACAGGATTAGTAATTATTATACGTTCCCTAGGTTTGGGCCATAAGACATTGGCCGTTGACATGGGGTCAAGGTCTACTGCTTCGATAGAAACCCATAGCAGGATTTCACTAGTAGCATGATACTTCGGGAGAAGTGCTAGTTGGGCCGCCTGGTAGTAGGTCTTGAGGTCAGGCAGACCTAAGCCACCCCATAGTCTAGGGCGAATTAAGGTAGATTTAGGGATCCTAGGTCTGGTTTTCCCCCAGACATAACTCATGATTTTTGCTTGTATTAAACGTAGGTAGTAAGCTGGAAGAGGGATGGGTAGAGTACGAAAGAGGTATAAAAATGTGGGTAGAATAGTCATCTTGACGGCGTTAACACGGCCTAGCCAAGATAACGGGAGGGGTGACCATAGGGAGAACAATTGTGTAATTTTCTTTAACAGGGGCAAAAAGTTAGCTGCAAATAGATTTGAATAGGAGGCTGTAAGATTGATACCGAGGTATCGTAGGGAATGTGGAGACCATACGAATGGTAGAGAAGACCTGACTTGGACGCTTTCAGATACAGGGAGGGAAATATCCAATATCTTGGATTTGTGGGGATTAATTACTAGCCCAGATATTTGACCAAAATGTTCTAATAGCTTTAAAAGATTAGGAGCTGAGGTATGCGGGTTTGTCATAAACAGGAGCACATCGTCCGCAAAAAGGCATACTTTATGATGTATTCCCCCAAGCTCTATTCCCTTGATGTTTGTGTTGGATTTAATTAGTAATGCTAAAGGTTCAATGCATAGGGTGAATAGTAAGGGGGAGAGGGGGCAGCCCTGTCTTGTTCCTCTTTGAATGGCAAAGGTGGACGATTTGTAACCTGCATATCTGACATACGCCTTGGGATTTTGGTAAAGAGAATGGGTCCAGGTGCAGAAGTGCTCGTCAAACCCCCAACGCTTCAATATGTATGATAGGTATGGCCAGGAGACCGAATCGAAAGCTTTTTTGATGTCCAGGGAGAGGAAGCAGGCGGGTATCTTCCTCCCCCTGGCCGCTAGGGCAAGTAAGATGGCTCTTCTGATGTTATCTCCAGCTTGGCGGGCAGGAATAAAACCTGTTTGGTCTCTGTGAATAAGGGAGCCTATAATCAAATTGAGGCGTGTGGCTAGAATCTTCGCTAGCAATTTGATGTCTACATTAAGTAGTGATATAGGGCGGTAATTGTTCCATGATGTGAGGTCAGTGTCTGGTTTGGGGATCATAGTGACTATGGCGGTAAGGGATTCTGAACGGAAGGAGTTTCCCTTCAATAGGGAGTTGAATGCTTTTGTCAGCAAGGGACTTAGAATATGGCCAAAGTACTTATAGTAGCTAGCCGAAAACCCATCAGGGCCAGGCCGTTTGTGTTTTTTAGAAGATTTAATAGCTTGAGCCACCTCCTCCTCTAAGATGGGACTCTCCAACCGTTCTTTCTGTTGCCGTGTGAGTGTGGGCAGGGAGATGTTCGAAAGCAGCTCATCTGCCGCAGTTTCGGTGAAGGGTTGGGCGGACGAATAGAGATTGGCCAGTTTTGAACTGAATATTTCCAAAATTTTGGGCGGGTTGCTCGTGTAGCCGTCTCTCGAGACTCTAAATCTAATGGCAGTGTGTGGGCTATTGATGGAACGTAAGGCACGGGCCATGAGAGTGTCTTGCTTGTTCGCTTTTGAATAGGTATTATGTTGCCTAGCCTGTAGTAATTTGTCCGCTGAGTCAGAGATAAAGGGGTCAAGGTCAAGCCTGGCTTGTTCTAGTTTTTGGTATGCTTCTGGGGTTGAATTAGCCTGGAAACTATCATGGCATTTACGGAAATTGTCTTCCAGCTTCTTAAAGACAAGTTTACGTTCCCTCTTTAGAATAGACATTTGTTGGATCAGCTTCCCCCTAATGACTGGTTTGTGAGCCTCCCACAATGTAAGAGGAGAAACATCTTCAGTAGAATTAAGTGAGAGATAGTCTTTCAGTGCATTCTCAATATCCTGTCTATAGGAGGGGTTGGTCAACGTTTTCTCTTGTAGACACCAAGAGGTATCATGAGATTTAGGAACAGGGGACGAGATCATGGTTAAGACAGCTGCATGGTCGGACCATGTAAAAGGAACAATAGTCGAAGAAATTATTTCAGGGGCCATTGAGATTGCTAGGAAGATGTGATCAATCCTAGAGAAACTCTTGTGAGGGTTGGAGTAGAACGTGTAACGTCTAGACGTCGGATGCGTTTCTCTCCATGTGTCGATCAGAGAGTGTTTAAGGAGAAGCTGCTGGAAATCAGGTTTTGACGTGTGCCGAGAAGGGGATGGGGGAGATTTGTCCTGAAATGGGAATATAACCTGGTTGGAGTCACCACATATGATTACTGTACCTTGTTTGTGTGTTTGTACCAATTGTAAGAGATGTGATAAGAACGCTGTCGGGCGTTTATTGGGTGCATAATATGAAACGATTGTCACGTCTGAGTCAGCAATCTGGCCCTTTATGATCAGGAAACGACCCGCAGGGTCCTTAACCTGGGAAGAAAGGGTGAAAGGGGTTGTGCGGTGAAACGCTATCAGGACTCCCCGTTTCTTGACTGTGGCCGAGGCAGCATAAAATTGAGGATATGAGGAGCTTAAAAATTTGGGTGCGGATTTGTCTGAAAAATGGGTTTCTTGCAGGCATGCAATGTGTATGTTAGCGGCTGCTAGGGACTTCAAGGCCTTAGTTCGCTTGTGCGGGGAATTAAACCCCTGTACATTTAAAGTAAAAACAGTTATGGGGGCCATATGTGGTAGTGGAGTGAAAAGAATTGAGTACTCACCGACAATGCCATCGCCGCCGCCACCGTCTCCGGTTGGGGGGTAGGGTCATAAGAGGTAGGGGAGAAGAAGAAGCAGAGGGGAGGGAAAAGAGAGATGTTAGTAACAAGAAATGCAAATATCAACCATATTGCAAAAACCAAACTTTGTTTGTAGGCGCGACCCAAATCAAATGACAGGGATCGCCCACAAAAAGTGATTGACGTCATTGCCAACCTCAAGTGTCTGTCTCTTCCCTGAAACAGCTCGAGGGTGGCAAGGACGTGTTAGTGGGGTGCAACAAAAACCAATCTGAAGACACATAAATGTTCCGCTAAGTGGACACTCAGCAAGTAAACAGTGAGTAGAATACACTGTGGTAGTGCATAAGGCTTCCATAGTAGGCCTAATGGTAAATAACTAACCATAAAAAATAGAAGTATCTGACTGGCTAGTCTGTGGTATAACGTAGGTAATTAGTCTCAAAACTGTCAGTTCTTTGAAGAGACTAAAATAAAACATCAGAACGTAATAAAAAAAATACAAAAGGGGAAAACAAAAAACACAGCAGTAACTGTAGTAGTTGGGCTGTATAAAACAGTTATAGGGAAGTGTCCCCCTCTTCCCCACGGTGGCCACTGGTGGCCATTCAAATGAAGGGGGGATCTCTTCCAACCAAGGGAACCTGTGTTCCAATCAAAACAGAAGTTTCATAATGAATACAAAAAAAAAACAAAATGGGGACAGTTCAGTCCATGGAGTCCTCCTGGCTGGTGGTCGTGGCTGGGGGGTTGTCAAATCGGCCTCTTTTATGTTGATTTTGATTTTGAAGGGCAGAGTTGCGAGCAGGCGGATCCTTCTGAGGGGAACCAGAAGCAGTGCGGCGTCTCTGTTTATCTTTCGTGGGACTATCAGTCAGGAGATTTAGATCTTGCAGGGCGTCTCGCAGCTCGGAGACATTCCAACAGGTATATTTTGTCTCTAGATGTGTGAAACGCACAGAGAAAGGAAACCCCCAGTGGTATGGGATCTGATGTTGCTGGAGAACTGCAAGTAACGGTTTAAGAGCTTTCCTTTTAGCAACTGTGGATGGTGATAAATCAGAGTAGAGTTGGTAAGAGTGTCCCTGGAAGGAGAGGGGGGGTTTCCCCCGGGCAGCTGCCAGCAATTGTTCCTTGGTTCTAAAAAAGTGGAATTTGACTATTATGTCTCGTGGGGGAGCATTCTCCTTGCGGGGGGCCAGACCTCGGTGGGCCCTGTCCATTTCCAATCTTTCCACTGGGATCCCTGGAGCCAGTTCTTGAAAGAGGGCTAACATGGTGGCGTGGACATCCACGGTCGTTTCAGGGATACCCCTTATCCTGAGATTTGACCTTCTGGCCCTATTCTCATAGTCCTCAATACGATCTAACAGCACCTGATTTTCCTCTCAGAGATTCTCTAGTGCTGCTGCTGTGTTCTGGGCTTGGCATTCCATGTCATCAACACGGTCTTCCAGTTCAGCCGTCCTCCTCCCTAGCTCCCTGATCTCTTTAGTCAGTTTATCAGTAATGAGGTCAGAGGTGCGCTTCAGGGCTTTCTGAAGCATAGTCTCAAATTTGGAAAATATATCTGAATGGGCAGCCTGCTGGTTGTTAGCTATGTCCCCATCTGAGTCAGACTCACCCACGATGTCCAGCTGTGATGGCTGTGAGCGCTGTGTCTGCTTAGGCGAGCGGTGTGGCTGGGAGGAGGAGGCTGCCGGCGCCATCTTGATGGTCGGCCTAGTGAGCGCACCCGAATGTTTTTTGTCTTCATTTTCGCCTTAGAGCCTGTTAAGACCATCCTCGGGTGCCAGAGGTATCGGCGCCGTCTAGAGATGGTCACTGGCGGGTATGTGGAAGCCTGTAGCCTGATGTGTCCGGCGGTTGTGTCCTCGGCGGTACGGAGCTTCACTCAGGCATGTCTGTCCGGGAGAACCTCGCGCATGCGCCTGGGGGGGGGATCCAACTTTGAGGCAACTTCTATTGAATTATATGGGCACAAGTCAGATAGAAGTCGCCTCCAAGTAGTACAGGAACCTTTTCTGAAGTCGCCTTGAAGTCGGAACGACTTCAGTAGTGTATATTAAGACGGCTCCCATTCACTTCAATGGGATTTCAGATGTCAAACGACTTGGGGTGACTTGAGACAACTCAAGTCTGATCGCAAGTTGCCCCTGTGTGAGTGCAACCTAACTGGAGTCGTTTTTGTTTTGCTTCTGTGTGCTTTAACAACAATGCCTGTACACAGCTGATTATATGCACATGTCTAATATCCTTTCATATTCTTAATATTTTCTGCTGCTATGACTATTTGTGAAATATTGTACTTGTTAGACTTGTGCAAGTTATAGCACTTTAGCGGCCAACCTTTAGTTCCCCCACCCTCATTTGGAGAAGATCAGATCAGCCACTTAAGGTTATTGTTTGTTTTATACAAATCTAAAATGCTATGAAACATTAAAGAATACAGCACTAACCTTTTCATATATAACACATCTATGAAACAGAGAACTGCTTTCACAAGCACAATGCAATTATGATGTCCTGTTCCTTGGCATTGCTCCTGTGAAGTACAACATGCATTTTTAAAACTAGTAATAATAATTTTATACTTCTGTGATACAGCCACTTTATCAAAACACTGTTGTTGTTATTATTACAGCAAAATGTATTGACTGCTTGCATTGTTTATGCCTGTGCACTTGAGCTTTAGGGCTATTACGTGTTGTTTAATTTATAGATATGCTGGAGTAATGATTAACTGTCACTGTATTGCCTTGTTTTTCTTTTTTTGAATCATGTATATATATGTCACTTGAAATTCTAACCTAAAAAGTAATTAGGAAACTGTAGCTACATAGCCATGGAGTTCAAAAGTGATACTTAAAATATGCTATAGGCCATTATTTATGTTCTACATTGCATGACAATAGGCAATGGAGACCCACACTGAGATCTGATTTTCAATCAGCAGATCTTGGCGGGTTGTAAATCAGCTATGCTTTCCAAACTGTGAACTGAAATGAAGGAAAGGCCTAAGAAAGGGAAGTAATTGAATACATTTTTCATGCCACACATAGTAATCTGTCAACAAATTATGGTGCTTTACTGTACCCTATGTCAGAAGCAAGTCAAGGGACAAGAACTCGCGGAATATATAGCATTTCCCAATACCCCTGACAGCTGCAGTACAAAAAAATGAATATTGGTTTCCTAATGGAATGTTGCTTTATAGTATATTATAACATATAACATAAAACAGGGATGGACAGTCTTACTGTGTACTGCCCAGAGAAGCTAATCAGATTTCATTCTCCTATTGCAATTTTAGAAGGGCAATTGAAGGAACTTGTTGTTAGGGGCTACACAGACTAAATGAGTCAACTCTTTCTTCAATTCAAAAGTTTGTGTTGGTGAGCGTCAAACTCTGAAGCAAGTCAAACGCAGCCTTCTTTTTGTGTTTTATTCTGAAATGTGTTTAAGATATACAGTAAGTACCAGTTTTTGCGACACATTCCCAATGAGTAGCATTGAGAATCAAAAGTGGTGCATTGCAAAATCTAAATGAATGGCTACAAATATTTAAAAAATGCTTTTAAAATGAAAATAAGTGCACAAGCAGGAGCGGACTGCTGAGTGCCGTAATGGGCGTGACTACAGGGCATAGTGTTGATCCTGCTGGCGGGATATGACTCACTATTAGATGTTTTCCTCTGGGTAGAAGTCCTGCTGTCCTCTCAGCTTGATTCTAATGCGAACTCCACTCAATGGTCCTGGCACGACCCGCCATCTGGGATATGGCTCATTCCATGTCTCGAGGTCTTCCGATAGTGTGGCTGCTGAAGTCGACTAACATTCCCGGTCCTCTGTGCGGTGTGTGGACAAACATATCCTCGGCTCCCGGGTCAAAGGAGCTCGCACAGCAGGGCCAGAGCTGTGTGTGTGGATCAGCTGATCCAAGACCTGTCAGTTCTCAGTGAGTAGGTAATTCTGGAGCGGACTAGGGATGGACTGAGAATGTGAGTTCAGCTGTATGGAACGCCCCTGGTTCGGTACGGCTGGTGGTTTCCTAGGAAGGGGGGGAGCAAAAATACCAACGTGTTTCATTCGCTCATCTGCGAATTTCATCAGGGTGGAAGAAAACACTGGGGATAATACCTCTTTTAAGGATTTTCCACATCTTCTATTGTCTTCACCTGTGAAACCAACTCATCCCCGTTCGTTGTCTACTCAATGATTTAACTCTTTATGGGTATTTGATTAAGTAAATGTCTCATCATTTAGGGATCATCACCAATACATGATCTCCAATGGGTGAAGTACACCTATCCTGCATGGTGAAACATATTTTCATATAAACTATACATCAAAGTCGTATATATTGCTCAGCTGTGTTTACAGCTACCATGACCAGTAGCGTTTGCGAAATCTGGATAGCAGAGATAACAAAAATATAGGAAATATATATATAAAAAATATACATCAAAATATATACATATAGAGAGATGGCCAGTGTGTAGGAGAAGAGTGTGTCCAGACAAACCCAATAGGGACATAGTGCTAAACATGTAAAAGTCAAGCAATACCTGTAGATATACTACAAGCGCGGTGAAGCCCCTATTACTTACTTTACGCCTCTCTTCATAATGACCCCATGGGGACATATCGAGCTGACCTCCATTTTAGGGCATGTATCCCAGGAGGGGACTTCGTGATATGAGGGTCCCGATACTGAGCTTCACCCGTGGTGCCCAAATATTTAAATAGTACTATAGAACGGGTAATCTCTCTTCTCTCTTATTAATACATTGTACAAGTTGTAGACTCAAAAGGAAGGGTAGGCGGCACTCCACTAATAAATTTTAGCAGCTTGAAATTTTATTCATTAAGTAGCCATGTACAGGAAAGGTAAGCTGCTAAAATTTATTCGTGGAGTGCCGCCTACCCTTCCTTTTGAGTGTACATGCAATGCGGTGGTGAGCCGGGGCGTGCATCTACGTGGGTATGGCTGTCGGCGTGAGTGGTGTGTTCCTACTTTTAATTGCACTATTGTACAAGTTGTACTTGAAAAGCCATTATAATGGACAAATAACACCAGGAGGCACCCTGAGCAGTTGGACCGTGCCCCTGATATCTTTGTCTACCATTGTTTGGGAATTTAAATGATATGGCTTTTCCTCATGTTAGGTTAGCCCAGTATATATACTGTAGCAATATATAGAGATAGGTGGCCTAAAATTAGTGACCTTTAACCACTTGCTGACTGTGGATTGACGGTGGCAAAGTGGCTCAATATCGCAAACCGCTGTCACCTGACCTGATGTATGGACCATTCACAATATTCTTGCTAAATGTACAGTACATTTTGCTTTCTTGAACACCTATAGATGAATGGCATCACAAGCACTGGATAGCTTTCTGCATGTTATACAGTATTCTATGATGTGATGCAAACCTGCCAAAGTATTATGCCTGTCATGTGTGGCATTTAAGGAACCACTAGTAATTATTCCAATAACTATATTTTATTAAAACGTGTAATGATTTTATTCAGTATATGAATTTACTTTTTATATGCCTTTATTTATATCTTTCTTCACATTTCCATGCAGACCAAGCTGTCCAGAAAAAGTGGTAGTTTCAAGGGTCTGGCCAAACCATGTAGCAGCACTGGGATGCAGCAATGGTTTTAAATCGTATTTAGAAGAAAATGTTTCTGTAACTGGATACAAAGTGTTGTTTGGAGTCGGGCTTTAATTTGTTTGTTCCCTTGCTTAAAGTCTATTTAGAACTGCATATGCTACTTAGACTATGCTGTCAGGTGCAACCACAAAACTCCTAAAGTGGTTGTAAAGGCAAAAGGTTTTTTTATCTTAATGCATTCTATGCATTAATATAAAAAGCCTTCTGTGTGCAGCAGCCCCTCCCTCTCAACCCCCCTAATACTTACCTGAGCCCCATCTCAATCACTAGTGCCACGGCCAGCCGGGACTCTCCCTCCTAATTGGCTGCTGTCAATCAAGGTCAGTTAGCCAATGAAGATAGAGAGGTGGCAGGGCCGAACTGAGGCTCTGTGCCTGAATGGTCACAGGGAGCTGCGGCTCGGTTTTTTCGAAGCTGCCTGCTATGGGGGCACTCAACAGGAGGGAGGGGCCAATAGCACAGAAAAGAGGAGGATTTGGGTTGCTCTGTGCAAAACCACTACACAGAGCAGGTAAGTATAACATATTAGTTATTTTTATAGAAAAAAAAACAAGACTTTACAATCACTTTAAGCACTTATTCACTTATCTAGACTGGAATATAGATTTTGATATGTATTTCTCCTGATGAAGCAGTGAAATGTGTAGAGCGTATT
This sequence comes from Glandirana rugosa, assembly GCA_018402905.1. Taxonomy (NCBI): domain Eukaryota; kingdom Metazoa; phylum Chordata; class Amphibia; order Anura; family Ranidae; genus Glandirana; species Glandirana rugosa. The sequence continues at coordinate 34,010 of BLSH010278005.1, read as the reverse complement.
GGTGGCCCTCTTCTCCTTCCTCTTTGTGCAAAAGCACTACAGTCTGAAGGCTGCAGTTCTAAAGTATCAGCGTTCTGAGATAGCTATACACTGAAAATAAAATGTAATTAAACATACAGTAAAAAGAATGTAGATTAATTATAAATTGATCAACACAGCAGCCACTAATAATGAATAAAACCAGTTAACCTAATCCATATTGGACTAATGTAAAAACAAAAGTCTTTGTGAAAAAGCAGCGCTGCTAAATATTAAGTCCAGAAAACAGGAGTGCATCAAGAAGTGAAATAATTCCAGCCATATTGTTCACCGTCACCACACCTCGTGAACAGTAGGGGGATGCCCCCCTATGTGGAAAGACTCACCATTAGGTGGCCAATAATAAGCCCAGCAGCTAAATTACACAGGTAATTCTCATCCACCACTCTTAACACTCAGTACGGCAGATAGCTTGATGCAAATGGAATAGCAAACAACCTCTTGTGCAGACAGGATGATTCCTTGAAAATAAAGCGCTCACATAGTGCATTACCTTGAGAATATTTTATTGATCATTAAAATCCCCCCTCTTAAGAAATGCACTCACAAAGTAAAAACATTTGTCCAGCATATAATGATAGGAACCACCAGCTGCCACAGAAAATGGTCAAGCTAAATCTATTGTGAAATACAAACCCAAATGGGCTCATCGACCATATTTATCAAAATTTTAAAAATGAAGTAAATGAAAATATAGAACAACATGGTAAAAATATACAAATATATAAAACAATGACATATTGAACATATGTCATTGCATAAAAACTGTCACTATAAGTAGCAAATAAAATTTACAGCAGAATGCCATCATGTTGTACAGCAACCTTAATCATTCTGCTGCAACTACAGCAACCAATATCACATATCCATACAATAATCAATACTAATATTATGAGACGAAGTGGATTTATCTCACCGATTTGCTTCAACCCAGAGGCATGAATGTTGAACTAGATGTGAACTGTTTTATCAGCGATTCATAGGTCTGGTTCGCTTTGTGGGTTCTGTTTATACATATGAAATGTATGTTATGATGTTATGGGTATATATTTTTTCCCTAGTCAGATATACACATTTATTTATATGTATTTGATTGATCTTTTTCCAATGGGATCTGCTATATAGAGTATTGTTGTTTCATAATATTAGTATTGATTATTGTATGGAGATGTGATATTGGTTGCTGTAGTTAAAGCGGAATGATTTGGTCGTTGGACCGACTTGATTGTTGCTTGCCTGTGTTAAAACATATTGGTTATGGTTTCACATCTACTGAGTTGATGTGAGACTGCGGGCAGGTGCACAGTTTTTATATATGTCTATATTTTCATTTACTTCATTTTTTAAATTTTGAGCAATGTTATTTAGCTTGACCATTTTCTGTGGCAGCTGGTGGTTCCTGAATAGGAAGCCAGGGTTGATGCACAGCCTTGGGCCCCTGCAGACATTAAGGGTTAATTGCCTTGTCTGTTGTTTGTTGATATAAGGACAACACCGCGCCGGGTGGTCACGCCCGCAGACGAAGTGATGACGAAACACGTCAGAGCGTGACCACGCGGCTGTCAGTCAGAGCAGCTTGGACGATCCGTACCCGGGAGCACCGCGCTATCAGACTAAGTGGTGAGACAGATTCATCCGATGCTGCGTTTTATATTTGTGTCTTTCACACATGAATAGACTATCATTATATGCTGGACAAGTGTTTTTACTTTCTGAGTGCATTTCTTAAGAGGGGGGATTTTAATGATCAATAAAATATCCTCAAGGTAATGGACTATGTGAGCGCTTTATTTTCAAGGAATCATCCTGTCTGCACAAGAGGTTGTTTGCTATTCCATTTGCATCAAGCTGTCTGCCGTACTGAGTGTTAAGAGTGGTGCATGAGAATTACCTGTGCAATTTAGCTGCTGGGCTTATTATTGGCCACCTGTTGGTGAGTCTTTCCACATAGGGGGGCATCCCCCTACTGTTCACGAGGTGTGGTGAAGGTGAACAATATGGCTGGAATTATTTCACTTCTTGATGCACTCCTGTTTTCTGGACTTAATATTTAGCAGCGCTGCTTTTTCACAGAGACTTTTGTTTTTACATTAGTCCCATGTGGATTAGGTTAACTTATTCCAGAATTACCTTACTGAGATACAGGTCCATAGTATATGAAATGATGTGTCAGTCTCTCCGCATTCTCTCCAGCAGAGAGCTGTATGGGTTGGGTAGATCTTGGATAACCTGAACAGGGTTAGATACCAGGAGTGTATTACTTTTTGATAAAGTTCCCAGTGATTTGCACATTTAGATGAGGTATAGGTGATGGAGAAGGCTTTTACCCAGTGGATATTTGGAAAGGATTTTCCCAGTATGTTTTCCCATTTAAGTATAGTAGTGGGCTTGGAGAAAAGGTTTTGTGTGTGAAGGATGTTATAAAACAGTGATGCCTTTTAGTGGGAGAGTAGGTTCATGAAAAAAGGTCTATTTGGAAATTGGGAATTCCACATATAATGGTATAGGGTGTTTGTTTAAGAAGGAGTGCATTTTAAAAAAAAGTGAAGTATGCTGATGATGGGAGCTTAAATTGGGTGGATAGATATTCAAAGGTTTGAAGGGCTATTCCCTGGTATAGGTCTTCCAGGAGGGTAATGCTCTGACTTGCCAATTGTGGATATAAAGACAGGGTATGAAATAGTGGAGCGTTGATAGTGGTGTAGATATTTTGGCTAGTGATTTGTTAAGGGACGGCGATAGGGAGAGTTCCGAACACATTTTAAGGGGGGCTACTAGTTTAATGGGGATGAGTGTCGATCTAAAATCTTTGGATTAGACAATAGTGGACCCTGTAGAGGCCCAAGTTTTATGTTTAGGGGTGTTCCACCCATAGCGGATTTGATCCAGGATACATGCTTAGTAATAAGCTGTAAGGTTAGGTACTCCCATGTCAGCATTTTTCCTGTTTCTCATCATAGTATTGAGACCGCATCTAGGAGGTTTATGATTCCATATGTATTGGTTAAAGCATTTTGGACTGAGGAGAGGAAAGTCTGTGGCACTGGGATTATCACGGTGCAGAATAGGTACAATAGTTTGGGAAAGATCAATATTTTTAGTGTTGCTATTCTCCCTGCTGTTGAAAGAACATGAGATCTTAGGCGAGCATGATGTTGTGGTAGGGAATCTAGAAAAGGTTTGAAGTTATTTTTGTATAGCTGTGAGGTGTGTGGGGTCAATTGAATTCCTAGGAATGTCAAGGAGTGTGGTGCCCAAACAAAGGGGAATTGTGAGGCTAATTGTTTTTGTAGAGTAGTGGGGATATTGATGCCCAGGATTTGGAATTTAGATGTGTTTAATTTATAGTAGGACAATGTGATAAAACCCTCTAGTAATTGGTGTGTCTCAGGGAGCAATTTCTCAGGGTTATTAAGGATAAGCATGACATCGTCCACAAACAGACTTATCTTTTGTTCCTCGTCAGCTACGGTAAGGCCAGTGAAGTTGGGATGAGCTCTGATTCTCTCTGCTAGTTGTTCCATCAGTAATGTAAAAATAATAGGTGATAGTTGGCATCCTTGTCTTGTTCCCTTTGTTATATGTATAGGTTGGAAGAAAGGCCTGATGTAAAAACTGTGGCTGCAGGGGTAGAATAGAGAGACATTATGGCATTTTGAAGCCATCCTGTTATGCCAAATATTGAAAGTACCATCTTTAGGTATCCCCAGTGGACTCTATCAAAGCCTTTTCTGCATCCAAAGAGAGGAGTAGAGAAGGCGCCCGAGAGGGTCCAGCTGGAGAGATCAAGTTGACAAGGTGCCTAGTGCCATCTGGGGCCTGCCGGCCTGGGACAAATCCCACCTGATCAAGGTGGATGAGGTAACATTTTTTGGAGCCTAATTGCTAATAGTTTGGCAAATATCTTGACGTCAGAGTTCAAGAGAGAAACGGGTCTGTAATTTGCTGGATAGGTAGGGTCCTAGTTGGGCTTGGGAATAGTCATGATTACTGCTTTCAACCCCTCATCCCCAGGGGATTTATGGTTAGGTAGTTTGTTGATCACTGATAGGGATGGGCCAGCGGTCTGAGTCAACCGTAAGTTCGCTGAATTTAGAACATTACGAGGCGTTCACAGCGTTTGCTGAATTTAGGACATTATGGGGCGTTCGCAGTGACTTCGCCGCAAAACACCCCATAATGCATTGCGTGCAGACGACGCACACAGCTCCTCCTCCATGGGAGGGCTCCCGCCGTCTGCCCACTGTTTGTTATACAGTTAATTTATATGGTAGGACAGGGCCACCCGACGACGTAAGCGAGCGACCCCGCCCCTTCTGGCATCATGTGACGTCAGAGGGGGCAGGTCATGCAGGTACGTCACCGAGTGGCCTTGCCCTACCATAGAAATAAAGTGTCACAACAAACATAGCCCAGTCGGGGGGGAGCCCTCCCATGGAGGAGGGGTTGTTGTAGCTTTTTTTTGGGGGGGTCCGTCACGCGCCGTGATTGACGATGGATATTTTTTACCCAATACTAATTCCCATGGGGGGGGGTCGGGATCTGGGGGTCCCCTTATTAAAGGGGGATTCCAGATTCTGATAAGCCCCCTGTCCACAGACCCCCACAACCACAGCCCAGGTTGTTGGGAAGAGGCTCTTGCCCCTATCAATATGGGGACAAGGTGCTTTGGGGTGGAGGGCGCAGAGCCCCCCTGCCCCAAAGCACCCATACTCCCTATGTTGAGGGCATGTAGCCTGGTACGGTTCAGGAGGGGGGGCGCTGGCTCATCCCCCCTATCCTGGTCGGCCAGGTTGCATGCTCAGATAAGGGTCTGGTTTGGATTTTAGGGGGGAACCCACATCAATTTTTTTTTTTTAATTCCCCTTAAAATCCAAACCAGACCCAAAGGGCCTGATTTGGACTGGGGGGGGGGGGGGGGACCTGTCCCCCGAATAGTCTTAGACCTTAGGGGGAAATTATTCCCCTGGGGGTCTAGGGCTGGGGGGGGGT
>BLSH010278005.1:0-19465 GCA_018402905.1 Glandirana rugosa | reverse complement strand
GAGTTTAATCTGCAAATCTCCAACTCTAAGCAGCGGTATTTGAAATCTCAAATTCCCCCAACAATCTGATCGTAGAGCACGATCGTAGCGATCGTTGTTCTATGCAGAGCTTGATCTGCAACTCAAAGCAGCGGTATGTGAAATCTCTAATTTCTGCTATCTGTCCTCAGAGCAACAGCACAGACAGCAGTAGTAAAGTAATCTATCTCAGGATGCAGGATCAGGTCTTAAAATGGCTAAAATCTGTCCCTCACGCCGTCAGCTACCTTTCCCTATACTAACCCAAGGAGCATGTGACTGCAGCACTGTGACTCCAGCTTATAAAGAGGCTGGGTCACATGATGCACCGGCCAATCACAGCCATGCCATTAGTAGGCATGGCTGTGATGGCTTCTAAGGGCAAACCAGTGAAACGCTTGTTGATTGGCTGCCCTGCAGCTTCTCAACACGTGGAGTAAAATAGCAGAACCCCGGACCGAACCCGAACGATTTTTGAAATGTCCGGGTCCGGGTCCGTGCCACGGACACCCGAAAGTTCGGTACGGACCCGAACGTTACAGTCCGGGTTCGCTCAACACTACTTGTTTCAGGTTAATGATGATGATATCCTGAATTTGTATTTTCCTGTACTTATTCTAAGATGATTGCAATTACGTACATCATTGCCTGACTGCTTTCTTACTCCTGAATTCAAGTTTTTATATTTATTTTAGCATGATTATATATTTTCTAATTATACAAAATAGGAATTGCCCTCCTTCAAAGCACAGCGCTCAGGATAAATGGGTGTAAGATCTAAACCAAGCTACTGCTAAAATTGAAATATCAAACATCATGTACAGATATTAATACAAGATCAGTCCATTGACCATAGGTCATAAAATGATGGTATTTGTAGCAGCGCTACTAAATGACAGTTCTAGTTCAAGGAATGTATTGACATGCAGCACAGGGTAAACACCGCAAGGGATGATATCCAGAAAGGGGGTGATGTATTAGCAAGATGAAAAACTGGCATGCTTGCACCCACACCGTAAATCCACCACGTGCCTCTCTCTCCCAAAGGGTTTACACTCATCAGATAATGGTGAAAATATATCCTTGTATAATACTCCTGGATTAGTTTCTTCCCACAATCATTCCCGGTACATCGTCATATTGGGATATATAAAAGAAAGATGTACATAGTTTGATCCTGTTTAAGAATTTATTAAATGCCCCATAAAAGTTACACTTACAAAAAAACTGTAAAATTCAGCCACAATGGTAGTCACCGTTCACCCGTTCCGCGTTTGTCTCTCACACAGCCCGCAGTAGGATGTTCAGTTCTCCACTCCCTGTTGCTGACACACAAGCGTCACTTCCGGTTGCCGCTGGGTCACGCCTGATGCATTTCATCATCATGACTGCTTTAGAGGGCACGGCCTCAGCGGCACAAGCAACCATTTTTATACAGGGGGAGAAGAAGGACCGGAGTTAGACGACAGAATGTGTAACAGCAAAAAGGTCATAAACGCAAGGAGACAATGTTGTCACACTCCCAGCACATAACCCCTCTGCCCCTGCTGGCGACTAAGTTAAATGTCACCACCATATATTTAAACAAAGCCAGATACTATCCGGTACAGACAATATTGGCACATAAAAAGAGTATACTACTTGCTTCCAAGTCTTTGTACCTCAATAATTCATAGTTATGTATATCATGGAGCTAGTCTATCCTAATAAATGAGCAAGTGAATAATAATAATAATAATAATAATAATAAATACATTTAATTAAAATATAATCTGGCTAAAAAGCATTGTACAAAATCTAACTGTATAAATACAAATTACAATCCCATAATTCAGAGATAACAAAAAAATCATTTGCCATTTGTCACAAATTCATAAAAACAATAAAAAGAACTAAGATGCACAAAATTCAAAAAATTCAAAAATTTCATCATGATCCTAAAACCATTCTCTCCTTATACTGTCTATCTATATATCAGGTGTCACTAATAAAGCAATTTAAATCTAGATCTATGTTTAGGCCTTTTGGCGCTAAAGTGTCAGCTAGATAGATCCACTTGGCTTCGTGCTTTGAAAGCTCCCTCACCATATTTGACCCTCGCCAGGTTGACTTGATCTAATAAACCCCCCAAAATGTTAATCCTGTTGGGTCCTGGCCATGATGGAGCTTAAAATGTAAGGACACATTATGGTCCTTAAAATCCAAATGAATATTAGTTAAATGTTCTGCAATCCTTACTTTTAGTTGTCTCTTTTTTGGCCAGTATATAATAGCCCACATGGGCACTGCAGGGCATAGACAATATGAGTCATATTACACGTAATAAACTCTCTTTTCCATTGGCTGGAGGTATAAATCTATCCATTCCTCTCATGGTGCATGTGACTCCTTTACACGCCTTGCACCTCCTACTGGCAAAAAAAACACTACAATCACAAAAGGATAACGGTCTGCTGGGAGGGTCTATAACTCTTTTTAACGACCCTATCACCAATATTAGGGGCCTTACAATATATGAATTTAGGAGCCACTGGATGGACACATTTTGATGTTTTATCCAAGGTTAGTACATGCCAATGCTGTTTAAATATGGCCTCAACTTCCCTGAACTGGGAGTGAAAACCAGTAATAAACCTCCATTCATGGCTATTATCGAGTTCTCTGACTGGTTCATCCTCCAAAAGCTGTTCCCTTGGAAGGCTTGCCACTTCATTTATTACATTTTCCAGTTGTTGGGGGTGATAACCTTTTTCCTCAAAATGTTTCTTAATTACAGTTGACTGTTCAAAAAAATCTTCAATGGTAGAACAGATCCTCCTCACCCTTTGATGTGTCCTTTTGGAATGTTCTTTAACCACAGTGGGTGATTCCCACTTTGCAGGGGGAGATAACTGTTTTTGTCTATAGGCTTGAAGTAGACCTTAGATTCCAGGCCTCCACTCCTCCTACAGACAGTCACATACAAAAAGTGTATTTGTACTTTGGTCCACTGACTGGTGAACTTGATATTGTTTTTATTATTATTTAGATGTTCATGGAATTGGATGAATGGGTGCCCACCCATATCAAAAATAGGTAATCAATAAAGCGCCTATAAAATGCTAGTTCTTTCTTCCTATGGGCAAAAACATACTTATCGTCCCATTCACTCATGAAAAGGTTGGCAATGCTTGACGCAAACTTCACGCCCATCTCCACATCTTTGTTCTGAGTGAAATACTGATCAGCATACCAAAAGTAATTATGAGCCAAGCAATATTCGAGAGAATCCCTCAAAAATTCTTTCTGTTTATGGGGTAGATCCTCTCTTTGAATTAAGGCCCGATTTAAAGCCAATAAGACATCTTCATGTTGTATGGCTGTATATAGCGCCGAGACATCAGCTGTCACTAGATACAGTTCCATATCCTCCGTGACCACCACTTCCTGTAATAACTGTAAAAAATTCTTTGTATCTTTTAGATACACTTTAGTGGTGGACACGCTGGCCTGAAGAAAGTTAGCTAGATACTGGCCCATTCTAGCAGTTACAATGGGTCTCGCACGGGGAGGGGTTTGTAGGGTCTTTATGAATCTTGAAAAAAAGTATAGATCAATGGTATACGACAACTGCTAGGTACCAAATACTTTTTTCTTTATATGTTAGTGGTGTACTAAAATCAGGTGTACTAACATCTAAAGAATAAAGTATTTGGTACCTAGCAGCTGTAGTATACCAACGATCTATACCCTTCCTAAGATTCATAAAGAATTTTTTACAGTTATTACAGGAAGTGGTGGTCACGGAGGATATGGAACTGTATCTAATGACAGCTGATGCCTCGGCGCTATATACAGCCATACAACATGAAGATACTTTATTGGCTTTAGATCGGGCCTTAAGTCAAAGAGGATCTACCCCATAAACATAAATAATTTTTGAGAGATTCTCTTGAATATTGCTTGGCTCATAATTACTTTTGGTGCACTGATCTGTGTTTTACTCAGAAGAAAGGTTGGCGATGTGTGCAAAATTTGCACCAAGCATCGCCAACCTTTTCATGACTGAATGGGAGGATAGGTATGTTTTCGCAAATAGGAAGAAAGAACTAGTATTTTATAGGCGCTTTATTGACGACCTATTTTTGATATGGGTGGGCACAGAAGAAACCTTGATCCTATTCCTTGAACATCTAAATAATAATAAAAACAATATCAAGTTGGCCAGTCAGTGGAGCAAAGGACAAATACACTTTTTGGATGTGACTGTCTGTAGGAGGAGTGGAGGTCTGGAAACTGAGGTCTACTTCAAGCCTATAGACAGAAACAGCTATCTCCCCTTACAAGGGGGGCACCACCCACTGTGGTTAAAGAACATTCCGAAAGGACAAATCACAAGGGTGAGGAGGAACTGTTCTACCATTGAAGTTTTTTTGAACAGTCAACTGTGATTAAGAAACATTTTGAGGAAAAAGGTCATCACCTCCAACAACTGGAAAAAGTAATAAATGAAGTGTCAAGTCTTCCAAGGGAACAGCTTTTGGAGGATAAACCAGTCATGGAACCCGATAATAGCCATCAATGGGGGTTTTCATTCCCAGTTCAGGGAAGTTGAGGCCATATTTAAACAGCATTGGCATGTACTAACCTTGGATAAAACATTAAAATCTGTCCTTCCTCTGGCTCCAAAATTCATACACAGTATCTCACAAAAGTGAGTACACCCCTCACATTTTTGTAAATATTTTATTATATATTTTCATGTGACAACACTGAAGAAATTACACTTTGCTACGATGTAAAGTAGTGAGTGTACAGCTTGTATAACAGTGTAAATTTGCTGTCCTCTCAAAATAACTCAACACACAGCCATTCATGTCTAAACTGCTGGCAACAAAAGTAGTACACCTATAAGTGAAAATGTCCAAATTGGGCCCAAGATGTCAATATTTTGTGTGGCCACCATTATTTTCCAGCACTGCCTTAACCCTCTTGAGCATGCAGTTCACCAGAGCTTCACAGGTTGCCACTGGAGTTCTCTTCCAGTGGCAACATCATGGAGCTGGTTAGAGACCTTGCGCTCTTCCACCTTCTGTTTGACTATGCCCCACAGATGCTCAATAGGGTTTAGGTCTGGAGACCTGCTTGGCCAGTCCATCACCTTTTCCCTCATCTTCTTTAGCAAGGCAGTGGTCATCTTGGAGGTGTGTTTAGAGTCGTTATCATGTTGGAATATTGCCCTGCGGCCCAGTCTCCGAAGGGAGGAGATCATGCTCTGGTTCAGTATGTTACAGTATATGTTGCCATTCATGGTTCCCTCAATGAAATGTAGCTCCCCAATGCTGGCAGCACTCATGCTGCCCCAAACCATGACACTCCCACCACCATGCTTGACTGTAGGCAAGACACACTTGTCTTTGTACTCCTCACCTGGTTGCTGCCACACATGCTTGACACCATCTGAACCAAATAAGATTATCTTGGTCTCGTCAGACCACAGGACATGGTTCCAGTAATCTATGTTCTTAGTCTGCTTGTCTTCAGTAAACTGTTTGTGGGCTTTCTTGTGCATCATTTTTATACGAGGCTTCCTTCTGGGACGACAGTCATGCAGACCAATTTGATGCAGTGTGCGGCGTATGGTCTGAGCACTGACAGGCTGACCCCCCCACCCCTTCAACCCCTGCAGCAATGCTGGCAGCACTCATTCATCTATTTACCAAAGATAACCTCTGGATATGATGCTGAGCATGTGCACTCACCTTCTTTGGTCGACCATGGCGAGGCCTGTTCTGAGTGGAACCTGTCCCGTTAAACAGCTGTATGGTCTTGGCCACCGAGCTGCAGCTCAGTTTCAGGGTCTTAGCAATCTTCTTATAGCCTAGGCCATCTTTATGTAGAGCAACATTTTTTTTTTTCAGATCCCCAGAGAGTTCTTTATCATGAGGTGCCATGTTGAACTCCCAGTGACTAGTATGAGAGAGTGAGAGCGATAACCCCAAATTGAACACACCTGCTCCCCATTCAGATCTGAGACCTTGTAACACTAATAAGTCACATGACACCGGGAGGGAAAATGACTAATTGGGCCCAATTTGGACATTTTCACTTAGGGTTGTACTCACTTTTGTTGCAAGCAGTTTAGACATTAATGGATGTGTGTTGAGTTATTTTGAGGGGACAGCAAATTGACACTGTTACACAAGCTGTGCACTCACTACTTTACATTGTAGCAAAGTGTCATTTTTTCGTTGTTGTCACATGAAAAGATATAATAAAATATTTAATAAAATGTGAGTGGTGTACTCACTTTTGTGAGATACTGTATCATAAGGCCCCTAATATTGGTGATAGGGTCATTAATAGAGTTATAGACCCTCCCAGCAGATGGCTATCCTTTTGGAATTGTAGTGGTTTTTTTTTGCCTGTAGGAGGTGCAATGCGTGTAAAGGAGTTGCATGCACCATGAGGGGAATAGATAGATTTATACCTCCAGCCAATGGAAAAGAATTAAAAGTCAAAGAGTTTATTACGTGTAATATGACTCATATTGTCTATGCCCTGCAGTGCCCGTGTGGGCTATTATATATTGGCTGAACAAAGAGACAACTAAAAGTAAGGATTGCAGAACATTTAACTAATATTCTTTTGGGTTTTAAGGACCATAATATGTCCTTACATTTTAACCTCCGTCATGGCCAGGACCCAACAGGATTAACATTTTGGGGGGTTGATAAGATCAAGTAGACCTGGCGAGGGTCGAATATGGTGAGGGAGCTTTCAAAGCGCTAAACCAAGTGGATCTATCTAGCTGATACTTTAGCGCAAAAGTCCTAAACATAGATCTAGATTTAAATTGCTTTATTAGCGGCACCTGATATATAGATAGACAGTATAAGGAGAGGATGGTTTTAGGCTCATGATGAAATTTTTGAAATGTTTGAATTTTGTGCATCTTAGTTTTTTTATTGTTTTTGTGAATTTCTGACAAATGACAAATGATTTTATTTTTATCTCTGAATTATGGGATTGTAATTTGTATTTATACAGTTAGGTTTTGTCCAATGCAATTTATCCTGATTATATTTTAATTTATTTTATTTATTATCATTATTATTATTCACTTGTTCATTTATTAGGATAGACTAGCTCCATGATATACATAACTACGAATTATCGAGGTACAAAGACTTGAAAACAAGTAGTATCCTCTTTTTTATGTGCTGATATTTAGTGGTGCACCGAACGGAAATTTTGGTGCCGAAAACCGAAACCGAAAATGCAGGTGGCACTGATTGGCACTGACAGGTGACACTGGATGGTACTGGCAAGTGACACTGGCAGGTGGCACTAATTGGCACTGACATGCAGCACTGGATGGTACTGGCATGTGGCACTGATTGGCACTGATAGGCAGCACTGGATGGTACTGGCAGGTGGCACTGATTGGCACTGACAGGTGGCACTGGATGGTACTGGCAGATGGCACAGATTGGCACTAACAGGCAGCGCTGGATGGTATTGGCAGGTGGCACTGGCATGTGGCACTGATTGGCACTGGTTGGCATTGACAGGCAGCAGTGGATGGTACTGGCAGGTGGCACTGATTGGCACTGGTTGGCACTGATAGGCGGCCCTGGATGGTACTGGCAGGTGGCACTGGCATGTGGTACTGGATGGCACTGGCAGAAGAGATTAGAAGATTCACAAAGCCCAGAGCTCGCTGCTTGTACGAGTCTCTCTGCATGAAACTGTCAGCTAATTACACTGAATGCCGAGACAGAGCTGTCAGATTTTCACGCTGAGATCGGAGGTGGGCAGGACCGAACAGCAAACACCCACCCAGCCCCTGTCTTATTGACTGGCATTTGATAGTTGTCCAGTCCCGCCCACCTCCTGACATCAACTTGAAAATCTGACAGCTCTCTCTCTCTCTCTCTCTCTGGATTCAGTGTAATTAGCTGGCAGTTTCATGCACAGAGCGGCTCGTACAAGCAGCGTGCTCTGTGCATTGTGAATCTTCTAATCTCTGGCATCCATTGTGGGGTATGTGATGCACACATACCCCTGCAATCTACGGTATCCGAGGCGGACCCCGTCCCCTTTTTGGTATCGGCCCGTTTTTCTTTTTCGGCTGATACCGAAAACATTGATTTTGGCCGAAAATGCTGATAATTTTCGGCGGCCAAAATTTCGGTGCATCCCTACTGATATTGTCTATACTGGATAGTATCTGGCTTTGTTTAAATATATGGTGGTGACATTTAGCTTGGTCGCCAGCAGGGGCAGAGGGGTTATGTGCTGGGAGTGTGACGACATTGTCTCCTTGCGTGCACGACCTTTTGCTTTGATGCGCTGCCATCTAACTCCGGCCCTTCTTCTCCCCTTGTATAATAATAGTTGCTTGCACCGCTGAGGCCACGCCCTCTGAAGCAGTCGTGATGACGAAACGCGTCAGTACATCACCCAGCAGCAACCGGAAGTGACACTTGCATGTCACCAACAGGAAGTGGAGAACTGAACAACCTACTGTGGGCTGTGTGAGAGACAGACGCGTAACGGGTAAACGGTGACTATCATATATACATTGTGGCGGAATTTTACTTTTTGTAACTTTTATGGGGCATTTAATAAAGGCTTAAACAGGATCACACTATGTACACCTTCCTTCTTTATACCCCACTATGACGGTGTACCGGGAATGATTGTGGGAAGAAACTAATCCAGGAGTATTATACAAGGATATATTTTCACCATTATCTGGTGAGTGTAAACCCTTTGGGGGAGAGAGGCACGTGGTGGATTTACGGTGTGGGTGCACGCATGCCAGTTTTCATCTTGCTAATACATCACCCCCTTTCTGGATATCATCACTTGCGGTGTTTACCCTGTGCTGCATGTCAATACATTCCTTGAACTAGGACTGTCATTTAGTAGCGCTGCTACAAATACCAGCATTTTATGACCTATGGTCAATGGACTAATCATGTTTTCTAATTGTTTAAACTTGATTATTTTCTAAAATCAAAACAAATTAAAATAAATTGAGTTCACTTTTCATTGAGTGTGATTGGTAAGATTACCTTTGCTTTTAAGTTTAGTTTTTTTTAGTCAATAATGCAATAATAAAAATTATAGTGTATAGCAAACATTTATTTATTCATTTATACACAGACAGACACACACACTCACACGCTTTTTATTCCTAAATCAATACAAAAAAAATAATAAACCACCAAATAATTATGCTTTGGGTGCTATAGGGTAATGCTGCACACTATGTATCGGAAACAGGAAAAAACCCACCAAAATAACAAGCAAAAAGAGTGCAAAACTTCTGACCATAAAAATCACACTGAAAGTAAACAATAAAGTGATACCAATAATATGAGCACCAATAAAAATACTGAGAGACCGTTTAAAGGCTCAGGAACCCTTTGCTGTTATATGGCATAATTGGATGATTAGAGTGGGACACTTTGAGCCTAGAATATTGCACCTTTTCACAATATTCTAATTTTCTGAGATTGTGGATTTGGGGTTTTCATGAGCTGTAAGCCATAATTATCACAATTATGACAAATCATGGCTTGAACTATCTTGCTTTGCATGTAATGAGTCTATCTCATATATTAGTTTCACCTTTTAAGTTGCATTACTGAAATAAACGAACTTGCACATTCTAATTTTTCGAGTATCACCTGTACCTATCTCCAAACAAAGGCCTTAAGCTAAGGCCAGCTCCTGGCTAATAATGGATATGTACACCTGTGCACTCACATACCCTACAGGTCTCCAGGAAGGCCTGGACACATGATTGAAGGATTGAAGGATTTGTTCCATGCAAGACACTTTAACATAGGGGTCTCCAAACTATGGCCCTCCAGTTGTTCAGGAACTACAATTCCAATCATGTCTGTGCATATCAGTTTTACAATGCCTCATGGGACATGTTGTTTCCCAACAGTTGGAGGGCCGTAGTTTGGAGATGCCTGCTTTAAAGCCTTCAAGCTCCAGTCCCTGATCTGGGATTACAAGACATGGAGTGTCTGGGCCTAGACTTGAACCTGGGACTTTTGCTGTCTCTGGAAATCACAGTTCTCACTGAGCTACCTGAGATGCTGGACAGCACCCTATTTGATCCATTAGAATATTATGCAGAGTATTGATTTAACGCTGGAAGCTTGTTGTATACAGCAAACGGCTTTATCTTTCATGGAGAATTTTCACATCATGTCTTACAGGGACAAGAACTTAATAACAAACAAGAACACAGAACAGAGGAATGATAACACTTCCTCTTATTACCTTATATCATAGAATATATGTACTATACTCTATAATATTACAGCGCAACCTGCTTGTATAGACAGCTATAATGCATATTTGCAGTTCACAGTATAACGTAACATTGCTGTTGCTTTTCCAACATGGAAAACCCCACCTTGTGCTCTGACTTCTGCTGAACCATGAACTCTTTGCTCCTCCAATGAACTTGCTGATTTAAGCCATGCCTCTGCATTTCCTGTTTGCCAGATTATTGTGCTCTCTTCAGCCAGTATCTTACTCTCATCTTCCCTGCTGCCTTCCATATTGTGCTACCACTCTTTATCAACCCTTGGCTTTTTCCTTGAGTAAGCTTCTGCCTGATCCCAACTTGCACCTGCTCTATACTGACCTTTGGCTTGCTTTATTGACTTTTGTTTGAACCTTACCTGCTTATCCGCTTCTGGGCCCAGCTTGCTCACCTCCTGGTGGGGCAATCCTGATGGCCGCGACCTGGTACTAACACATAGCAAAATCCATCTCCACCAACAGGAGCTCTGGTGAATACTGGTTAGCACCTCAGGTGA
The DNA here is from genome assembly GCA_018402905.1 of Glandirana rugosa. Lineage (NCBI taxonomy): Eukaryota > Metazoa > Chordata > Amphibia > Anura > Ranidae > Glandirana > Glandirana rugosa. The sequence goes on along the minus strand of BLSH010278005.1, from coordinate 8,615 downwards.
GCCAACGTCATCTGCCAGGATGACTGCCTGTGTCGGTGGAAGATGGTGGTAGTCCCACCTCTGCTATAGCAACCGGTCCTCAAGCCTGACCCCTGATCATGACATGGTGACTACTGATAAGCTAGTTGTCTCCATTCAAAAAGTAGGGTCTAACACTGTCCCTGTATGTATGTGTATATATATATATATATATATATATATATATATATATATATATATAGTGGCATTATGAAAGGCGAGGTGATCGATGGACATTATGTTTCACCTCTCATGCGTTCATTTGCAGGAAATTAGGGTGGAGTCCAGTCCGGGTTTTACCAGCCACCTTGGCAGGGTTGGCTCCAGACCAGATTTTGTGGTACACTTTTGTCCACCAACAGGTGGTATAAATAAGCAGTAGAGCAAATATTTGCTCTGGCCTGGGACTCAGGAGTCATCATGCCAGAGAGAGCTGATGAATTGAAGTTTGCTGTATGACTGAAACAAAAGGTTTGCATGATCTTTGTTTTGTGGGTGACTGGGATAAGCCCTTCACCCTTCACCAGGAAACTGTAAATGTTTAGTTAGTGCTTGGATGGCAAGGATTTATTCTTTGTTTTGTTTGATTTACCTGCAACCTTTTAAATAAACCTGGCTACAAGTCAGATTTTAAGAAAACCTGCCGTTTGGACTACCTTTTTCCCAGGGAAGGTGACCCCCATTAAGCTAACCCCCCACACGTGGTGGAGGATGTGGGTATCTTCCTAGACAAGTGGAAAGATGGAGAATGTGTTAAAAGCCCTACTGCAGGCCACTGCAACCCAGCAGGAAACTAATCGCCAGCAACAGGAAACAAATCAACTGCTCGCACAGGCCCCTGCAGCGCAGCAGGAGGCAAATCTCCAGCAGCAGGAGCGAATCACCAGGCCATTGCAGCCCAGCAGGAAACCAACTGTCAAGTCACAGAGGCCATGGCAGCCCAGCAGGTGGCAAATCGCCAGCAGGTGGAGGCAAATAACCCCGCTCTCTAATTTTTGACATAATACACCTCACCAAGATTGTGGAGCGTGCGGTCATGGACCGTTATTTACATGCGCTTCCTGCCACTTTGAGGAAGTGGGTCAGCCATGGGGACCCTAAGACGGCAAACCAGTTGGAAGACCTTGTGGAGAGATATACTTGTTGAACCCATCCGTGCCCCGCTCCAATGTCTCTAGGGGTGAAAATCGCCCGAAGCATCTGGTAAGACTGTTCCAGGGTTCAAGGGAGTGGGGAAAAATTAATAGGCTGTTGCTACAGATAATGAGACTATGAGCTCAGGACCTGGAGACTGTCCAAATAGGTCAGGAAGATCTCTGAGGCTGTTTGGAGGACTGGATACAGAAAATTTTATCGCCGTCATGCATTAGGTCATATTGCTACTAACTATTCTATAAATGATGAACCAATGCAATGTGATAATGCTTATTTGAAAAAATGCATGTCTTTTTTTGCGCAGGTTGCATGTACTGCATCATGTCAGGGATGCATGGAAAAACAAATGTGTATGATTTCAGTTGATGGAAAGCCACTCACTGCCCTTATAGATTTTGATAGTGTAGTGACATTAGTCAAAGGTGATTTTGTAAATCCTGAAAAGTTACACCCTAGCATTAGAGTTGAGCGGACACCTGGATGTTTGGGTTCGGTGGCTTTGGCCGAACTTCGCGAAAAAGTTCAAGTTCGGCCCGAACTTGACCCCGAACCTCATTGAAGTCAAAGGTGACCCGAACTTTTGGGCACTAAAATGGCTCTAAAAAAGTCCTGGAAAGGGCTAGAGGGTTGCAAAAGGAAGCAAAATGGGGGTAAGAGTAGGACAAGTGCCCTGCAAATAAATGTGGATAGGGAAATAACATAAAATCACATAAAAAATAAAAAATGGAGGAGGAGATGGATGTGGAATAGGAGGTGGAGGAGGCGGTGACCGTGGAGGTGTAGGTGGAAGTGGCGGTGGAGGAGGAGGAGGTAGCCAACACTGTTTTTTGTTTGTTTGTTTTTTTTTATAATTGGCTTGTCTGTGATAACGCCCCCTGTGCAAAACACAAGTTCAGACAATACACTGGCTACAGGGCAGGCCAGCACCTCCAAGGCATAAAGGGCAAGCTCAGGCCATGTGCCCAATTTGGAGACCCAGAAGTTGAATGGGGCAGACCCATCAGTCAGTACGTGTAGGCGTGTGCACACATACTGTTCCACCACGTTGCTGAAATGATGCCTCCTGCTAAGATGTTGCCTATCAGCTGGTGGTGCTGTTTGTTGTGGCGTGTTGCTGACAAAGCTTTTCCACATTTCGGTCATGCTAACCCTGCCTTCTGAGGTGCTGGCGGTGCCACAGCTGCGTTGGCGACCTCTTCCTCCTCCTCCTCTGCCTTCGCCTTGTGCTTCCATTTAGACCCCGGTGTAATTTGGGAATGCCCTCAGCAGCGCATCTACCAGTGTGCGCTTGTAGTCGCGCATCTTCCGATCACGCTCCAGTGAGGGAATTAAGGGCGGCACGTTGTCCTTGTAACGGGGATCCAGCAGGGTGGCCACCCAGTAATCAGCACAAGTTGCAATGTGGGCAACTCGGCTGTCGTTGCGCAGGCACCGCAGCATGTAGTCGCTCATGTGTGCCAGGCTGCCCAGAGGCAAAGACAAGCTGTCCTCTGTGGGAGGTGTATCATCTGTGTCCTCCGTATCCCCCCAACCACGCTCCAGTGATGCCCTCAAGCTGCGTTGGGTGCCACCCTGCTGTGAACATGGTTCCTCCTCGTCCTCCTCATCCTCCAGAACTGTGCCCTGGCTTGAAATTTTTTTACCTAGCCTATGCTGGTGCAGGAACCCACCTTCCGAGCTTCTTGTGAATGACTGGCCTGATAACCATGCAAATGACCCCTCTTCCTCCTGTGCCACATCCTCTTCCATCATCGCCCGAAGTGTTTTTTTCAAGGAGACATAGAAGTGGGATAGTAACGCTGAGAACAGCGTCATCGGCACTGGCCATGTTGGTGGAGTACTCAAAACACCGCAATATGGTACACAGGTCTCGCATGGAGGCCCACTCGTTGGTGGTGAAGTGGTGTTGTTCCGCAGAGCAACTGACCCGTGCCTGCTGCAGCTGAAACTCCACTATTGCCTGCTGCTGCTCGCACAGTCTCTCCAGCATGTGCAAGGTGGAGTTCCACCTTGTGGGCACGTCGAATAGGAGGCGGTGAGCGGGAAGGCCAAAGTTCCGCTGCAGCGCAGGCAGGCGAGCAGCAGCAGGGTGAAAACACTGAAAGCGTGCACAGACGGCCCGCACTTTCTGCAGCAACTCTGACATATCCGGGTAGTTTTTTAGAAATTTCTGCACAATCAAATTCAGCACAGGCAAGGGATGTGCGTCAAACTGGCTAGGCCCAGAGCTGCTACGAGATTTCACCCATTATCGCACACCACCAGGCCCGGCTTGAGGCTCAGTGGCAACAACCACTCATCGGTCTGTTGTTCAATGCCCGTCCACAGCTGCTGCGCAGTGTGGGGTTTATCATCCAAACATATCAGTTTTAAAACAGCCTGCTGTCGTTTCCCCCTGGATGTGCTGAAGTTGGTGGTGAAGGTGTTACGCTGACCGGATGAGGAGGTGGTAGAGGAGGAGGAGGAAGCGCAGTAGGAAGAGGAGGCAACAGGAGGCAAAGAGAAATGCCCTGCAATCCTCGGTGGCGGAAAGACATGCGCCAAACTGCTATCCGCCTCAGGCCTACCCGCCACTACATTTGCCCAGTGTGCAGTTAGCGAGATATAGCGTCCCTGCCCGTGCTTACTGGTCCACGTATCAGTGTTTATGTGGACCTTGCCACAGATGGCGTTGCGCAGTGCACACTTGATCTTGTCCCTGACTTGTTTGTGCAGGGAAGGGATGGCTCACCTGGAAAAGTAGTGGCGGCTGGGAAACACGTACCGTGGGACAGCCACTGCCATCAGGTTTTTAAAACTGTCCGTGTCCACCAGACGGAATGACAGCATTTCAAAGGCCAGGAATTTTGAAATGCTGGTATTCAGGGCCAGGGATCGCAAGTGGGTAGGGGGGTACTTCCTCTTTCTCTCCAGTGTTTGGGAGATGGACAGCTGTAAGCTTCCATGGGACCATGGTGTGGAAATGCTTGGGTACGGTGGCGGACATGGTGACGTTGCTGTCACATCGTCTGTTTGCTGAGTGGCAGGTGACACTGGCACTGTAGAGGTGGAGGAAGAGGCTGAGGCCGCAGCAGAAGAGGAAGCAGGAGGAGCTTGAGGTGCTTATTCTACTGCAGCTCGTGCTTTGCATGTAGATGCCTGGTCATGCAGGTTGTGCTCAGGTTTCAAACATTTATGCCTTGCTTCAGGTTCTGATTGTACAGCGTGCAAACCACTCGTGTCTTGTCATCAGCACATTGTCTGAAGAACTGCAACACCAGGGAATTCCTTTGAGCTGCCTTTGGTGTGCTAGGTCCCTGGGTGCAGTGGGTAGTAGCAGGCGTACTGTCTACCTGCTTCCTCTTTTGCTGTGCTGGTGCCTCTGTGCGACCACCACCTCTTCCTCCAAACTGTAGCTGTCACTCGCATGACCTTCATTCCATGTGGGGTCTAGGACCTCATCATCCTCCACATCATCTTCCACCCACTCTTCACCATTGCCCTCCTTGTCAGTCTGCACACTGTAGAAAGCCGCAGCAGTTGGCACTTGTGTTTCGTCATCATCAGAGACGTGCTTCTGTGGTGTTTCCATGTCCTCATCCTGAAACAGAAGTGGTTGGGCATCGGTGCACTCAATGTCTTCCACTTCTGGGGCAGGGCTATGTGGATGGCCCACGGAAAGCACAACATCAGAGTCATCAAAAAGCATAAGAGACTGCTGCATGACTTGGGGCTCAGACTCCTTGGCTGATTTACAAGGGGCTGAGGTGAAAGACAGATAGCCATGAGGTTCAGGTGCCAACTCTGAGCTTTCAGCAAGGGACCGGGTGGGAGACAATGTGAAGGAACTGGAGGCATTGTCAGCCACCCAATCTATCGCCTGTACTTGTTCTGGCCTCACCATTCGTTGAGCGGCATTCGGGCCTACCAAATAACGTTAAAGGTGCTGTCAGCTACTTGCACCTGAGGAAGGTGTTTCACTTGTGCATGTAGCTGGCACAAATCGACCACATCCTCTCCTTGCAACAGGAGCTTTACCAGCAGCACCACGACCACGTCCCTTATTTGACGCTCTCCTCATTCTGGACGCAAATGTACTATTTAGCACAAATTTATATTATTTTTTAAACCGGCAATGTGCAATTTTGTGCAAGAAATGCACAGCAAGGTGCAAATGTACTATGTAGCACTATTTATTATACTTTTTTTTTTAAACCAGCAATGTAGACACACTTTTTAATTTTGTGCAAGAAATGCACAGCAAGGTGCAAATGTACTATGTAGCACTATTTATTAATAATAATAAAAAAAAGAATAATAAATTATTATTCTTTTTTTTTAAACCAGCAATGTAGACACACGTTTTATTTTTGTGCAAGAAATGCACCGCTGGCCGCAAATGTAGGATTTAGAATTTTTTTTTTTAAACCAGCAATGTAGACGCACTTTTTATATTTGTGCAAGAAATGCACCGCTGGCCGCAAATGTAGTATTTAGAATATTTTTTTTTCAAACCAGCAATGCAGACACACTTTTTATTTTTGTGCATGAAATGCACCGCTGGCCGCAAATGTAGTATTTAGAATTTTTTTTTTTTTAAAACCAGCAATGTAGACGCACATTTTAATTTTGTACAAGAAATGCCCCGCTGGCCACAAATGTAATATTTTGCACAAAAAAAAAAAAAAATAGTAGGCATGGCTGTGATGGCTTCTAGCAAACAAGTGAAACACTTGTTGATTGGCTGCCCTGCAGCTATTCAAAAGGCATGAAAAAATACCCGAACCCGGACTTTTTCTCAAATGTCCAGGTTCGGGACACGGACACCCTAAAATCCGGTACGAACCCAAACTCTACAGTTCGGGTTCGCTCAACTCTACCTAGCACTATTTGGGTTATTTGCATACATGGTGACACACGTGATTACCAGACTGTTGCGGTTGAGTTTGATACCCCTTGGGGCACTGTGACACATTCAGTGGGAGTGGTACCTTCACTTCTTCATGAAGTCCTAGTGGGGAGAGATTTTCCACACTTTTGAAGCTTATGGGGAAACAAAAAGGACAGAGTTCCCCCTGCTGAGAAAACACTGGAACTCACTCCAGATTCTTTTGATTGCAAAATTGAAAAGGAAACTGCTGGTGGGTCCAACGGAGGGGTAGATTATTTTCCTTTTCTGTAATGGCTGGGGAGCAGGAGGAGCTGCATTCCAGCCCCCAGCTTGAGGATAATGAACAAGGAATTATCTCTGGCTCTAATAGTGAGAGCGGACAGAATGTGATGCCTGACTTAGAAGTCAAGAAAGATGATTTTTGTACGGAACAATTAAGAGACTCCACACTCATTAGAACCAGAGAAAACATTAAAATGATTGATGGCAAACCTGTTGAACCCATTGAACGCAATGTAGGGGTGTCTTTTCCCTACATGACTCTTAAAAATAACTTGCTTTATCAAGTGGTAAAGCAAAGGGAGGAGGAGGTAGAGCAATTAGTGGTTTCCAAACCCTATCGCCAGATGCTATTAGATTTGGCCCATGGTCATATAATGGAAGGACATCTGGGAATAGAGAAAACTAAAGAGATTTGTTTAGCCTGTGTTACATGCAGATGTCAAAGAATATAGTGAGTTATGCCCAAAGTGTCAGTATTCTATGCCACCGCCCCATTTTCGCAGTCTGCTGGTACCGTTACCGATAATTGAAGTGCCTGTTGAAAGAATTGGCATGGATCTGGTGGGACCAGTGGTAAATTCTGTTTGGGGCCATCAGCACATACTGGTAATACTGGACTGACTATGGCACACGGTATCCTGAAGCCATTCCCTTGCGTAATACCTCAGCTACTGTAAGTCTATTGCCAAAGAGCTTGTCCAGGTATTTAGTTGGGTGGGTATTCCAAAAGAGATATTAATGGATCAAGGCACAACATTTATGTCCAGAGTTACTAAAGAATTGTGTAAGTTGTACAAAATTTCCCATCTCCATACATCTGTCTACCACCCCCAAACTGATGGTCTTGTGGAGAGATTTAACAAAATGCTTAAAAGCATGTTTAAAAAGGTGGTGGGCAAAGAGGGAAGAAATTGGGATTTTTTGCTATCATACCTCATGTTTGCCATACGAGAGGTACCTCAGGCATCTACAGGTTATTCCCCCTTTGAACTACTGTATGATAGACTTCCCCGGAGATTGCTAGATGTCGCAAAATAAATGTGGGAGGGGAGTCCACGCCTTATAGAAGCATCATTGAGCATATCTCACTGATACAAGATAGAATCGAGGCTGTCATGCCACTTGTACGGGAACATATAGAGCAAGCCCAGGAGTCCCAGAGAAGGGTTTATAATCGGGGTGCCAAGACCCGGACCTTCAACCCGGGGGATAGAGTGCTGGTACTAGTCCCCACGGTTGAGAGTAAATTCCTAGCCAAGTGGCAAGGTCCCTTTGAAATTATGGAAAGAGTAGGGGAAGTAAACTACAAAGGAAACCAGAAAAAATATATCATGTCAATCTCTTGAAACCTTGGAAGGACAGAGAGATCAACCCCCCAAAAGGACATGGCCCCATAGACACCGGAGGTATCTATAACTGAAACCTTGTCAGTGGCCCAACAAAAGGATGTTAAAGAGTTTGTGAGTAAGAATAGACTTTTTCTCTCACCTACCTGGAGTTATACAACATGACATAATTATGGAACCAGGTGTCCACATAAATGTAAAGCCCTATAGAATACCCAAGGCTAGGCGGCAAGCTGTTGCAAATGAAATAAAGAACACGTTGAAGTTAGACGTGATAGAGGAGTCCCACAGTGACTGGTCAAGTCCCACAGTGTTGATCCCAAAGCCAGACGGTAATATAAGGGTTTGTAATGATTTCAGGAAGTTGAATAGCGTGTCCAAATTCGATGCGTACCCAATGCCTCGGATCGACGAGCTCATTGACAGATTGGGGAATGCCAGGTACATAACTATGGTAGACCTGACTAAAGGTTATTGGCAGATACCCCTAACAGAATCTGCAAAAGAGAAGACTGCCTTTTCTACTCCTGAGGGGTCATTCCAATATACGTGGATGCCTTTTGGTTTGCATGATGTTCCTGCCTCATTCCAGAGAATGATGGACAAGACATTGAGACCGCATAGCCAATACACAGCCGTCTATTTTGACTATGTAGTGATCCCCAGCCAAGTGTGGGACTCTCATTTGCCCTGGGTGCAAGCAGTAGTAAATCCCCTTAGGAAAGTAGGACTCACTGCCAACCCAAAAAATGTGCCATAGGCTTGGAGGAGGCTAAGTACCTTGGCTACATTATTGGTCGAGGGCTGATTAAGAATTGATTGTTAGAAACACCACCTAGGGGAGTAAGCCCTGTTGCCGTCATCCCTATTCTGCAATTGTTGAGTGGGACCCCCTCACGTGGGATTGGGATTTTTACAGGCACACTGAATAGTGAATCGTTTTA
>BLSH010277968.1:3405582-3416620 GCA_018402905.1 Glandirana rugosa | reverse complement strand
TCGAGGTCAAGCAAGGGGTCGAGGTCTTTTTTTCATCTTGTACGACGTACAAAATACGTGACTTGACATGACCTTGCGCCATTTTACGTAGTTTTTGCGTGGCCTCGCGTGGATGTACGTGGTTTTTACGTGACCTTGAGTGTACGGGATTCTTTTTTTCCCCCTTATTTGACGTGACCCATGTCGGACCATTTTGACACTTTTTTGGGACCATTGGCATTTATACAGCGATCAGTGCTATAAAAATGCACTGATTACTGTGTAAATGCCATTGGCAGTGAAGGGGTTCACTAAACTCGTTCCCGCAGCCGCCGTCGTATGACGGCGATTTGTGGGAACGAGCCACTTTGCCGCCGTCAGATGCCGATCGGCGGTCGGCAAGTGGTTAAGGGCCAGTTCACACCATAGAAACACAGTCCGGATGCTTCTCTGCATGCGCGTTTTTGATGCGTTTTTGATGCAGTCCAGTGCAGTTTATTCCCCCTTTTTTTCTTAGGGCATGTGAGTTCCAGTGCATTTTTGGTGCATGTAGGTGCGCTCCGGTGCGTTTTTGATGCATTTTACCGCGTTCCAGTACAGTTCAGTGCATAAAACATGCAGCATGTTCTACTTTTTTTCTGGAGCTGGGGAACGAACTGGAGCTGACTGCACTGGTGTTTACTAAGCCATTGAAAGTCATATAACCTACTTTCCATGTGTTTTTGATGCAGAAAAAAATGCACTGGACTGCATGTGGTGTGAAGTGGCCCTAAGTGTGTGTTTTTTAATTCTAGCCGACTAAGAACCTGAGTTTGACTTGGTGTTAGTCGCTTTTACTCCCTCTACAGCAGAGCTCAGACTCAGACAAAAGCAGAAGCCAATTGGTTGTGCTGCTGGTAGGAGAGAGCAGAGTGACATAGAAATGGGCTTATCAGTCTACTGCTTCTCTTTTCACTGTCCAATCAAAGTCTGGGGTGGGGAGAGGGGCAAAACCTGTAAGTGTCAGCTAACTGCAGCAGAGAAAAATCACATCTCCATCCCTGACAGACAGGGCTGTATTATGTGGCAGATCTGTGCAAATCTCAGGACTGAATGAACAGAAAAGGAAAGACCCAATGAACAGAGGAAAAAAAAAAAAACTAAATATATAGTTGAGTAGATTTTTTTTTTTTAAGCCAGAGTTTAGAGTCACTTAACTGCCTCCCGCCCGCCCGCCGTAAAGACAAAAGATGCTCCATTGTTCTGGGACAACGTCATATGACCTCGCCCAGCCTCACCGTGCTTGCGCGCCCGTGGGGGTGTCTGGCGATCTCTGGCACTCTGTGTCACTAGGACACGCCGCGACCCTGATCCCGGTAAAGAGCCGATGACGGCTCTTTACCCATGTGATCAGTTGTGTCCAATCACAGCTGATCACATGTAAACAAGGAAATTCCAGCTGTCGCTCTCCTCTCCTCACACTGACAGAGCATGAGGAGAGGAGAGCCTTATCAGTGTTCTGATTATCAGGGCAGCCCAAACGGTGCCCATCTGTGAGGCCAATTTGTGCCCATCAGTGATGCAAATCAGCGCTGCCTTTCAGTGCCACCTATCAGTGCTCATTAGTGCCACCTATCAGTGCCCATCAGTGCCACCTATCAGTGCTCATCAATGTCACCTCATCAGTGCCACCTCATCAGTGTCCATCAGCGAAGCATTATCAGCGCACATCAGTGAAGGAGAAAAAATACTTAATTACTTAAAAAATTACAAAATTTTCTGACAGAAACGAACAAAAAAAAAAACAAAACGTTTTTTTTTTTAAATGTTTGATCTTTTTTCGTATTTTTAGCAAAAAATAAAAACCCAGAGGTGATTAAATACCACCGAAAGAAATCACTATTTGTGTGAAAAAAAATATATAAAAAATTCATTTGGGTACAATGTCGCATGACAAAGCAATTGTCATTCAAAGTGCGACGGCACTGAAAGCTGAAACTTGTCCTGGGCAGGAAGGGGGAGAAAGTTCCCGGTATTGAAGCAGTGGTTGTAAACCTCAGACATGAAATATGAACAAAGCATATCCCTCTATAGTGTGTACTTGTCTCAGCCCAGTACAAAAAGTGCCATTTCTGTCTGCTGCTTCATTCCTCTGCTATCAGCATGAATCGCTTCTGACAAGTTTTCCTGACACCAAGAGAAAAATGGTGACGGGAGCTCAAGCACACAGCCTGTGGTTGACAGCCTCAGCTCTGTTCCTGTGTGAAGGGGGGGGGGTCCCTTCCCTCCAATCAGCTCTCTGAGCTCTGCAGAGTGTAACGTCAGCTCTCCGCCCCCTGCTTTCTGAAAGCTCAGGCAAGCTTTATAAATTCTGGACTTTGAACAGCTGTAGAGAAGAGAAGACTGCAGATAAACAGGTACAACTGTATGTATGAGGAATTCTTTCATCTGTGTATTACCAGAGGACAGCCACTTCACTGGGTATATGCGAGGGTTTACAACCCCTTTAACCACAGGGTCACCAAAAGGTAATAAATGATTTACCCTCCAGCACCTACCTAAAAAACGGAGTTATCAGTTTTCGGGTGAACCAACCGGCTCTTTCATTTTCACACTGAAGAAGTACACAGTTCATTCTATGGATAACACTACAATATTTATACTGCAAGCTTGTGGATCAGGTCTGCAGGAAATGTCCTATTCCCCATCACTGTGCCTCTCCATTCTACATTCCTTTCTGAGCTTATGTTCCACCAATGTACAAAGCTTTGATATCCCATTTCCGGTGCGTTCTGGGAGCCCATTACCCAGCATGCACCTGTGAATCTTGGACATGTGACTCAAAAAGCATGCCAAACAATCAACGTAGGTGCATTTTTTTATGCGTTTTTGATTCATTTTCTATTCATTTCAATAAGGAGCTGCATTTTTGGTGCAGTTTTGAAAACCGCACCAAAGATGCAGCAAGCAGGCCTTCTCAAAATGCACCGCACCTGCAGCCCCGTGTTGTTAAGAGTCCAAAAGGCTTTAAAGGAATTGCGTTTTTCTGTGTTTTTAGCACGCTAAACAAACAGCAAAACTCATCCGTGTGAAAGTAGCCTGAAGCCCTCATTCACATTGGAACGACTTGTCGTGCGATACGACAGGTCAAATTTGCATGACAAGTCACACCCTGGTGTCGGCAATCACACTGTTCAAATTGGTGCGACGCCGACTTTGTGGTGCCGCATCGATTCGAAAAAGTAGTTCCTGCATTATTTTTGCTGATTTCGGGTGCGACTTGCATTAACATGTGACTTTGAAATTGTGCGATTTCAGATGAAGTTGCACGATTTCAAAGTCAATGTAAACAAGGGCTAAGCGGCATTGCAGCTGTGTCACATTGAGGTGAACAGACACCACTGAGATCACTGTGATTTCCATTGTCATGAGATTCTGTGCAAATCAAGCCGCATTTGAAATCGCACCAGTGTGCACTGTACAATAGAACAGCATTTTTTCATCATCTTTGTCCCTTTGGGGAGATTTCCCTTCACTTCCTATCCCATAGCCAAAAAGGAAGTAAGAGGAACTCCATGCAAATTAGGGGAATCCCTTGGGGGCCCCCAGATCACCAGAACTAAGTGCCCCCTTTGAAAGAGTTCCCCTCTATTACTTTTCTGGGGACAGTGCAAAATATGGGATTTATTTTACTTTCACTTTGAATAATAATAGTAAACAGGACAAATAGGGTGAATCTCCTCAACGGGGACACAGACAGCAATAAAAACTGACAGGGGCTCTAATCCCTCTCCACTCTATCCAATACTAAAACATTTTCCTTCAGTTGTACTTTAATTACACTGCTCAATAGCTACAACAGATGTAAATCAACCAAGGCCTTTGCAAACCCAGATATTGCCTTGAAAAAGCAGCAGTGACATCACTGTGCTGTACATAGTCTGAGCAGAGATCAGAACTGTGGGAGGGACCCACCAGACCCCACCCACTACAGGGTGCCTGCAGAAAACTACAGGAGGGGCGGAGACAAGAGCAGTCACCCTGCACAGGGAGACAGAGCAGAGCTGTGGGAGGGACCCACCAATCCCCATCCACTACAGACTGCCTGCAGAACACTACTGGAGAGGGCGGAGACAAGACCAGTCACCTGAGCTGTGGGAGGAACCCACCAATCCCCACCCACTACAGACTGCCTGCAGAACACTACTGGAGAGGGTGGAGACAAGACCAGTCACCTGAGCTGTGGGAAGAACCCACCAGACCCCACCCACTAAAGGCTGCCTGCAGAACACTACTGGAGAGGGCGGAGACAAGACCAGTCACCTGAGCTGTGGGAGGGACCCACCAATCCCCACAGAACACTACTGGAGAGGGCGGAGACAAGACCAGTCACCCGAGCTGTGGGAGGAACCGACCAGACCCCACCCACAACAGACTGCCTGCAGAACACTACTGGAGAGGGCGGAGACAAGACCAGTCACCCGAGCTGTGGGAGGAACCCACCAATCCCCACCCACTACAGACTGCCTGCAGAACACTACTGGATAGGGCGGAGACAAGACCAGTCACCTGAGCTGTGGGAGGGACCCACCAGACCCCACCCACTACAGGAGAGGGCGGAGACAAGACCAGTCACCTGAGCTGTGGGAGGAACCCACCAGACCCCACCCACGACTACAGGATGCCTGCAGAAAACTACTGGAGAGGGCGGAGACAAGACCAGTCATCTGAGCTGTGGGAGGGACCCACCAATCCCCACCCACTACAGACTGCCTGCAGAACACTACTGGAGAGGGCGGAGACAAGACCAGTCACCTGAGCTGTGGGAGGAAGCCACCAGACCCCACCCACTACTGGAGAGGGCGGAGACAAGACCAGTCACCCGAGCTGTGGGAGGAACCCACCAGACCCCACCCACTATAGGCTGCCTGCAGAAAACTACAGAAGGGGAGGAGACAAGACCAATCACCCTGCAAAGGAGAGAGAGCAGCAGTGAGCGGTCTTTATTACAGAAAGTCTCACACTGGATTTCTGCACAGATCTGGAAGAAATACATAAAGCTCACCAAGATTCAAGGAAGAATACTCATGATGAATGTATTTAGACAATGATTGCTTATGTTATTAGTAATGAGGCAGAGGGTGTTTCTATGTGGCCCTTGGACCACAGGCTGGGCCCCAGGTGTTTACAGACAGATAGTAGTCCATGTCTTATCAAACATCGTACACCAGCCAAGATAACCCAGTTAAACCTGAACAGATATCAGGTGACTGAGGTCGCTGAGAAAAAATATCTACACGCCGGATTCCACTAAGGGGCCGCGGGACGAGCTCCACGTTATCAATCCAAATCAGTGTACAAGAACAAGCTTATGTGTGACTATTTATAGAGCGATATCAAGCCGAGCGCCGTCTTATATTGCAGCACCAGCCTGCACAGAGTATCAGTGTCCCAATCAGGAGGGCTTATTGGGAACAAACCACAAACCCAAAAAATAACCAAAAACTGCATAGCAATAGAATTCTTACTTCCTGCCCCCCTCCTTCTAGACCAGGGGTGTTCATCTGGGGCTGCATCAGCATTAGGTTTGCCCTCGAAGGGCCGGTTGTATCTGTGAGCCTCCACTCACACCAGTGCGACTTGTCATGCGCTAAATCGCATGACAGGTCGCACCCTGCTGTTGGCAATGGATCTGGAACAGGGTCTGGATGAGGACCAGAGGAGGGCTGGAGTCTGCTGAATGCTGAGACCATGGGAGGCAGAGACGAGGGGGTGCTGCAGCTGCACAGAGAGGCACAGGATCTGTAAGAGGAGTTCTGTCCTCTTTGCTGCGGGCTGCTAAAACCAGGGGAGGTAGAGATGAGGGGGTGCTGCAACTGCACAGAGAAGTGCAGGATCTGTAAGAGAAGTTCTGTCCTCTCTGCTGCCGACTACTGAAACCAGGAAGGCAGAGATGAGGGGTGCTGCTGCTGCACAGAGAGGCACAGGATCTGTAAGAGGAGTTCTGCCCTCTCTACTGCCAACTGCTGAAACCAGGGGGTGCTACAGCTGCACAGAGAAGTGCAGGATCTGTAAGAGAGATTCTGTCCTCTCTACTGCTGACTGCTGAAACAAGATGGAGGCAGAGACGGCGAGGTGGGGGGAGGGGGGGGTGCTGCAGCAGGAGACATGCCACACACTAAATGGGCCTTGTGTTTAAACACACATGCTGTAGACTCTTGTACTCAAGACTTTTACACTACATAGTTACAGAGTTAGTCAGGTTGAAAAAAGACACAAGTCCATCTAGTTTAAACAAAAAAAAAAAAAAAAAAAATTATATATAACCATACAATTCCATATACACAATCCTTCACCCACAGTTGATCCAGAGGAAGGCAAATCTCCAGCAAAGCCAATGATCCAATTTGCTATAACGGGGGAAAAAAAAATTCCTTCCTGGTCCCCAGAGAGGCAATCTGATTCACCCTGGATCAACTTTTCCTAAAAATGTTAGCAGCCAGTTATATTATTTACATTAAGGAAAGATTCCAGGCCTTTTTTAAAGCAATTTACAGTGCTGGCCAAAACCACCTCTGGGGGGAGTCTATTCCACATTTTCACAGCTCTAACTGTGAAGAAACCTTTCCGTATTTGTAGATGAAATCTTTTTTCCTCTAGACGTAAAGAGTGCCCCCCGTGTCCTCTGTGATGACCTTAAAGTGAATAACTCAACACCAAGATCACTATATGGACCACTTATGTATTTGTACATGTTGATCATATCCCCCCCCCCCCCTTAATCTCCTCTTCTCAAGAGAATAAATTCAGTTCCTCTAATCTCTCCTCATAGCGGAGCTCCTCCATACCTCTTATTAGTTTGGTTGCCCTTCTCTGCACTTTCTCCAGTTCCCCGATATCCTTTTTGAGAATTGGTGCCCAAAACTGAACTGCATATTCCAGATGAAGTCTTACTAATGATTTGTACAGGGGGGCAAAATAATGTCTCTATCTCTGCAGTCCATACCTCTCTTAATACAAGAAAGGATTTTGGTTGCTTTGGAAACCGCAGCTTGGCATTGCATGCCATTATTAAGCTTATGATCTATCAAAACCCCCAAATCCTTCTCCACTATGGATTCCCCCAGTTGTACTCCCCCTAGTATGTACGATGCATGCATATTCTTAGACCCCCAATGCATAACTTTACATTTATCAACATTAAACCTCATTTGCCACACAGTCGCCCAATTAGACAGTGCATTGAGGTCGGCTTGTAAGTTGGAGACATCCTGCAAGGAAGTTATTCCCCTGCATAGCTTGGTGTCATCTGCAAACACTGAAATTGTACTTTTAATCCCAGACCCGATATCATTTATAAATATATTGAAAAGTAAGGGTCCCAACACTGAACCTTGGGGTCACCACTGATAACCTTAGACCATTCAGAATAAGAATCATTAACCACTACTCTCTGAATTCGGTCTTTTAGCCAGTTTTCTATCCATTTACAAATTGATCTTTCCAAGCCTGTAGACTTTACCTTACACATTAGCCGTGTGTGGGGAACGGTGTCAAATGCTTTCGCAAAATCCAAGTATACCACGTCCACAGCCACCCCTCTGTCCAAGGTTTTACTTACCTCCTCATAAAATGAAATCAGGTTTGTTTGACAACTTCTGTCTTTCATGAATCCATGCTGTCTGTTGCTTAAAACATTTTTTTCCAACAGGAACTCATCTATGTGGTCTTTTATTAAACTCTCCAGTATCTTACCAGCTATAGAAGTTAAACTAACAGGTCTATAGTTACTTGGTAAAGACTTTGATCCCTTTTTAAATATGGGCACCACGTTGGCCCTACGCCAATCTAGTGATACTATTCCAGCCATTAAGGAGTCCCTAAAAATGAGATACAATGGCTTTGAAACTATTAACTGTTACATAGTTGATGGTTAATCTAAAGACGTTTGTGAATCAGATCAGTGATGTATCATCTATGTGTGCAATGCCTTCACACAATGCACAACAAATGTGGATAAACATTGTTCTGTACCTCCTTCTGTGTCTCTGCTGCAGCTGCCTGTGACCAGCACACCTGCAGCATGGACACAGATGGGAGATGGGCTCAGCTCTGTTCTCCTTCTCCCTGAACTCTTCACTTACTACTGACCCCTGAACTCTGCGTCCCTACTGCCCTCTCTGTCACTACTGATCCCCGACCTCGGCATCGCTTACTCCTGACCTCGGCACCACCTACACCCGTCCTCGGCACCACCTACTCCCGTCCTCGGCACCACCTACTCCCGTCCTCGGCACCACCTACTCCCGTCCTCGGCACCACCTACTCCCGTCCTCGGCACCACCTACTCCCGTCCTCGGCGCCACCTACTCCTGACCCCTGAACTTTTTTTGTAGGCGCTATAACTTTTGCACAAACCAATCAATATACACTAATCTGGATTTTTTTTTTACCAGAAATATGTAGCAAAATACATATTGGCCTAAATTCATGAAGAAATTTGATTTTTTTTTTTTATTGGATGTGTTTTATAACAGAAAGTAAAAAAATATTGGGTTGTTTTCAAAATTGTCGCTCTTTTTTGTTTATAGCGCAAACAATAAAAACTGCAGAGGTGATCAAATACCACCAAAAGAAAGCTCTATTTGGGGGAAAAAGGACAAACATTTTATTTGGGTACAATGTCGCACGACCGTGCAATAGTCATCTTTAAAGTAAAGATCCTTCTGGAGCTGAAGTGGTTAAGTGAGGCAAAGTGCAGAGGTCAGTAGTAAGTGATGCAGAGTTCAGGGGTCAGTAGTAACTCATGCAGAGTTGAGGGGTCAGTATTAAGTGATGCAGAGTGCAGGGGTCAGTATTGAGTGGTGCAGAGTTCAGCGGTCAGTATTAAAGAGGAAGAAAACTTCCTTTCCTGACATTTACCTCTAGGCAAGTCTATAATTGGGCTTACCTATAGGTAGTGTAAATATCTCCTAAACGTGAACTGTTTAGGAGATATTTACATCACATGCAGTCAGTGACATCATTGGCACATGCGCTCTGAAGTAACAGCCAAAAGCATGCCCGGGAGTGACATTGTCGCGGCTCCAACTAGTCAGAGCCAGAGTCCCCAGACTCAGAAGACGGAAGTGACTGCAGCGCTGACATCGCAGTGCTGGAACAGCTTAGTTTTAAGGTACACATAATTTGCTAGTATGTGATGCATACTAGCACATTATGACTTTACATTGCAGGGAGGAAAAAAAGCCAAGAGGTATATAACCGCTTTAAGTGATGCAGAGTTCAGGGGTCAGTAGTAACTGATGCAGAGTTCAGAGGTCAGTAGTAACTGATGCAGAGTTCAGAGGTCAGTAGTAACTGATGCAGGGTTCAGAGGTCAGTAGTAACTGATGCAGAGTTCAGAGGTCAGTAGTAACTGATGCAGAGTTCAGGGGTCAGTAGTAACTGATGCAGAGTTCAGAGGTCAGTAGTAACTGATGCAGAGTTCAGGGGTCAGTATTAAGTGATGCAGAGTTCAGGGGTCAGTATTCAGTGATGCAGAGTTCAGGGGTCAGTATTGAGTGGCGCAGAGTTCAGGGGTCAGTATTGAGTGGTGCAGAGTTCAGGGGTCAGTATTAAGTGATGCAGAGTGCAGGGGGCAGTATTGAGTGGTGCAGAGCTCAGGGGTCAGTATTCAGTGATGCAGAGTTCAGGGGTCAGTATTGAGTGGCGCAGAGTTCAGGGGTCAGTATTGAGTGGTGCAGAGTGCAGGGGTCAGTATTGAGTGGTGCAGAGTTCAGCGGTCAGTATTAAAGAGGAAGAAAACTTCCTTTCCTGACATTTACCTCTAGGCAAGTCTATAATTGGGCTTACCTATAGGTAGTGTAAATATCTCCTAAAACGTGAACTGTTTAGGAGATATTTACATCACATGCAGTCAGTGACATCATTGGCACATGCGCTCTGAAGTAACAGCCAACAGCATGCCCGGGAGTGACATCATCGCGGCTCCGGGCAGTTACAGAGCCGGAGCCCCCAGACTCAGAAGACGGAAGTGGCTGCAGCGCTGACATCGCAGTGCTGGAACAGCTTAGTTTTAAGGTACACATAATGTGCTAGTATGTGATGCATACTAGCACATTATGACTTTACATTGCAGGGAGAAAAAAAAGCCAAGAGGTATATAACCGCTTTAAGTGATCCAGAGTTCAGGGGTCAGTATTAAGTGATGCAGAGTTCAGGGGTCAGTATTAAGTGATGCAGAGTTCAGGGGTCAGTATTAAGTGATGCAGAGTTCAGGGGTCAGTATTAAGGGGTGCAGAGTTCAGAGGTCAGTATTAAGTGATGCAGAGTTCAAGGATCAGTATTAAGTGATGCAGAGGTCAGGGATCGGTAGTGACAGAGGTCAGTAGGGAAGCAGAGTTCAGGAGTAAGTGATGCAGACGTCAGGAGTCAAAAGTAAGTGACAGAGTTCAGGGGTCAGCAGTATGTGATGCCAAGGTCAGGAGTAAGTGATCCAGAGGTCAGGGATCAGTAGGAAATGATAGAGAGGTCAGGGGTCAGTAGTAAGAAAGTTGCCTACTGCTAACCCCGAACAGATGTCCCAATGTCTCAGGTTGGCCTGGGCCCCTCCATTGAACAGATCCTGTGCTGTACATTCCTTATTCAACACTGCCTCATTCTATACTATGCAAGCCAGCTCCACAAATGTCTGACACAGATCAGCCTTTCCCCTTGTGACTTGCTGCAAAGTTACAATGTAATCAGATCATTGGGGGAGAGGAGACTGAGGAAATGTTTTTGTTCCCCTTTCCGACTAGACACAGTCTGTAAACACCTCGACCGAACGTATCATATCTTACTCCGTCACAACTTATTCCTTACATGTCGTGTCCTAGACAAGTTACCTCCCCGGGTCCGGTTGGACTCTGTAACCCTGTAGACAAGCCCCAATCGTCATCCGTTGAAAGAATGATGACTGGGGACTGGAGAGATAGTAAAGGATGACTAGGGACTGGAGACCTAGTGAATGAGGACTGGAACCGTAGTGTATGACGACTGGGGACTTGAGACAGTGAATGAAAACTGAGGACTGCAGACG
>BLSH010277968.1:3373661-3388626 GCA_018402905.1 Glandirana rugosa | reverse complement strand
GAAGTGGGGGGGGGGTTTGGGGGGTGAAGGGGCAGAGGAGGACATTACTTGGGGGCGGGTGAAGGGGCAGAGGAGGACATTACTTGGGGGGGGGGTGAAGGGGCAGGGGAGGACATTACAGGGGGTGAAAGGGGCAGAGGAGGACATTACTGGGGGGTGAAGGGGCAGAGGAGGACATTACTGGGGGGGGGGGGTGAAGGGGGCAGAGGTGGACGTCCACCTGCAGACGTGTATACACATATGTGAACCATAGGTGGGCACTGGGCACCCCAAAGCTCAATCACATATGAGCGCCACCTGCTGTCACAGGGAGGAAGCTCTGGTGGTGGGAGGCAGGTGATTGTGGGGTCCTCCACCCTAAATAAAGGTTCCTAAAGTGGAGCCTAGTCTTTAATATATTGGGGGCATTTACAATAGAGTTGCCACCTCGTCCCTTTAATCCAGGACACATATGAATTGCACAGGTTGTTCTGTGGATGATTAAGGTGGTAATTAAACTCATTTGGTGCCTTATCTGCATTAAATTAGCCTCAGAACAACCTGTGTAATTCAGATGTGCCCTGGATTAAAGGGATGATGTGGCAACCCTAATTTACATTGGTCAATGGCACCCCCAACCACCCACCTGGTGCTGCCTCTGGATAAACGAATGCCCATTGGGCTATTAGGGTGTGCCCAGGCACACCCAGTGCGCACCCCTATGATGTGAAGCTTGCTTTAGGGCGCGTTTACACTGGTATCACCCTCTGAAGAGCGACCAGCTGAGGATTGCTTTTCAGAGGGCATTTAACAGTCAGTGAGGCGTTGTCACTTTTTTTAACCCCTGAATGCCCAATCACAAGTGTTCTCTTGAAGTGGTTGCGTTGCACGGGTGATTTCAGGTCACCCCATGTTTACCTGTTTGGTAATCCTGGTGGTACATTATGTAATTGGCATCTGCAGAAGAACTCTCTATAATGAATTCCCATGTTGGCACCGGGCAGCCAACTTCACACTTCAGCTGCTCCCAGAAGTGCCGACAGAACTTTTCAGACGCTCCCTCGCTGACCCCCTGCACCCTCCCATATATGGCGTGTGGGAGGGGTTAGGCAAATCGGGTCAGTCGCGGGGCGCTGGGTGGAAGGATAACTATAGTTCAGTGGGGCGGGGACTAGAGCCAGGCGGGCGTGGCTTAATTAAAGGTACCCGCAGCAGCTACGGGCGGTTCCGTTGTCCGGAGTTGTTGCGGTGGCTGTGCGGGGTTCTGATGGCCCGATCGGGGAAGACGATGCTGCTGGCTCGGAGGGCGCTGAGTGGGGGGGTGCAGAGGGTGTGGTCCCGGGGCATGCACCAGGGCAGGTAAGTAGGCAACATGCTGATCTATTGTACTCTGTGCAGATGAGGGGCATGGGGCATGGCTGAGGACTGCACACCAACCTCCAACTTTATATCTTCTTACACAGTGCGGGGAATGTAATGTGCAGAAAGTGAGAACAGCTGCTAGAATGGCTTGGTCACTGAGGGCTGCACATTGGGGTTAGAGCGCCCCATGGAGGTTATAGAGCACTCCATAGATCTTAGAGGGACCCATGGATCTTAGAGCGCCCCATGGATCTTAGAGCGCCCCATGGATCTTAGAGCGCCCCATGGATCTTAGAGGGCCCCTTAGATCTTAGAGGGCCCCTTGGATCTTAGAGGGCCCCTTAGATCTTAGAGGGCCCCTTGGATCTTAGAGGGCCCCTTGGATCTTAGAGGGCCCCTTGGATCTTAGAGGGCCCCTTGGATCTTAGAGGGCCCCTTGGATCTTAGAGGGCCCCATGGATCTTAGAGGGCCCCATGGATCTTAGAGGGCCCCATAGATCTTAGAGGGCCCCATAGATCTTAGAGGGCCCCATAGATCTTAGAGGGCCCCTTAGTTCTTAGAGGGCCCCATGGATCTTAGAGGGCCCCTTAGATCTTAGAGCGCCCCATAGATCTTAGAGCACCCCATGGAGGTTAAAGGGCCCCATAGATCTTAGAGCGCCCCATGGATCTTAGAGCGCCCCATGGATCTTAGAGCGCCCCATGGATCTTAGGGCGCCCCATGGATCTTAGGGCGCCCCATGGATCTTAGGGCGCCCCATAGATCTTAGAGGGCCCCACAGATCTTAGAGCGCCCCATAGATCTTAGAGGGCCCCACAGATCTTAGAGTACCCCATGGAGGTTAAAGGGCCCCATAAATCTTAGAGCGCCCCATAGATCTTAGAGCACCCCATGGAGGTTAAAGGGCCCCATGGAGGTTACAGCACCCCATAGATCTTAGAGCTCCCCATAGATCTTAGAGGGCCCCATAGATCTTAGAGGACCCCATGGAGGTTAGAGCACCTCATGGAGGTTAGAGCGCCCCATAGATCTTAGAGCGCCCCATGGATCTTAGAGCACCCCATAGATCTTAGAGCACCCCATGGAGGTTAAAGTGCCCCATAGATCTTAGAGCGCCCCATAGATCTTAGAGCACCCCATGGAGGTTAAAGTGCCCCATAGATCTTAGAGTGCCCCATGGAGGTTAGAGGGCCCCATAGATCTTAGAGCACCCCATAGAGGTTAGAGGGCCCCATGGAGGTTAGAGCGCCCCATAGATCTTAGAACACCCCATAGATCTTAGAGCACCCCATGGAGGTTAGAGGGCCCCATAGATCTTAGAGCGCCCCGTGAAGGTTAGAGGGCCCCATAGATCTTAGAGGGCCCCACAGATCTTAGAGCGCCCCATGGAGGTTAAAGGGCCCCACAGATCTTAGAGCGCCCCATGGAGGTTAAAGGGCCCCATAGATCTTAGAGCACCCCATGGAGGTTAGAGGGCCCCATAGATCTTAGAGGGCCCCACAGATCTTAGAGCGCCCCATGGAGGTTAAAGGGCCCCATAGATCTTAGAACACCCCATAGATCTTAGAGCACCCCATGGAGGTTAGAGGGCCCCATAGATCTTAGAGCGCCCCGTGAAGGTTAGAGGGCCCCATAGATCTTAGAGGGCCCCACAGATCTTAGAGCGCCCCATGGAGGTTAAAGGGCCCCACAGATCTTAGAGCGCCCCATGGAGGTTAAAGGGCCCCATAGATCTTAGAGCACCCCATGGAGGTTAGAGGGCCCCATAGATCTTAGAGGGCCCCACAGATCTTAGAGCGCCCCATGGAGGTTAAAGGGCCCCATAGATCTTAGAACACCCCATAGATCTTAGAGCACCCCATGGAGGTTAGAGGGCCCCATAGATCTTAGAGCGCCCCGTGAAGGTTAGAGGGCCCCATAGATCTTAGAGGACCCCATGGAGGTTAGAGCACCTCATGGAGGTTAGAGGGCCCCATAGATCTTAGAGGACCCCATGGAGGTTAGAGCACCTCATGGAGGTTAGAGCGCCCCATAGATCTTAGAGCACCTCATAGATCTTAGAGCACCCCATGGAGGTTAAAGGGCCACATAGATCTTAGAACACCCCATAGAGGTTAGAGGACCCCATAGATCTTAGAGCGCCCCGTGGAGGTTAGAGGGCCCTATAGATCTTAGAGGACCCCGTAAATCTTAGAGCGCCCCATGGAGGATAGAGAGTCTCATAGATAATAGAGGGTTAGAGCGAACTATAGATGGTACAGTGACCCATGGAAGATAGAGGGTTTCATTGATGATAGAGGGCCCCATATATTTTAGAGCACCCCATGGGGGTTAGAGTGACCCATGGATGTTACAGTGATCCTTGGAAGTTAGAAGGCCCCATAGATCTTAGAGCGACCCATGGAGTCTAGAGGGCTGCATAGATCTTAGAGGGCCCAATGGAGAATAGAGTGTCTCATAGATCAGTAGTTCTCAACCTCAGTCCTTAAAGCGGTTGTATCCCCCTGAAAAAAAAACACTTGCAAGGCAAAGGCATAATGAGCTAGTATGCATATTATACTAGCTCATTATGAAATACTTATGTCAGAACGAAGCTCCGACAGGGCCGCCCGGTCCCTGAAGCGGGAGCTGCCACCTTCCAGGTTTGTAGCTCCGGCGCTGCGAGTGGCCGGAGCCACGAGACATCACTCCCGCGCAGCGAGCCCATCTTTCCGGCAGACTTTCCGGCAAGGTCCGGCGCTATGACGTCAGCGGCTGCACGCAAGTGGAATATTGTTTAGGAGATCTTCATTTTACCTACAGGTAAGCCTTATTTAAGGCTTACCTGTAGGTAAAAATCTATTTTTAGGGGATACAACCACTTTAAGTACCCCCAACGGGCCATGTTTTAGGAACTTCCCTGAGGGCCGGTTCACACTGAGGCGATCCGACTTTGGGGCGACTTTGCTAGGCGATTTGAAAAGGCGAAGCGGCGCGATTGCGGCGTGACTTCTGCGCGATATCAGGCGATTTTAGGCAATTTCAACACGAGTACCTTGGACATGAGAGGTGTGTCTTCTGGCAAAACTATGTTCTTCTTCCTGGAAAGTCGCTTCTTCATAGACGGGGATCTGACTTGGAAGCGAACTTCCATTGACTTCTATGGGCTCAATTCGCCTAGAAGCCGCTTGAAAATAGTACAGGAACCTTTTTTGGAATCGGTTTGGACTTGAGTAGCGCATATTAAGACGGCTCCATTCATTCCAATGGGATTTCTGATGTCAGGCGATTTGAGGGGAATTGGGGCGACACAAGTCGGATCGCAAATCGCCTAGGATCGCCTCAGTGTGACCCGGCCCTTAGATAAAATAGCTCTTATCAATACTATCATTGATATTGATTTAAAGCAGCTGTGCAAAGTAAAGGAAAACCTGAAACCATGGCCCGTTGAAGATACTTGAGGACTGAGGTTGAGAACCACTGTCATAGATGATAGAGAGACGCATAGATTTTATAGCGCCCCATGGAGGTTAGAGTGCCTCATAGATCTTTGAGCGACCCATTGGGGTTAGAGTGCCCCATGGAGGTTAGAGTGTCTCATAGATCTTAGAGCACACCATGGGGGTTAGAACGACCCATGGAGGTTAGAGTACCCCATGTTGATTAGAAGGTCCTATAGATGTTAGCACGACCCATGGAGACTAGAAGGTCTCATAGATATTAGAGTGACCCATGGAAGCTAGCAGCCCCAAGAGATCTCAGAGTGACCCATGGAGGTTAGAGTGCCTCATAGATCTTTGAGGGCCCCATGGAGTTTAGAGGGTCCCATAGATGTTAGCACGACCCCTGGAGGTTAGAAGGTCCCATAGATGTTAGCATGACCCCTGGAGGTTAGAAGGTCCCATAGATGCTGGCACGACTCATGGAGACCAGAAAGCCCCATAGCTGTTGGCACGACCCATGGAGGTTAGAAGGCCCCATAGATCTTCAAGCACTCCATGGAGGTTAGAGGGCTCCATAGATCTTAGAGCGATTCATGTAGGTTAGAAGACCCCATAGATGTTAGAGCACCCCATAATATTTAGAGCAGCCTATGGACATTAGAGTGGTTGGTTGGTGGCTGCTTAGAGCGCCCCATGGATGTGGGAGCGCCCCATGGATGTGGGAGCGCCCCATAGATGTTTTTGCGCCCCATGGATGTAGAATGTTTGAGCACCCCATGGATGTTGGCATGACCCATGGAGGTTAGAAGTGCCCCATGGATGTAGGTGCGCCCCTATAGATGTTAGCGGGACCCATAAAGATTAGAAAGCCCCATAGATGTTAGAGTGACCCATGGAAGTTAGAATGTCCTATAGAGGTTAGAAGGCCCCATAGATGTAAGAACACCCCATAAACTTTAGAGCAGCCTATGGACATTAGAATGGTTGGTTGGTGCTTAGAGCGGCCCATGGATGTAGGAGCGCCCCGTGACTGTAGGGGCGCCCCACAGATGTTAGCACGACCCATGGCGATTAGAAGGCCCCTTAGATGTTAGAGCAGCCTATGGACATTAGAGTGACCCATTGAGTTTAGAGCACTCCATGGACCTTAGAATAATTTACTGAGGTTAGAACGACCCATAGACAAACCACTCCATGGACGCTAGAACACCCCATTGGCATTAGAGTGCTCCATAGATGTTAGATCATCCCATAGACAAAGCACACCATGGAGTTTAGAGTAACCTACTGAGTTTAGAGTGACCCACAGACAAAGCACCCATGGGCATTAGAGTGCTCCATTGGCATTAGATCATACCATAGACAAAGCCCGCCATGGAGTTTAGAGGACCCAATGGACCTCAGAGTCACTTACTGAGGTTAGAGCGACCCAAAGGCAGAGCACTTCATGGACATTAGGGAGCTCCATGGAAGTTAAAGTGCCCCATAGACGTTAACGTGACCCATACATTTTAGGGGACCCACAAGGAGGTTAGAGTGCTCCATAGACATTAGAGCACTCCCTAGACAACGCACCGCATGGACCTTAGAGTTACTTACTTAGGTTAGAACAGGCCATAGAGCACCCCATGGACGCTGGAAAGCCCCATAAACATTTGGGTGCTCCATGGATGTTAGAGTGTCCTATAGATCAGTGTTTCCCAACCCAGTCCTCAAGGCACACCAACAGGTCATGTTTTCAGGATTTCCCTCAGATGAAACAGCTGTGGTAATTACTAAGGCAGGGAAACTGATCAAATCACCTGTGCAAAATAATGGAAATCCTGAAGACATGACCTGTTGGTGTGCCTTGAGGACTGGGTTGGGAAACACTGCAATAGACTATTAGAGCAGTGGTTCTCAACTCCTGTCCTCAGAACCCACTAACAGGCCAGATTTTGAGTATTCCCTTGGGGAGATGCAGACATGAATACTGCAGTCACTGAGCAGCAAATCACCTGTGATGTTTTCCAGTTCCACCCTATTAAAAGTCAGCAGCTACAAAAAGTGTAGCTGCTGACTTTTAATAATCGGACACTCACCTGTCCCAGGCTCCAGCGATGCGGCCGCCTGAAGCCTCCCTCTTCTCCTACTCCTTCCTGCGGCGCCGGCATCACAAGTGTGGGCAACCGGCCATGCTGCCCCCCCAAAAAAATGACATGCCAATTGTGGCATGTCGGGGGTCACCTTCCCTTAAAGCGGAAGTTCCACTTTTGGGTGGAACCCCGCTTTAACTTGCAAACCTGGCCTGTTTATGGGTCCTGAGGACAGGAGTTGAGAACCACTGCATTAGAGTGACCCTTGAAGGTTAGATTGCCCTATAGACGTTAGCGCACCCCATGGAGGTTACAGTGGCCCATAGACATTAGAGTTCCCCATGGAGGTTAGAGTGCCTCATAGACGTTTGTTTGCCCCATAGGGGTTAAGGTGCCTCATAAATGTTAGAGCACCCCATAGAGGTTAGAATCGTCCATGGAGGTTTCAGCATGCCATGGACATTATAGCGACCCATGGAGGTTACAGCACTCCATAGACATTAGAGGTACCCAAGGACATTAGTTTGCCCCATAGACATTAGAGAACCCTGTAGACAACCCCCCATAGAGGATAGATTGCCTACACAGGGAATAGATTGTCCCCTAAAATCATTGCATGATAGGATGAGTGACAAGCTCATTCCATTGTATGATCTCCAAATCTGAGCAGACGGCCCCAACTGACCAGTACCATGGGTAAAGTTCAATTGGCTGTGTTGTATCTTGGCAGCTTATTGCCCTTCTTTGGCCAGCCGTAGATGGACAGATGTCTTGCCAAGAATGATTAACGTTTTAGGCAAGGCCGGAGGTCATTATTACTCTTTAGAGTCTCTTTTATCAACCTTTTTTACAATTGAAAACCCTTAAAATATGTTTAAGTTCTTCAGCAACCCCAGTGTACCCCACCCCCTTTTACTGCAGATGTCAAGATCCTCCCATCATCAGAAGTCAAGAGTCCCCCACCCTTCCTTACATCACAGTGCACCTCCTTACCTTGTGCTGCTGGGAAGAAGCTGGGGGCAGAGTTGGGGAGCAGAAAGTGCAGGGTCTGGAGGAGGACCAGAGGAGGGCTGGAGTCAGTTGCCAGAGCTGAATGGGGAGATCAGGGGAGGCAGAGACAAGGAGGTGCTGCGGTTGCACAGAGATATGCAGGATCTGGCGGAAGAGTTCTATCCTCCTCTCTGCTGCCTGCAGCTTGGACAGGGATGGGGACAGAGACAATCCTCTCTGTGGCTGCATGGAGAAGTGCAGGATCTGGCGGAAGAGTTCTGTCCTCTTCTCTGCTATTGACTGCTAGATGGGGCTTCGACGGAGGGGGTGCCGCAGCTGCAGGAAAGGTGTGAGGGCCACATGGAACGGCCTGGTGGGTTGGAGTTGGCCTGCAGGCCTTGTGTTTGAAACGTGTGCTTTAAAGCATTCTTATACCAGACTGGTTGTCAATATTGTCCTTTTAGAATAGCCCTGCACCATGTGGGTGTTCAGTATTAACCCTTACCTTAGTCCTACACATTATGGGTAGGCTAGATACCCCCGCAGCACGCTGGTGGTCAATATTGCCCTTTAGAATAGCTTTACACCACCCCAGTGTTTAATATTACTCCTTAGAGTAGCCCTGCACAACACTGGCAGTTATTATCGCCCCTTAGGGTCGCCCTTCACAACCCCCGCAATCAGTATTGCTCTTTAGAGTAGTTGTACACAATTCCTGCAATTCGTATTGGCCCTTTAGATTAGCCCTACACAACACTGCTGGTCAATCTCACCCCTTAGAATAGACCTACACAACACCAGCTTTTGTTATTGCCCATTTAGGGTAACCCTACACAACACGTGTTCAATTTCACTCTTTAGAGTAGCCCAGCACAACGGTCAATTTCCACATCTGTGATCAATATTGCATGGTGGCCCTACACAACATTTGTGGTTGACTCCCCTTAGGATAGCTTTACACAACATCCAAGCACTGCATTGAGGACAGGACTGGGCCTCATGTAGTGGTGTCTTTCTTTCACCCCATAGACATTAGTTTGGCCTTTAGATGTTAAACTGACCCTTAGACCTCAGAAAGCCCCCATAGGCATTGGACTGCTACCCCGTGGGATGAGCAACAACCTCGGTCAATCGGATGGGGATTCCCCAACACTTTGGAAACCTCTTATGCTTTAATGAGTTTACCTGTTGGCCTCAAAGAACCCTCACCCCTAGGGTGGCCCTACACAACCTGAGCCTCACCCAAGCATTGCTTCAGGACATCAAGCTGATGGCAAGATTGGGCCTCATATGGCATCTTAGTGTGGATTCGTATAAAGATGTCTGGTGGTTGCAAAGACTTAGCGTGTTACTAAACCCAGAACCCGGCATTCACTATATCTGGTCTCCCACAGTACACAGAACATGGAAATTTAATTATTTTGGTAAATATAAACTGTTAAATACTTTTTTCATCAACAGTATATAGCAGTCTTGTGACGTCTATCAGTGTCTGATTAAAGCTTATAGAAGGAGTTTTCATTCTCCTTTGACTGTCCTTATGAGGCTGTAGGAGCTCTGCCCTACTGGACAGTGCTGATTGGCCCTGTGCTGATCACATGCACCCTCCCCGAAAAAAAACAACAAAAAAAAAACTCTCTAGCAATACACATCAAACTGAGCATGTGCAGAGTGCCTCCAAGGCTGTGTACTATCAGCAGATGGTTTGGGGATAGTGGAAGAAGGCGAGGATCAGAGAAGACTGGATCAAACAGCATTTTACACAATGTGGAAGATTAACACCTTAGGTTTCACAATGAGTAGAACAAGCATGGTTTACTACAGGGGTGCCCAAACTTTTGAGGAGCGAGGGCCACTTTAGCGACTTGGTAACCGGATGTGGGCCGCAATGAGCGGTGCGCGCAGATGACAGGTCCGTGTCCACTCTGCATATGCAGAGCCGACATGAACACAGCCCACTCTACTCTATGGGTCCCCCGATCCGCTCAGACAGAAGGGGATGGATCCCCTTCTGTTTTTTTAAGTGGAACGGATTGGAGGTAGGCGGGTGTAAAAGGACACAAGTCCATTTACATCTCCCGCTCTATAGAGGTGAATGGAGGGTCCAAATGGGTCCGCCTGAAAAGCGGTCAGGCGGACCCCATTGGACCGATTGTGTGAAAAGGACCTAAGGCTGCTTTCACACTGATGCACTGTGGTTTACCTGCACCTCAACTGACCTCAATCTTCACTTCTTCCTTGGGATTCCTGCAGGTATCGCTGGCTGCTGCTGTCCCCCAGGCAGGTATGGCTGGTGGCTGCTGCTGGCTGTTGTCCCCCAGGCTGGTACTTCTTGTGGGTGCTGGTGGGTCCTGCTGGCTGGTACTGCTGGTGGATACTGCTGGCTGGTACTGCTGGCGAGTACTGCTGGTGGGTACTGCTGGCTGGTACTGCTAGTTGGTACTGCTGGTGCATACTGCTGGCTGACTTTAAAGAGGAGGTAAACCCTGATGGGGGTTTACTTCCTCTATGTCACCCTGCAATTTAAAAACATAATGGGCTACTATGCATCGCATAGTAGCCCATTATGTGGCACATACCTGCATTGGAAGCCCACAATGTTCCCGCTCCAGGCCACGTCCATCTTGTGCCCCTCTTCCTTCTGGACCGCGATCTCCAGGTCTGGGACTGGCATTCGCGCGGGAGTCGCCAGTCCCAGCACGATCTCGGTGAAGGAACGGCACGGAGGCCATTTCTTCACTACGCATGTGCCCGATGACGTGGGCACATCACAGTACACTGTATATCTCCTAAACCATGCAGGTTTAGGAGATATGCAGGGAACCTACAGGTAAGCCTTATAGGCTTACCTGTAGGTTAAAGTGGTCGTCACGGGTCTGTGGCCATCTTAAAGTAGAGCTCCACCCAAAAGGGGAAGCTCTGCTTCTTTGCACCCTCCCCTCCTCCACTGCCACATTTGGCACTTTTTGGGAGGATACCTGGTTTTGACAGGTACCCAATCCCACTTCCGCATTGATCTACGAAGGGACAGAGATGACAGTGGCTTTTATGATTTAATTCTGATTTAAATCAAGCCTTTTTACTAGTGATTTAAATCAAATCCACTCTGTTCAAAAGTTATCAACACGATTGAATCCATTTGTCATGTAAACACGCCAAAACTTCCTGTGTAACTGTTTTGTCTTCAGATGCTGCATTCCATTTAAATTACAATTTGATTGTAGGTGTGTTATTTCCCGGGACAATTTGTGGCTTGCGGTGTGGAGTCGCCTGGCACAACTTGCTTGAATCTTTGTTTTGAAGACAACGTGGTAGAACATGGAAGTGACAGATAGTGATCTAATCTTTATTGCAGATTAGCTACAAATAGCAAGAATCACTTTAACCGCTTCAATACCGGGCACTTTTACCCCCTTCCTGCCCAGGCCAATTTTCAGCTTTCAGCGCTGTCACACTTTGAATGACAATTGCGCGGTCGTGCAACGCTGTACCCAAACAAAATCTTTATAATTTTGTTCACACAACTTGAGCTTGCTTTTGGTGGTATTTAATCACCACTGGGCTTTTTATTTTTTTGCAAAATTAAACAAAAAAAATGAGTGAACATTTTGAAAAAAAGATCTGCGCTTTCCTTAGTTTCTGTTATGAAATTTTGGAAATTAATAATTGTTCTTCAGAAATTTGGGCCAAAATGTATAAGGCTCCATGCACACTGTATCTCAAAAATGACCGTTTTAGGTCGTTTTGGCGTTTTTTTAACAGCCCAAAAACTCCACTTTATTTTATCCTATGTGTCCATGCACACATGGTCGTTTATTGTCATTTATCAGCAGTGGCGTTTTTGGGCTGTTATCTGAACGCCCTGAATTGGCGTTCAAAAGTCGTTCTCCTGACCACAAAAAACGCCAGACGCCGGTATATCGGCGTCTGGCGTTTTTTGCAGTCAATGGAAATCAATGAAGGAAAAAACGCCCAAAAACGCAGACGCCAAAAAACGCCGGTAAACGCCGGCGTTTATAGGTGTCTGGCGTTTTTTGCAGTCCTCAATGGAAGCCAATGAAGAAAAAAAAAAAAACCCCAAAAACCGCCGACGCCGAAAAATGCCGCTAAACGCTGCTTACAAAACACTGCAAATAGAACATTTTGTGAGCAGCGTCTCCTGCCCAACGCTGAAAGAGCCCTATAGCGTCCAGTGTGCATGGAGCCTAAGGTTTCAGGCACACTGGACGGTAAAATACGATCTGAAAACGTCAGTAGCTTTGTAGTGCGTTTTCAGCTGTTATCAGCGTTAATGCACTCGCGTTTTGAGCGTCAGCATTTTGCTTTGTTTTTTTTTTTCAATGGATCCAAAATGACCAAAAACGCTGGTGACCAATGTTTTTGAGCGTTTATGGGCGTTTTTAAGCTTCCAGCTTTTTTTGTGGTCAGAAGAACGACTCCAGAACGCCAATTCAGGACGTTCAGATAACAGCCCGAAAACGCTGTTAAAGCGCTTGTCTACCCAATTTTACTACTTTTACCTACAGGTAAGGCTATAACAGGGAAATGCAATTAGCGGACCTCCAGCTGTTGAAAAACTACAAGTCCCATCATGCCTCTGCCTCTGGGTGTCATGCTTGTGGCTGTCAGAGTCTTGCTATGCCTCATGGGATTTGTAGTTCTGCAACATCTGGAGGTCCGCTAATTGCATATCCCTGGCCTATAATAAGAGGTACCTTGCGGGAGCTGCAGGATTTCAGTCCTTCATGGCGTAGTGTGCTACCAATTGTTTTCCAGCTGCCTTGAGATCATTGACCCGATTCTCTGGTGTAGTTCTGGGCTGATTCCTCACCGTTCTCATGATCGTTGACACTCCATGAGGTGACACCTTGCATGGAGCCCCAGACTGAGGGAGATTGACAGTTATTTTGTGTTTCTTCCATTTACGAATAATCGCACCAACTGTTGTCACCCTCTCACCAAGCTGCTTGGCGATGGTCTTGTAGCCCATGCCAGTCTTGTGTAGGTCTACAGTCTTGTCCCATCCTTGGACAGCTCTTTGGTTATGGTGGAGAGATTGGAATCTGATTGATTGCTTCTGTGGACAGGTGCCTTTTATACAGGTAATCGTGCTGATTGATAGAGGATCAATACTTATTTCAATTCAAATCAATTTATAACTTTTTTGAAATGCATTTTTCTGGATATTTTTTGTTATTCTGTCTCTCACTGTTAAAATAAACCATTAAAATTATAGACTGATCATTACTTTGTCAGTGGGCAAACGTACAAAATCAGCAGGGGATCAAATACTTTTTTCCCCCACTGTACACCTGGAGCTCTCTTCATTCTGCCATGCGTGCTACTGGCAGTTCAGGGACTTCTTATTCAGACCAGTTGGATCTTTGAAAACAGTGGTCTCCAAATTGCAGCCCTGGGGTTGGATGCTGCCCTTTTGCATACCTTTATTCATACCTTGAGGCATTATTTCTGCCACTGACCCCAACAATGGGGTAGAATTCCTGCCACTGACACTAACAATGGGGTATAATTCCTGCCACTGACACTAACAATGGGGTATAATTCCTGCCACTGACACTAACAATGGGGTATAATTCCTGCCACTGACATTAACAATGGGGCATAATTCCTGCCACTGACACTAACAATGGGGTATAATTCCTGCCACTGACACTAACAATGGGGTATAATTCCTGCCACTGACACTAACAATGGGGCATAATTCCTGCCACTGACACTAACAATGGGGCATAATTCCTGCCACTGACACTAACAATGGGGTATAATTCCTGCCACTGACACTAACAATGGGGCATAATTCCTGCCACTGACACTAACAATGGGGTATAATTCCTGACACTAACAATGGGGCATAATTCCTGCCACTGACACCAACAATGGGGCATAATTCCTGCCACTGACACCAACAATGGGGCATAATTCCTTCCACTGACAAAAATGGGGCACTATTCCTTCCACTGAGACCAGCTAATTCTTCCCCTAATTCCAAAGATCGGGCATTGTTTACTCCCACCAGTGTTGCCAACCTCCTGCAACGTTTTTTACTGGCAAAACATGTAAAATTTACTGGCAGAGCACATTTTTTTTTTTACTGAGAACCTGAAAAATAACTGAACTCCTATTAAAAACTAAGACAATTGATACTTAAACACAACATGGAAACACTGACAATACCCATATCAAGTAGTGTGCCCGGTTTACACTTGCCCTGATATTTACTGACAGTCTGTAAAAATCACTGATTTTTACAGACTGTCAGTAAATTTACTGGTGGTTGGCAACCCTGACTCCCACTGGGCCCCCACAGTTCAGCCCCCATACAGTCTGAAGGACCGTAATCTGGCCCTTTCTTTAGAACATTTGGAGACCCCGCTCTAAAAATATCAACAGATCTAAATGCCCACCAATATCCTGATTTATGTCAAAGTAACAGTTGTGGCAGAAAAGGGTTTTTGTACCATTTATGAATGAGTGGGTAGGACCGGAGTGCTTTATTTCAATACAGGTCCCTTTTTAAGAACTAATAAAAGATTATAAATAAAGATTTTGCAGACAGTGAAAATTGAAGAATAATGTCTTCCTCAACATGGCTGAATAAATGCCAAACCCTGAACAGCTTGGGGCCTAAAATCTCTTGTACTTGGCAATGTTTTGAAGTCTTTGCTAAGGATAATCACTGATCTTTAAACTAAAATGAAACCCTAAGTGTGTTTTTTTGGCTGAACACATTGACCACGATCAAATAAATGCTGCCAGTTGAACTGTTTATTAAAATTAGGACCAGCGGAAAATTGGCACATGAATGGGACTGCCTACATGCATACACAGTATCTCACAAAAGTGAATGCACCCCTCACATTTTTGTAAATATTTTATTCTATCTTTTCATGTGACAACACTGAAGAAATTACACTTTGCTACAATGTAAAGTAGTGAGTGTACAGCTTGTATAACAGTGTAAATTTGCTGTCCCCTCAAAATAACTCAACACACAGCCATTAATGTCTAAAATAAATCCCCACATGACTGAAAACAACGGTCGCAAAATCTGTAATTACCGACACACAACTCAATAAAACTCCCCTGTCGTTTAAATGTGACAATATGTTCGACAT
>BLSH010277968.1:3315506-3347408 GCA_018402905.1 Glandirana rugosa | reverse complement strand
TTCCAGAAAGAAAACCGTGGTACCTATAGCTGCTGCCGGAGGACTAGGCCCTAAGCGACCCAACACAGGGTGTCTGTGACGACGTATCAGAACGACCAATCGCCATATAGCCACAAAGGTACCTGCATTGAATAACGCCACTGCCCAAAAACTCCACCTCGATGTCTCTCGTCTTGTGACACCCTTCTTCTTAATTCTGCCGCAATTTCTCATATGTAAATATACAGTGATACGTATGATCCAACGATTAATTGGCCAACGCAACCACGCCTATACAAAGACATGTTTGTATGGGGCCCCCCCCCCCCCCCTATATTTTGTGTAATGAGGTTAAGGGTTTAGTGATTGTGTAATAAATTACATAAGAAATTTTGTTCGTCACACTTTTATATCCCCCCCCCCCCCCCGGGGTATGTTTGTACAGAAACATATCCGCACCAACGCAACCGGTTAATTAGCAACCTAGTATGCATAGTGACATATAAATGTATACTCTTTAACGCCGTCTTAATTCTTCTTCCCACAGTGTTCTGCTCTCTGTAGCTCCACCTCAAAAACCCGTCACCGCAATAAGTTACGTCCATGGAAACACCGATATACCGCTAACCAGCAAGACTATGCAGCAGTGTCTGTGGGACACAACCCAGCGAATCCCGGATCAGGAGGCCGTCGTCGATATCCATGGTGCCAAAAGAAAGACCTTCAGCCAGCTATGTAAAGATGTAGGTAACCAGTTAAAGTGCACCTGTTATGTGGCAGGAAACAATGCTGTGTTGGGAAGATGGTCAAGGATCCTTTTAATGGAGAAGGTTTCTTTCTTTCTTGTATTTGGTTACCCTTTCCTAAGCCTCAGTCTGTAGAGCAATCACTTGTTGCCCGCCCACTGTCAAATGACAGAAGGACGGTGCGGCTCTCGTTCTGTCCTATGACGTCACCCCAGAACGGTCACTCTCGCGCATCCGCAGGGGACGCGCAGTGCGGCGATCGCAGGCTGCGCTGTGTTGCTAGGACGTGACGCGAACCTGATCTCTGTAAAAAGTCAATGGCACAGCTCTTTAACTATGTGATCGGCTGTGTCCAATCGCAGGCAGTCACATGTAAGTGCAGAAGTGCCGTTAATCAGCTCTCGTCGCCTCACACTGACGGAGTGAGAGGAGAGAGAGACGATCAGCGGCATCTCCTCGCAGGGAACACCTGGAGATGTAATCAGGAAACTGATCATCAGTGGTAAAGTCCCCCAATGCCACCAATCAGTGCCGCCTTTCAGCACCCATCAGTGCCTGCCCATCAGTGCCACCTATCAGTGCCCTGATTAAAGTAAAGACCCCCAATGCCACCAATCGGTGCACATCAGTGACACCAATCAGTGCCGCCTTTCAGTGCCCATCAGTGTTTGCTCATCATTGCTGCCCATCAATGCCGCCTATCAGTGCCACCTTTCAGTGCCTGCTCATCATTGCCACCCATCAGTGCGGTATATTAATGCCTCCTCATCAGTGCAGCCTCATCAGCGCACATCAGTGAAGGAGAATTGCTTATTTACAAAATTTACTGACCGAAACTAAAACTTTTTTTTTTTTTTTTCAAAAATGTTGGTCTTTTTTTTTTCTTTTTAGTAAAAAATAAAAAGCCCAGTGGTGATTAACCGGTTCCCGACCAGCTCGCGTACATTTACTGCTGCACTGTGGCAACTTAGCGCAAATCCCCATTTATAAACAGGCGCAGCTAGGGGGTGGGCGCATGAGGAAAGGAATGCCAATAACTGGCTTCTGTTTACATCATGATCAGTGTGATTGGACACAACTAATCACATGGTAAAGAGCCACTGATTGGTTCTTTACCTCCATTCATGATCAGCAGTGTCCAGAGGACACTGCGACCACAAAGGGGGCTTCCCAAATGGGTGCACGGAGGGCGCGATCATGGGAGGACATCATTTAAACTGGCTGGCCACACTGTAGCCGTCATTCAGCACGGTGGGCAAGTGGTTAAAGTAGCGCAGTGCTGAATAGCAAGAAATGTTGTGGTCGTAAAGAAGATGTAAGTCTTCCGCAGGACAAGTGATAGGGCACAAAAAAAATAAATCTGATTTTTTTTTTTTCTGTCCTTACATATTTTGTTGGCTACCTTTTCTGTTTCCTTTTGAAAATGTCTGTTGCCTGGCTGTTCTGTGGATCCAATGGCTGCAGTAGTTTCTGTGTCAGTGACCAGGAACAAGTATGCTGATCAGCGAACACTGGATTTTATAAAGGGGGGGGGGTACTTTATTATTATTATTATTATTATTATTATTAATAAACAATTCTCTAGAATATAAGGTTTTTTTATCTGTATCTTTGCACAGGTTGAGACTCTCGCGGCGGGGCTGCTGGCTCTTGGCCTGAAGAAGGGAGACCGCCTCGGAATGTGGGGGCCAAATAGCTACGAGTGGATCGTTACACAGTTTGCTACGGCTCAGGCCGGCATCATCTTGGTGAGTTCCGCTGTGTACTGTGTATATAATTGTCAATTTCTAAACCACTTCAATACCACTTCATATGACGTCCTTGACTTTGAGTGGCGGGATTTGAATGGTGTCTTCAGCTACAGGCACCATTCAGATACCGTTTTTATAGAGCCGGCGATTCTCTGCAAGATAAAAGTGGTCTTGGTGGCGGATTCGCCGCGAGATCACCATTATTGCTGACGGGAGAGGTGCCCCCCTCCCACCACTTTCCCGTCATCTCCACCACTTACCGGATTTTAAAGCATGACATGTTTGGTATCAATTTACTCAGCGTAACATTATCTTTCACAATGTGGAAAAAATTGGGTTAACTTGTTCTCTTACTGTTCTCTTATTTTTTCACTTAAAGTGAATTTTTTTTTAAAAAAATCACACTTGTAAGACTGCTGCACAAATACGGTGTGACACAAAGTTTGGCAACAACCGCCATTTTATTCTCTAGGGTGTTAGAAAAAAAGAAAATATATAATGTTTGGGGGGTTTAAGTAATTTTATAGCAAAAAAAAACTGGTTTTAACTTGTAAACACCAAGTCCAAAAAATAGTATTGAAGTGGTTAAAGCCCAATTGAATCTACAGTTGTAAATTAGCTAAATTCATTCCAGGTGTATGAAAACAGAAGACATGCAGCATCTTACAGTTTGTTTTACAGTAAAATGCCAGCCACAACCTATAGAGAAAGGCCTGTCCTCTGCCAGCATGCTGCAGAGAAGGACCCTTGCTCTCTGGGGAAGGGGGGGGGAAGCAGTGGTCTCTCTGCAGAGGTCCGACACCTCCCCCTTCTGAGTCAGAGCCAGAGCTGTCTAATCAGCGAGAAGCATGAGCTTTGCTGATCGCAGAGATACAAGTTTGAGTTAGTAGGGGGAAAGTTGGTCTACAGAGAGACCACTGCTTCCCCACAGAGAGCAAGGCTCTTTCTCTGCAGCTGCTTTCGGGGGACTGTTTTTTTTTTTACTCTGGCTGATTAGAGAGCTCTATCTTTGACTCAGCAGGAGGGCATGTCTGGTCTCTGCAGAGAGACCACCATTCCATGAAGAGGGTAAGGTCCCCTCTATGCAGCATGCTTGCAAGGGACAGGCTTTTCTACTCAGGCTGTGGTTGCTTTCTGAAGAAAATGACACCCCTGCAATAGGTGCATGGTTCTCCCTGCCAAATCCTGTCAAATTTAAAGTGTTTCTAAACCCACAACAGTAAAATCAGTCTGTATATGCAGTTAAGCATGCTTGTTATATTCACTGTGGAACCTAAGGGGTTAACCCTCTGCATTGTGTAAAAAGGCTGTTTTGATTCTGTCTTCTCTGATCCAACCCTTCTTGCATTGCCCCCAAAACATGTCTGGATAAGACAGAGTTAGTGGAGTCAGGCTGCACATGCTCAGTTTGGTGTGTATTGCTAGAGAATATTATTTTTTTTGGGAGGGCGCATGTGATCAGCACAGGGCCAATCAGCACTGTCTAGACAAAGGGCCAGGGGTCCTGTATCCTAATAGGACAGTCAGAGGAGAATGAAAACTCCTACAAGTTTTAACCAGACACTGATAGAAGTCATAAGACTGCTATATACTGCTGATGGGAAAAGGTATTTAGCTGTTGATATTTACTAAAATAATTGCATTTCCATGTTCTGTGTACTGTGGGGGACCAGGTATAGTGACTGCAGGCTCCTGGGTTTATTGACACTTTAAAGCGGAGTTCCAGCCTGGGGCAAAAAATATGCTGACTTTTAATATTGGGACACTTACCTGTCCAGGGAGCCCGCGATATCAGCACCCCAGCCGATTTTCGGACTGGCTGTCGGGTGGTGTTGCTGCCATTTGTTGTAATTCACAGCTGGTTCCGTACCGAGCATGCGCGAAGCGTGCTGGGCTTTCTAATTGGACTGGCGGCAGGGGAAGGAGGAGGGGGGGGCGAACTCCCGAGGGGCAGCGCGGTCTCCTGGAAGTGGGGAAGGGTACCTGCTCCCCCCTGAAAGGTGCCATATGTGGCCTGGGGGGGGGGGGGTGTTGGGGGAAGCAGATTAGTGGTTCCACTTTTGGGTGGAACTCCGCTTTACACAGCGTTATCAGCCCTGCCTAGTTCTCCTTTGTGGACTGCAGAATACCTTCCTTTGTGTTATGGGGATGACAAGAAAAGGAGGTGTTCTGTAGTTTTAACACACTGTACTTTCTGTCCTAGGGTGACAATGTTGCTCCTCAGTAGATATAATATAGTTAGGGTTGTCACCCAAGAACAGGAAGTGGGTTACTGGCAGGATAACCAAGTTAAAAAAAGGGGAAAAATTTAAGGGAAAACTAATGCAGCCACATCATCAAAGGACTGGTGAGTTGCACTATGTTACATTTTCTGGTACCAATAAATTCATTGTAATTGAGCAATAAAGTTCCATACATCACAAACTCAGTGTGTAGGGTGACCTGTACAGCACAGCGTTCTATAGCAGAAGCAATTTGTCAAGCTTATTGATAGCTGCATTGGCAGTGAGCATAGGATAAGGGCATACATGACATTCATAATTGTTATAAAGATATAAAGCGCACTGTATACTAAATAAACATACATTA
This sequence comes from Glandirana rugosa, assembly GCA_018402905.1. NCBI lineage: Eukaryota > Metazoa > Chordata > Amphibia > Anura > Ranidae > Glandirana > Glandirana rugosa. Next base: position 3,342,343 of record BLSH010277968.1, on the reverse strand, counting down.
GTACTATCGGAGCTAATGATGTTGTCCGATGCTTCCGTATATAATGAAGGCCCCCATTGACATTTCAAAGAATGTAACTCACATTTATGTTTGAGTATAGAAGAAGACGGAAAGAGGAGGGGGAGAAAGGGGAAAAAACGGGGCAAAGGGAAGAAAAAGATCCATCTCTGAGCAATGTGAGTTCAGCCATACAGTTGTATACAGTTTGTATCGCATTGGATTCGCACTAAAAAAGGTCCAGGAGCCTTTTTTTCCCCAGACTGGAATCGGATCGCATGAGTGTTCTCACCTATGTGATCCGATTCCTGTGCGAGTTCGCACTGCGATCTGTAAACTAATCTGGGGGTGTCATTAACATCGACACCCACAGCGGTTCGCAGACGGCGGTGTGAACTGCCTGCGGGAGAGGTGCGATGCGGGAACCGGCGATGGAATTGCGCTCGCCCCTGCATTGCACCAGTGTGAACCCGGGCTAAACGTGAGGTGTGATGAGCAGGAGGGGTGAGGTCCGGCCAAGATTGCCACACCGAGGGAAATTTCCCAGGAGTGTCCTTCAAGATCGCAATCCATTATTATAGATGAATCATAATGTGCCCTGAATCTTAGATTTACCTCTTCAAAGCTGAGGGATGGAGTTTTCCATGCATGAGCAATAGTTTGTTTAGTGGCTATAAAAGCACATGTGTGATAAGTATATGGCCTCCTCCAGGGATATGGCTTATTGCATTATGGAGAAGGGTCTGTTCTTCATGACACCCCTAAAGCAAGATGCTGTATACAGTAGTTTGGGATACATTTACCTATTCTGGAGTGAAGGAGCGTTCTCCAGCACTTGTGTATTTCGGAAACTTTTCACATCTCACTTACCAGATTTTCTACCATGCTTCAGGAGGAAGAGATTTATTAGGATCTCCTTCACAGTGGTGCAATAGAGTTGGGCACGATCAGAAGCATTGCCCAAAATCGAGTATATAAGGGATAACATAACACACCATTTGTGGTCGTTATATTACAATTTCAATTTTAGATTTAGACTTTTTGACCTGTACTTTTTGCCATTACACATTCACCATTTACTTCTAACACCAATCTATTTTCTGCAGGTGTCTGTGAATCCAGCATATCAAGCAAAGGAATTGGAGTATGTCCTTAAGAAGGTACGATCGATTAGGGCTCCTATTATATCTATCGGTTTGTTTGATCATTCATGGTCATAAGTCAAGGTGCATTAGAAGACGCTTGTGCATTCATTTCCATTGGACCCTCTACACATGTCACAAAGAGCACATGTGTTACTAATTACTTATGAAATAGGAAAAGGTCTAACAAACACTCAATTTGCTATATAGAGAAATACCTCAAATAGTGGGAAAGTCTTTACAGCTGTAGAAGCTTTATAAGACCCCATGCTGGAGACTGCAGGCTGATCCTCCAGATGCAGAGTAGTATTGACTGCATCAGTAAGAGCCACAACCATCTTGCAGGTTTGAGGCATTGATGGGGGACTATGGTGCCTCAAGAACAGTCTCATCAGAGATAGACTGGGGGGACTCTGAGTCAGAGATGGTCATTGCAGCCTGTGGGCCAGCCTTTTTCTGATACCATAGGAAGATCATAGATTTACTCTGCAGGCAAAGGCATGTGACTATACTTAGAGACTGCAGTTAATACCTGTGAGCGAATTGGGTGAATTTTTTGACTGCAGTAGACTCCGTTGACAATAAGACAGGAGACACGTCTAAGGGGTTGTTCCACTGAGGTAGACCCTATAAACATAAGGTCATTAGATTTCAGATTACAGACGTCAATGCCCTCAGTGGATACAGAATAAGCATCCCTGAAACTGTTAGGAAAATTGGGGTCACTGTCTAGGTATAAACATGTTGTGACTGCATGGCCCCGATGCAACTAGGCTCAATGTACAAGGCTAGGCCTCCGGTACTAACAAATCCAGTCCGTTGGTGGATGATGAGGCTCAGAAAGTGTCATGGTCTGGGATCAGGTTTGAAGACCAGTAGCTATAGCAGTAGAGAGGCTCCCATCGACCAGCTGGATAAGTGCAACAACCAGGTCACCCTGGCGGATGACACGGGCTAACCCGAGGTACAGAGTCTAAGAATCAACCAGTGTTCACCAGAGCTCTTGATAGTGGAGATAGATTTTTTTGCGTGTTAGTGGCAGGTCATGGTTCTCAGGATTGCCCCACCAGGAAGTGAGCAAGTCGGGGTCCAGTAGCTGATATAGCAGGTAGGGATCAAGCAGAAGCATAGTTCTTACACAAGACCAAGGTCAGTAACAAGTGGTCACAGGTTGGAATTAAGCAGAAACATAGTCAAGGAACAAGCCAAAAGTCAGTAACAAAGATATGGACGGCAGCAGGAGTGACAAGAGTGAGATAAATGCTGAAGAGAGGACAATAATCTGGCAAACAGGAAGTACAAAGGCATGGCTTAAGTAGGAACTTCATGGGAGGAGCAAGGAGTTCAAGGTTCAGCAGAAACGAGGCAGGATTGTCCAATGCATCAGACATGGTGCTGTCCAACAGTCCAGGTGGCTCAGCAAGACGAAACCTCACCAGACAAAGCAGAGGTCGCAGGTTCACACCTCGGTCCTGACAGAAGGCTGGGGGTGACCAAAGTCTATGCAGATGGGCAGTAGAAAAGGACCATTTGCAAAGCAGAAGCAGCTGTGGGACGATGCTTCCTCTACATTGAATGACGAGAAACAAAACGCACATCATACCTCTCTGCGTTCAGTCTTCAGTGTTAACCCTTTCCATAGTAAATTCGGCAGTAGTGGGAAATTTGAAAGGTAGCCGGCGGTGAAAATAATGAAGTATATCCCGGTCCCAGAGACCGCGCAAGAGCTGGGGGCAACATCCAATGAAATTGGACCTGGAAAAACATTACGAAATCAACATTTACCAGTACTTGGTGTCTGGAAAGAGCCACAAGGGTACCCCAATGCCCAAAGATCACTTCCAGACTGGTCTTGCACGTCCAGTGCAGTGGGTCCAAGTACGGCTCTCCAAAGTCAGGTTGAGGAGGCCAATTCAGTTACCTGCCAGGTAGTTACCAGCTCAAGCAGCAACGTAGTGAGGAATATTGATTGACGTCAATGGAAAAAAAAATCTGAAAATAAAATCAAAGAAAATATGTCCACCCTCCTAAGACGCTAGCAAGAAAAAAAAATAAGTTATTCTAGGCTGGATCACAGATTTTTTGCTTGCCAGTGTCTAGTCCACTGTAGGCAGGGTTGCCAACCTTCCGCAGCGTTTTTTACTGGCAAAACATGGGAAATTTACAGGCAGAGCACTTTTTTTTTTTTTTTACTGGCAACCTGAAAAATAACAGAACCCCTATTAAAAACGGAGACAATTGATATTTGAACACAACATGGAAACACTGACAATACCCATTTCAAGTAGTTTGCCCGGTTTACACTTAAAAAGTCAGCACATCATGACAAATGATCAGACCCTGATATTTATAGACCGTTGTAAAAATCACTGATTTTTACAAACTGTCAGTAAATTTACTGGCGGTTGGCAACCCTGACTGTAGGTTGTAGTATTAACCCAACAGTATATAAATGTGTCTGTCCATCCCCTGCAACATAAATTACATTTTTTGTTGCAGGGGATGCCCAGAATCTAACTTCTTCTATCTTAGTGCAGACTTTAGGGAAAATCAGTCAGCCAGTCACACAAGCAGGGAATTACATATCTGGGGGACGGGGGGCTCTGTATACCATCTGTGTACAGAGCGCCTTCAGGTTGCCATATTTGCATTTTATAGAAATAACAGCGCTGTAAAGGGAAAGGTCATTTTTAAGAGCATTCAATTACAATATGACTTGTGTCGCAGTTGAATACACTATATTATTTTTTTTTCCCCATGAAAGTGGAGTTATCCTTTAAGCCTTTACTACATGGCTTATGTGTACATTTACCATGTATATCATTTTCTGTTTTCAATTATATTTCTGCTTTTTTGTTTTTTTTTTTCTCTTCGCAGGTTGGTTGCTCTGCCCTAATATTCCCTGACCAGTTTAAAACGCAAAGATATTATGAACTTTTGAGAAGTATTTGTCCAGAGATTGAAACTTCACCAGCAGGGGGTATCAAGAGCAAGGAGTAAGTGTGCTCAGCTAGATGGGTTTCTTGCTGCTGCTTGCCATGTGACCATGCCAATTTATACGCTAATCAAATTTCCTGATGAAGTGGCAGTGGGTGGTTCTGTTGCAACCCTAATCGGCATCCCCCTGCCCACACCCTTCAATCAGAAAATCAGCTGCAGTCATTGTTTGGCGCTGGCTGTCAGCATACAATAGATTTGTCCATCTGTACTATTTAGCATGGATGGAGGAATCTGCTAGATTTTTTTTTTTTGTTGTTTGCAAAACCTGTAGTGAAGGCCGGTTTACACCACATGTGGTCCAGTGCATATTTTTTTTCCTGCATCAAAAACGCATTGAAAGTAGGTAATATGATTTCCAATGGCATAGTTCACACCAGTGTGGTCACATTCAGGGGGCTCCAGTACCGGAAAAAAAAAGGAGAACATGCTGCATTTTTCCTGCACTGGATTGTCCTGGAAAGCGGTAAAACGCATCGTAAATGCACCTGTCACCGCTGACATCCACCGCTCCATAGAGCTGCATGGAGTGTCCGATCAGGTCCGCCTGAAAAGCTGACAGGTGGACCTGAACGGAACGCCCGTGTGAAAGGGGGTGCTATACAAACGCACGCCACACTTTTCACAGATTTATTTGTAAAAAATGTTGAAAACCATTTATCATTTTCCTTCCACTTCACAATTTTGTTCCACTTTGTGTTGGTCTATCACATAAAATCCCAATAACATACATTTCCATTTTTGGTGCAACATGACAAAATGTGGAAAATTTCAAGGGGCATGAATACTTTTCCAAGGCACTGTACTAGGAGGATCAACAGGTAATGTTTTTGCTCGCTGGTGTTCCGTACATCCCCAGACAGGCAGTCCCATTCACGTCTATTGGGATGCAGCGGCTGCACGGACGTAGCCACTGGTCCCAGTTTGACCGCTGCATGAGTGTGGGTGTGTCCTAGGGTTGCCACCTCATCCCTTTTAAACCTGAACACCTATGAATTACACAGGGTCTGTGGCTGATTAAGGTGGTAATTAAACTTGGCGCCTTATCTGCATTAAATTAGCCTCACAACCTGTGTAATTCATATGTGTTCAGGTTTAAAGGGATGAGGTGGCAACCCTAGGTGTGTCCCCGATTGCACGCGGTTTCTGTTTGCGAATACGAACCTGCATGGCTGTCAAATTGGGACCAGCATCCTGTGCAGGTGAAGCTGGCCCTTCGCATGGGTGTATGGACAGGTCCATCGGAGGGAAAATGTGCATTGATCATTTTTTTCCCCAGGAGCCTGCACTGCAATCATTGGATGGGGTGGGGGTGGCTGGAGCATGTTACACATTGCACCCTATAATTGTGTTCCAAATGTGAACTTAGCCTTTAGCCCTGGTTCACACTGCTGCGACTTCTCATGAAACTTGCTGCAATGTGCAACATAGAATTTTGCATGACAAATCAAAACACATTCATCTCGATAAGTGCAGTCTTAATTGCTGTGACATAATAGCTATGACTCAAGTCACGGAAAAAAAAAAAATAGTTCCTGCACGTCTTTTCTGCGTCTTTCTTGGGACACGAGTGCCATAGACTGCAATGTTAACCAAATAGAGGAAAATGGAGGAGATTGAGTCCTATAAATTCCACCCCCGCCATCCCTCCTATTCAGGTGTACAAAGGAGGCACATGTTTACATTTCTTGTAATAGGAATAAAAGTGTTCCAAAAATGTTTTTTTAAAGGGACAGTGTAAAAATAAAAAGTCAAACAAATAAAAAAATAAAAATTTAAAGCGCCCCGTCCCTCCGAAGCTTGCGTGTAGAAGCAAGCGCATACATAAGTCGCGCCCACATATGTAAACGGTGTTCAAGCCACACGTGTGAGGTATCGCTGCGATAGAGCGAGAGCAATAATTCTAGCACTAGACCTCCTGTGTAACTCTAAACTGGTAACCCGTTGAAAATTTTAAACGTCGCCCATGGAGCGGGCGCAATTTTGAAGCATGACATGTTTGGTATCAATTTACTCAGCATAATATTATCTTTAACATTATAAAAAAAACAATGGGCTAACTTTACTGTTTTCTATTTTTTTTTTAATTCAAAAAGTGTATTTTTTTTAAAAAAAAATTGCATTTGTAAGACCGCTGCGCAAATACGGTGTGTGACATAAAGTGTTGCAACAACCGCCATTTTAGTCTCTAGGGCAGTGATGGCGAACCTTGGCACCCCAGATGTTTTGGAACTACATTTCCCATGATGCTCATGCACTCTGCAGTGTGGTTGAGCATCATGGGAAATGTAATTCCAAAACATCTGGAGTGCCAAGGTTCGCCATCACTGCTCTAGGGTGTCTGTAAAAAAAATATATAATGTTTGGGCATTCTAAGTAATTTCCTAGCAAAAAAAAAAATGATTTTAACTTGTAACTTGTAAACACCAAGTGTAAAAATAGGCCCAGTCCTTAGGTGGTTAAGGTATTGGGAGATTAGACATCTGCGGTTATCTTTCAATTGTTTTTTTCTTTCTGTCCGGCAGACTTCCAGATCTTCGGATTGCTGTAGTCTTGGACAAGAAGCACCCGGGTGCTTTCCACTTTGAGGAAGTGATGAACGCCGGCACCACCCAACATGTGAAGCAGCTGCACGATCTACAGAAGACCGCGTCGTGCGAAGACCCCATCAATATCCAGTTCACCTCTGTGAGTTCTCATGCGACCTGTGACCTAGGTTCACAGTAGTGCTGCTGCGTAATCATGCGTTTTTGTAGCTTCATGCATTTTTTTTGTAGGAGAAAGTTGAGCACAGAACCATTCCAAAAACGCACCATAAATGCACCAAAAAATGCAGTAGATGCATTTTGGACGTGCATTCCTATGGAGACAATGGGGTATTTTTTGCACCTATTGAATGGATATAACAAAATGTTTTCAATGATATTGATTAACCACTTAGAGACTACCTGCTAAGTACTGCCCTGTAGGCGAGCAGCCGCTGCAGGCAAAGCAATGTACCTGTACGTTGTTGCTTACTTCCGGGTTTAGGGCATGCGCATGGGTGCCCCCCGCCTGGCTCCTGCTGTGACTGTACACAGCGGGAGCCTGTCAGCAAGTCCCAGCCAATGAATCATGGGCGAGATCTGCTGATTGGTTGTGTGCAATCACAGCCCAGAGCTCAGTGTTGACAATCAACACAGAGCTCTGTACAGAGTGAACAATCTGAGAGGTTGATTTACTAAAGGCAAATAGACAGTGCACTTTGCAAGCTGCAGTTGCTCCAGAGCTTAGTAAAGGAGGTAAATCTTCACTTTGCAAAGAATATCAATTATATTAATTTTCCTTTACATAAAAAAAAATAGAAAAAAGCATTTTTGCTTGCACATGATTGGATGATGGAAGTCAGCAGAGCTTCCTCTTATTTACTACCTCTGGAGCAACTGACTGTACTTTGCACATGCCATTTGCCTTTAGTAGATCAGCCCCTATGTGCAAGGATGAGAAACTTAGAGATCATTTATTAAAAGCAGCACGATGTACATACATTACACATAGTTAATCGCCATTGGCGGCTGGTGTTGGTTCTCTTTGGGGGGGGGGGGCTTGTCCCACTCAGTTGGAACCCCAATAACACCGCTTACCCCATCATTGATGGTTGCGGGCCAGCAGCGCTCCTATGGGCGGCAGGCGGTCATCTCCTTCTCCTCCATCACGACAGCAGAAAAAGACTGAGTAGTCCATCGAGTCTGCCACTTTTTATTTTTTCCTTCCTCCTCCTTCATTCGCTATTGTCACACAACTGGGTGGGCTCGGAGCGCAGTGGCTGGCATTGCCAAACTACGGTAATTAAAAATCTCCATAGGCGACGGTTTAAACATTTCTACAGGTTACCAATTTAGAGTTGCAGAGGAGATCTAGTGCTAGAATTATTGTTCTCGCTCCGATGTTCACAGCTATACCCCACATGTGTGTTTTGAACACCGTTTACATATGTGGGCGTGACCTACGTATGCGTTTACCACTGAGTGGGAGCACAGTGGGTCGGGGGTGCTTGAAAAATGTTTTTTTTATTATTATTTTTTATTCCATATTTTTTTTTTTTTTAAACACATTTTTTTGACATTTTTCAAATACAAAAAGAGAACAATGGACATCAAGTATTTTGTGTATTTATTCCTTTGTTTTGTTACCCTGTCTCTTTTAATTTTTTTTTATCACTTTTATTACTATTATTGCTAATGTAAACATCCCTTGCGATAGCAATGCAGCATGACAGGTCCTCTTTATGAAGAATACCCCAAATTTCTCCTCTACCTTTAAAAGCAAAAGAGCAAAAAAAAAAAAAAAAGAAAAGTCTTGTTTACATGCTGGAGGAACCGAAAGTGATGTCATGATGTCGTTCCGGTCCTCCAAGGCCATATAGATAAGTGGAGGACATCTTGCCTTCACTCTTCTTGTGCCAATTCACTGCCGGTGCCCAATGGGTTCCAGGCTTCACCAATTGGTCAGGTAAGCTGGGGAAGCGGTTGGGTTGTGGGGGGTCCCTGTCCTGCTGCACCGCTTCTAAAAGTGATCCAGTGGCGAATTCGCCACTCGGACCGCTATAATCTGGTAGAGATCACCGGCTGAAACAAACAATACCAGTGTTATGGCATATTGCCGCAGCCATAACCCCGGTATTCCACTTCCCCACCAGGACGTCATTGGTCTATAGCCCGATCGGCAAGTAGTTAAATTAGCGCAGTGCTGATCATGAAAGGGATAAAACCTTTCAGAGGTCAAGGGGTTAAAGGTCCTCCTGCCTTCTTACCCCTCCTTCTTGCACATTACAAAAAAACAAGTTTTTACTTTTTTTTTTTACTTCCTAACTCCGGCCAAATGACGCAGTTATCCTGCAGTGGCCTTGCGGCACATCTGGGGCATGCGTGAGGATGTGGAATGTAGCCACCCGGGAGCTGTTTGGAAAATTTGGAGCATGCGCAGACTCTCTGTCGGAGAACTGGCAGAGACCTGTGATGTGTCTGTGCATGCGCGGGTGATCTGACACATGGGCACACGTGCTGCAGGCATCTGTCAGCTCACACAGACCTGGGTGAGGTTCACAGTGCTTCTGCACATACAATGCCCTGAAAAAGTATTCATAACCCTTGAAATGTTCCACATTTTGTCATGTTACAACCAAAAACGTAAATGTACTTTATTGGGATTTTATGTGATAGAGTAGTCCAGGGGTCCTCAAACTATGGCCCTCCAGTTGTTCAGGAACTACAATTCCCATCATGCCTAGCCGTGTCTGTGAATGTCAGAGTTTCACAATGCCTCATGGGATGTGTAGTTCTGCAACAGCTGGAGGGCCATAGTTTGAGGATGCCTGCGATAGACCAACACAAAGTGGCACATAATTGTGAAGTGGAAGGAAAATGATAAATGGTTTTCAAATTTTTTTACAAATAAATATGTGAAAAGTGTGGGGTACATTTGTATGGCGCCCCCCTGAGTCAATACTTTGTAGAACCGCCTTTCTCTACAATTACAGCTGCAAGTCTTTTTGGGGATGTCTCTACCAGCTTTGCCCATCTAGAGAGGACATTTTGCCCATTCATCTTTGCAAAATAGCTCAACTCTGTCAGATTGGATGGAGAGCGTCTGTGAACAGCAATTTTCAAGTCTTTCCACAGATTCTCAATTAGATTTATGCCTGGACTTTGACTGGGCCATTCTAACACATGAATGTGCTTTGATCTAAACCATTCCATTGTAGCTCTGGCTGGATGTTTAGGGTCATTGTCCTGCTGGAAGGTGAACCTCCACCCCAGTCTCAAGTCTTTTGCAGACTCTAACAGGTTTTCTTATAAGATTGCCCTGTATTTTTCTCCATCCATCTTCCCATCAACTCTGACCAGCTTCCCTGTCCCTGCTAAAGAAAAGCATCCCCACAATATGACGCTGCCACCACCATGTTTCACGGTGGGGATGGTGTGTTCAGGGTGATGTGCAGTGTTAGTTTTTAGCCACACATAGCGTTTTGCTTTTAGGCCAAAAAGTTCAATTTTGGTCTCATCTGACCAGAGCACCTTCTTCCACATGTTTGCTGTGTCCCCCACATGGCTTCTTGCAAACTGCAAATGGGACTTCTTGTGGCTTTCTTCTTGCCACTCTTCTATAAAGGCCAGATTTGTGGAGTGCATGACTAATAGTTGTCCTGTGGACAGATTCTCCACAAACCATAATGGCTTCTATCTAAAAATGTGTGCTCTGTTCGGTACAGTGAGGGAAAAAAGTATTTGATCCCCTGCTGATTTTGTACGCTTGCCCACTGACAAAGAAATGATCAGTCTATAATTTTAATGGTAGGTTTATTTTAATTGAGTGTGTGTACTCCTGGGCTCCCTTTGTGTCTGCGCCTTTAAATTGGTATCTCGTGACTATAGTGACAGCTGCCCACACTTAAAGTGGTAGTAAACCCTCCTATCATTTTCAGCCAAGGAAGCCGCCATCTTTGCCTCTGTTTAATCTACAACTGCCATGATGCTGCACATGTGATCATCTATGACACCAGCCATTGGATGGTTTGACAGTTTGGTTTAGAGCACAACCAATGGGAGTGTTACATTTCCGGCACGTGCCGGAAAAGTGACTGGTTTTTAACCTGTTAAATGCATGGGTTTACTACCGCTTTAATGTTATTCCATAACACTAAAATGATTTCTATAGGTGAGTAGTGAAGCGCTGATAGTGTCACACAATGCGAAACAGTATTCCTAGTGCAGCTTCCTGGTACATAAAATATACATTAATAATTCCCCTTACATAGAGCTTTCCAGGTGTGCCATACATAGAAAGACTTTTAAAAGTGGCACCAGCACATATCCATTGTGCTATCTATTATACACTAGGGAGATAGTTCAGTGTCTCAGGGTTAGACCCCCATGAGACCAAACATGATAAAATAAAATTAACCCAAATAAATTATCATAAACTGTGCTATTCACCTGGTTAAGTTTACAATAACATGGCAATCGATGTGCAAACAGGTAACCAAAGTGAATTATCTGATCTATCTGTCTATCTTAACTCTGAATTATCTAGGTTTATTTTAACACTGAGAGACAGAATAACAAAAATATATAGAAAAATGCATTTAAAAAAAGTTCTAAATTGATTTGCATTTTAATGAGTGAAATAAGTATTTGATCCCCTATCAATCAGGAAGATTTCTGGCTCCCAGGTGTCTTCTATACAGGTAACCAGCCAAGATTAGGAGCACTCTCTCTTAAAGGGAGTGCTCCTAATCTCACCTTGTTACCTGTATAAAAGACACCTGTCCACAGAAGCAATCAGATTCCAATCTCTCCACCATGGCCAAGACCAAAGAGCCATCCAAGGATGTCAGGGAGAAGATTGTAGACCTACACAAGGCTGGAATGGGCTACAAGACCATCGCCAAGTAGGTTGGTGAGACAGTGACAACAGTTGGTGCGATTATTTGTGAATGAAAGAAAATAGCAGTCAATCTCCCTCAGTCTGGGGCTCCATGCAAGATCTCAACTCGTAGAGTTTCAATGATCATGAGAATGGTGAGGAATCAGCCCAGAACTACACGGGAGAATCTTGTCAATGATCAAGGCAGCTGGGACCATAGTCACCAAGAAAACAATTGGTAACACACTACACCGTGAAAGACTGAAATCCTGCAGTGCCTGCAAAGTCCCCCTGCTCAAGAAAGCACATGTACAGCCCGTCTGAAGCTTGCTAATGAACATCTGAATGATTCAGAGGAGAACTGGGTGAAAGTGTTGTGGTCAGATGACACCAAAATCGAGCTCCTTGGCATCAACTCAACTCACCGTGTTTGGAGGAGGAGGAAGGCTGCTTATAACCCCAAGAACACCATCCCCACACACATGGAGGTGGAAACATTATGCTTTGGGGGTGTTTTTCTGCTAAGGGGAAAGGACAACTTCACTGCATCAAAGGGACGATGGACGGGTCAATGTACCTTCAAGTCTTGGGTGAGAACCTCCTTCCCTGAGCCAGGGCATTGAAAATGGGTCATGGTCCCTACTTACTTAATACTTCCTCTTTACCTCACACCTGGAACTTAGACCGCCATCTAAAACAGGCTTTTTCAGCAACTCTACATTTAGATCTAGTCTTAATACGTTTACATAAGCTACTGTTACTGGTCTTGTCATACCTTGTCACCAATGTCTTATACTGCTTTCATAAGCTATTCTCTGTAAAATGACTATATGCAACTTTGTGAAACCCCCCCAAAAAAATTCAAGTTAAAAAAAAAAAATAGAAAATGGGTCATGGATGGGTCTTCCAGCATGACTATGACCCAAAACATACCGCCTAGGCAACAACTGAGTGGCTCAAGAAGAAGCACATTAAGGTTCTGGAATGGCCCAGCCATTCTCCAGACCTTAATCCCATAGAAAATACATGGAGGGAGCTGAAGGTTCCAGTTGCCATACGTCAGCCTCAAAACCTTAATGACTTGGAGAGGGTCTGCAAAGAAGAGTGGGACAAATTCCCTCCTGAGAGGTCTACAAACCTGGGGGCCAACTACAAGAAACGTCTGACCTATGTGGTTGCCAACAAGGTTTTTGCCACCAAGTACCAAGTCATGTTTTGCGAAGGGGTCAAATATTATTATTTCACTCATTAACCACTTCTGTTTGGGCGGACGTCATATGACGTCGCTACCTTTGAGATATGATATCTGAATGGTGCCTACAGCTGCAGGCACCATTCAGATATTGTTTTTTTTCTGCAAACGATTCTGCACAAGATAAAAGTGGTCTTAGCGGCAGATTCGCTGCAAGATCACTTTTATCAGCGGCGGGAGAGGTGCCCCCCCCTTCCCGCCGATTTCCGGTCCTCTCCGCCGCTTACCGGACCCGCCGGCAGCGGCGGAGATGATCCGATCAGTCCCCCCCAGTGTCCGAGAGCCAAGTGAGCGGCTGAAGCCGCTCACTCGGCTCCATAGTACGGCAGGGCGGAAATTACGTCAGGAGTCACGTCCGCCCAACGGTCTTAACCACTTGCCGACCGCCAATCGGCAATTGACAGCGGCAAAGTGGCTCTGATCGCTCACTGTGTCCGGGGAGGGCCAGGGAGCGGGTGCGGCGGCTTCGATTGCCGCCGGCTACCCGCGATGGCCCCCCCGGAGCGAAGGAACGGAGGTCCGTGTAAGTAAACACGGACCTCCGTTCTGTGAAGGGGGAAAGGCTGTGACCACTTCCCTTCCCCAGCCAGGGCAGTCCCCCCACAGTTAGCACACGCCCAGGGAACACACTTAACCCTTAGAGCGCCCCCTGCAGGTTAACCCCTTCACTGCCAATGGCATTTACACAGTAATCAGTGCATTTTTATAGCACTGATCGCTGTATAAATGCCAATGGTCCCAAAAAATTGTCAAAATGGTCCAACATGTCCGCTGAAATATCGCAGTACCGCTACAAATCGCAGATCGCCGCCATTAATAGTAAAAAATAAAAACCCCAAAAATGAATTCTCATCATCCGTAAACGCGACCACTTTTGCGCAAAGCAATCAATAAACGCCAATTGCGATTTTTTTTTTTTTATCGCAAATATGAGGAAGAATATAAATCGGCCAAAAACGGTGAAAAAAAATGTTTTTTTATATTTTTTTTTTTTGGATTTGTATTTTAGCAAAAAGTAAGGAATTTGTTTTTTTTTTTGCAAAATTGTCGCTCTTCTTTTGTTTATAGCGGCGATCAGAAATGACGCAGAGGTGATCAAATACCACCAAAAAAAAGCTCTATTTGTGGGAAAAAAAGGACGCAAATTTCGTTTGGGTACAATGTCGCACGACCGCGCAATTGTCAGTTAAAGCGACGCAGCGGCGAATCCCAAAAAGGGCTCCGGTCCTAAAGCTGGAAATCCTTCCGGTCCTTAAGTGGTTAAAGGGCACTTTTTTTTTTTTTTTTTGGGCTGTCATTTTTTTCAGATTTTTTTGTTTTGTTTTTTGCATTTTGGTGTAAATATGAGATCTGAGGACTTTTTGACCCCGGATCTCATATTTAAGAGGTCCTGTCATGCTTTTTTCTATTACAAGGAATGTTTACATTTCTTGTAATAGGAATAAAAGTGATCAATTTTTTTTTTTTAAAAGAACAGTGTAAAAATAAAAGGTAAAAAGCAAAATAAATCATTAAAAAAAAAAAATACATTTAAAGCGCCCCGTCCTTGCGAGCTCCCGCGCAAAAGCGAACGCAATACGTAAGTCCCGCCCACATATGAAAACAGTGTGCAAACCACACATGTGAGGCATCGCCACGATCGTTACAGCGAGAGCAATAATTCTATCACTAGACCTCCTCTGTAGCTCAAAATTGCTAACCTGTAGAATTTTTTTAAACGTCGCCAATGGAGATTTTTAAGCTGCAAAGTTTGTCACCATTCCGCGAGCAGACGCAATTTTGAAGCATGGCATGTTGGGTATCATTTTACTCGGCGTAACATTATCTTTCACAATATGGAAATAAATTGTCCCAACTTTACTGTTTTCTTATTTTTTAACTAAAAAAAATGAATTTATTAAAAAAAAGCACGCTTGGAAAACTGCTGCACAAATACGGTGTGACTTAAAGTTTTGCAATGACTGCCATTTTATTCTCTAGGGTGTTAGAAAAAATATATAGAACGTTTGGGGGTTCTTAGTAATTTTATAGCAAAAAAAATTATTTTAACTTGAAAACAATGAACCCAAAAAACAGCCCCCTTACTGAGGTGGTTAAAATGCAAAGCAATTTATAACTTTTTTTAAATGCGTTTTTGTGGATATTTTTGCTGTCTCTCAGACCCCTTTCACACTGAGGCGTTTTACAGGCGCTATTTAGCTAAAAATAGCGCCTGTAAAGCGCCTCAAAAATCCCTCCCCACCCACCCCAATGTGAAAGCCAGAGTGCTTTCACACTGGGGCGGTGCGCTTGCAGGACGTTACAAAAAGTCCTGCAAGCAGCATCTTTGGGGCGGTGCGGTGAGCGGTGATACTCCGCCCCTGCCCATTGAAAACAATGGGCAGCGCTTCCGAAGCGGCTGCACACCGCCTCGGTAGCGCGGTGCTCCGGCACTTTTAACCCCTTGTGGGGGGTTAAAAGCGCCGCGCACCCGCCTGCATAGTGGCGCCGTAGCGCCGCTATAACAGCAGTAAATCCCCGCTGAAACTAGCGGGGATTTACCGCTAGCGCCCGCCAGCCCCAGTGTGAAAGGGCTCTTACTGTTAAAATAAACCGACCATTAAAATTATAGACTGCTCATTTCTTTGTCAGTGGGCAAACCTACAAAATCAGCAGGGGATCAAATACTTTTTCCCTCACTGTACATTGTAGGCTCCCTGTAGAATATTGTCACCCTGGGGCTTGTTGTTGATCTCCTTTCCTGGCTGCACTGACATTTTTTCCGCTGATCTGTGTGCCCGCCAGTCTGGCATATTTGTTGGCGCACAGAAGAGCTTTATAAATAGAATACTCACACCAATGTGAAAATCGCAGCTTCACAAGCACAGCTACATTTTCCACCCGGACTCCACAATGAGCGCCATCGACATCTAGCGGTGAACTTCAATACAGCAGAGACTTGTTCTAACGGAAGGTGTCACTTTCATGAAAAATCAATAAATAAGGCTTAGGGCTTGTTCACATGGACAGTAAAAGCAAACAGTTGAGCCATGGTTTTACTGTCCAATTAAACTACAGCACGCAGCCACTCAGGGCTGTACATGTGCCACAGAAAAAAATGAAACCACGCACGGTACCACTGCTAAATGTGACCCCTTTAAGTGAACGCGGCTGTGTCGCAATTGTGTGCCATGCACATGGTGGGTTGGCCTCCTGAGGGTTAAAGTGTTACTAAACCCACAACAGTAAAATTAGTTGGTATATGCACTAAAGAATGCTTGTTATACTCACTGTGGAACCTAAGGGGTTAATCATCTGCATTGTGTAAAAAGGCTGTTTAATCCTGTCTTCTCTGATACTCCCCTTCTTCCACTGTCCCCAATCCATCTCCTGATAAGACATAGCCTTTGTAGTCACTCTGCACATGTTCAGTTTGGTGTGTATTACTAGAGAGTTTTTTTCTTTTTCTTGGGAGGGTGCATGTGATCAGCACAGGGCCAATCAGCACTGTCCAGACAGAGGGTCAGGGGTCCTGCAGCCTCATAGGGCAGTCAGAGGAGAATGAAAACTCCTCCTACAAGCTTTAACTAGACACTGATAGAAGTCACAAGACTGCTATATACTGCGGATGAGAAAAGGTATTTAGCAGTTTATATTTACTAAAATGATTGCGTCTCTGTGTACCGTGGGAGACCAGATATAGTGACTGCAGGCTCCTGGGTTTAGTAACACTTTAAAGCATATCGCCCAGGGCTCTGAGGAAGAGGAAATCTGCCCTCGAAACGCGTAGCTGTTTGTATGGTCTTCTCACATTTGGGGCTCGTCTAGGTGACCCGGTTGTTTCCAGTACAGTGTGTACTTTGATGTGCCGGATGTTGTGTGTGACTAAATATCTGTCTTTTTATACAAATAAAGCTATCACAAAGGTAATGCGCTAGGTTGTTGCGCCCTCCTTGTTTTTGCAAAATCACCTCTTCACCACCTGTCAAATGCCTTCTGAATAGTGATTCACCTTGGGTCGCTTTTTAGAGGGGTGGTAGTATTGCGCATGTGTGAATGAGCCCTTATGTGTCTCTCCACCCAGAAATTGACAAAGTGCCCTTTGCAAAGTTTCCTCATACATAAGATTGTTATTATCTTATTATGTTCTATCATTATTATGTTCTATCATTATTATGTTCTATTCTCACAGCCTTAGATCATATATCTATTTTACTCTTCGCTCCTACTGGTGCATATCGTCTTAAAGACGTGGTGGCTCCATTTGTTTTCTTATTTAGGCTTTCTTTCTCTTATTTTCACCTGATGATCCGGCCAGTAAATCTGTTGTTTTTCAAAAGAACAAGTTCATTTGCTGATGTATTAGTTACAGGGATGGGGCAAACCATTTAACCACTGACTGGGATGCTTACAATGATCAACTTTTACTTATTTATGTAAAACCTTTATCCCAAAAGGGAAAAAAATGTTTACTGTAACTGCTTATAAAGGTCGGGTTCACATGTGCGGTTTGTTCCTGGGGCCCGGTACGTGTCTGTTCACTGGTTCAGGTGCTATTCAGGTCTGTATTTTTACCTGAATACGCACCTGAACCGGACCCAAACCGCACCCAAACATGAACTGGACCCAAACATGAACCGGACCCAAGCATGAACCGGACCCAAGCATGAACCGGACCCAAGCATGAACCGGACCCAAGCATGAACCGGACCCAAACATGAACCGGACCCAAGCATGAACCGGACCCAAGCATGAACCGGACCCAAGCATGAACCGGACCCAAGCATGAACCGGACCCAAGCATGAACCGGACCCAAGCATGAACCGGACCCAAGCATGAACCAGACGCAAAGACACACAGGACCCTTTTTCAATCCGGACCGCGGCAGCCCCGGACCTGTGTGAAATGGCTTCATTGAGAGCCGGTCACACTCCAAGCATTAACCGGAACCAAGCATGAAGCGGACCCAAGCATGAACCGGACCCAAGCATGAACTGGACGCAAGCATGAACCAGAATCAAGCATGAAGCGGACCCAAAGACATACAGGACCCTTTTTCAATCCGGACCGCAGCAGCCCCGGACCTGTGTGAAATGGCTTCATTGAGAGCCGGTCACACTCCAAGCATGAAGCGGACGCAAGCATGAAGCGGACGCAAGAATGAACCAGACCCAAGCATGAACTGGACGCAAGCATGAACCAGAACCAAGCATGAAGTGGACCCAAAGACATACAGGACCCTTTTTCAATCTGGACCGCGGCAGCCCCGGACCTGTGTGAAATGGCTTCATTGAGAGCCGGTCACACTCGCATGTCATGCGACTAGGATGCGGAGAAACCCACATCCAGTTCGCATGTGTGTGAACCCAGTCTTAGCTGGAGTTTAGCTTCAATTTGTTAGTGTATTTAAATCTGCTAGTACATTTAGCACTCCCCTCCCCCAGATTAACAATGCTGCTGTCTGCTGTGCCTCCTGTACTCGTTCCTCCAGAGTGGGGGCACTCTAATACAGGAGGTGTGTTACTGGCTAGATCACCAGGTGAAAATAGAGGAGAAAAATGCCTACAAAAAAGAAAACTAATGCAGCCACCATGTGTAATGATTGGTATGCTGCAATATATCCCTTCTTTGGGATTTGTGCTTAATACTGCTTTAAAGTAGAACTAAAGGCAAAATGTTTAAAAACATTTTTGGGATAAAGTGACTTATAGCCCCTGCTAGTTTTTTTTTTTTTTTGCCATTTGTGTCCCTTTTGAGGATATTTCCCTTCACTTCCTGGCCCACTGCCAAAACAGGAAGTGACAACACGGGGACCCCTGGTTGTCACCAGAACTAATGTCCCCATTGGAAGATCCTCCTCTCTTCCTGTTCTGGTGACAACACAAACCTTTTTAAAAAAAAATTAAAATACCCCTTTTCACCTTTTTTCATCCCTTGTTGTATCTCAGTGTGGCTGATCTCTTCCAGTCTGTTTGCACCCACTTCCAGCCTACATGCACTCTATCAGGGTGGGTTTCCTGATGATGACAAGAGTGGACCATACATGTGATCCGTGTGCTAAAGCAGCCGCCTGTAGTCTCAATCAGAAGCCCTTATGACAAAGTTGCAAAGTGAGAGAAAGGGATGGAGCGTCGTCACCCTATTACAGGAAGTACCTGAATAAGTGTTTAATGGCAGGATCAAAATCATTCTTTTAATAAAAGCTGCAGATTTAAAAAAAAAAATGAATATGACTTTTAAAGTGACATTACTGTGTCAAAGAGTATATTTGATTTTAATTACATCGATGATATCTCTTTAGCTGGCTGGCTTTGGGTTATACACTATATTGTCAAAAGTATTGGGACACCTGCCTTTACATGCACATGAACTTTAATGGCATCCCAATCTTAGTCTGTAGGGTTCATTATTGAGTTGGCCCACCCTTTGCAGCTATAACAGCTTCATCTCTTCTGGGAGGGCTGTCCACAAGGTTTAGGAGTGTCTATGGGAATGTTTGACCATTCTTCCAGAAGTGCATTTGTGAGGTCAGGCACTGATGTTGGACGAGAAGGCCTGGCTCACAGTTAGTCAGGTTGAAAAAAGACACAAGCCCATCTAATTCAACCAATAAGAAAAAAATAAAAATCGTACAATCCCTTATACACAATTCTATACCCACAGTTGATCCAGAGGAAGGCGAAAAACCCCAGCAAAGCATGATCCAATTTGCTCCAGCAGGGGAAAAAAAATCCTTCCTGATCCCCAAGAGGCAATCAGATTTTCCCTGGATCATCTTTACCTATAAATGTTAGTGCCCAGTACCTTTTCGTATTTGGAGATGAAATCTCTTTTCCTCTAGATGTAAAGAGTGCCCCCTTATCCTTTGTGATGAACTTTAAAGTGAAAAACTCAACACCAAGTTCACTATAGAAATCTCCGCTCTAATTGATCACAAAGATGTTCTATCGGGTTGAGGTCAGGACTCTGTGCAGGCCAGTCAAGTTCCTCCACCCCAAACTCGCTCATCCATGTTTTTATGGACCTTGCTTTGTGCAGTGGTGCGCAGTCATGTTGGAACAGGAAGGGGTCATCCCCAAACTGTTCCCACAAAGTTGGGAGCATGAAATTGATATCTTGGTTTGCTGACGCCTTAAGAGTTCCCTTCGCTGGAACTAAGGGGCCAAGCCCAACCCCTGAAAAACAATCCCACGCCATAATCCTCCCTCCACCTAATGATTTGGACCAGTGCACAAAGCAAGGTCCATAAAGACATGGATGACGGGGTTTGGGGTAGAGGAACTTAACTGGCCTGCAAAAATTCCTGACCTCAACCCCATAGAACACCTTTGGGATGAATTAGAGCGGGGACTGAGAGCCAGGCCTTCTCGTCCAACATCAGTGCCTGACCTCACAAATGTGCTTCTGGAAGAATGGTCAGACATTCCCATAGATACTCCTAAACCTTGTGGACAGCCTTCCCAGAAGAGTTGAAGCTGTTATAGCTGCAAAGGGTGGGCCAACTCAATATTGAACCCTGCAGACTAAGACTGGGACGCCATTAATGTTCATGTGGCATGTGTCCCAATACTTTTGACAATATAGTGTATGTCCAATGGCAGAATATGTAAAGCAATTCCTTATCCTTTCCTGTCCTGGTTATTTTTATTATTATTAATATGCACTTATTCTGTTTTAGGGAACCACTGGATTTCCCAAAGGAGCCACTCTGAGCCATCACAACATTGTGAACAATGCGCAGTATGTGGGGGCGAGGCTTGGGTACGACTGGAGAGGGGTGCGTGTCCTGGCATACACAGCATATGAATTCTCATGTCCTAGATGTCATCTAGAACTGATTTGTCTCTTTGCTGTTCCCCAAGGACTTCCGTGTCGCACTTCCTGTGCCGCTGTACCACTGCATGGGCTCTGTGCTGGGCAGCCTCACATCCGTAATCTATGGCCCCACTATGGTCTTACCGTCTCCGAGCTTTCAAGCCCGCGCTGTGTTGGAGGCCATTTCGAAGGAGAAGTAGGTTTGAGAGTTTTATTTTTTTTAATGTCATCTGGTGTGATTTGTTACATTGTTTAACCACTTCAATACCGGGCACTTTCACCCCCTTCCTGCCCAGGCCAATTTTCAGCACTCTCACACTTTGAATGACAATTGCACGGTCATGCAACCCTGTACCCAAATTTGATTTTTATCATTTTTTTCACACAAAGAGATCCTTTTGGTGGTATATAACCACTTCCTAACTGTGCCATAGCCAAAAGATGGCTACAGCTCTGTTGTTTCAGGAGGGCGTCCGTGGACATCCTCCCAAAACCACACCCCCTGGGACGCACATCAGACCCAGCCAATCACAGATCACGGTAAAGAGCCAGTCAAAGTGTCCCTTTACCACTTGATCAGCTGTGTCTGATCACAGGGTAAACAGGATTACCGGATATCGTCAGTACTTTCCTCACGTGATGGCACAGCTTGACGAGAGGAGAGCCGATAACTGGCAATCCTGACAGGGGGCATGTACACAGATAATCGGGCCACTGATCATCAGTGCAGCCCCATCAGTGCAACCAATGCTGCCTATCAGTGCCGCCTTTCAGTGTCCATTACTGTCGCCCATCAGTGCCGCAGTAAGTGCCTCCTCATTAGTGCCGATCAGTACCACCTGTCAGTGCCCATCAATGCCTCCTCATCAGTGCTGTCTATCAGTGCCACCTATCAGTGCCTCATATCAGTGCAGCCTCATCAGTGCCTCCACATCAGTGCGGTCTATCAGTGCCTCATATTAGTTCCAGATATTAGTGCAGCCTCATCAGTGCCTCCTTATCAGTGCCCATCAGTGAAGAAGAAAAAAATACTTATTTGCAAAATTTTATAACAGAAACGAAAAAAAGGTGTTTTTTTCACAATCCTCTTTTGTTTGTTTACCAGAACATAAAACAACTCAGTGGTGATTAAATACCACCAAAAGAAAGCTCTATCTGTCTAAAAAAAAAAAAACATAAAAATTTCATTTGGGTACAGTGCTGCATGACTGAGTAATTGTCATTCAAAGTGTGACCGTGCTGAAAACTGAAAATTGGCCTGGGCAGGAAGGGTGTGAAAGTGTCCGGTATTGAAGGGGTTAACCAAAAGCACTCCAGTCTGACTAAAAGGAGAAGCTGCTCCGCACCGCTGTACCAAAGCTTTGTATTGTCGCAGCGAGGTGCCCTACAAGTAGTCATTTCTGTTCTCTTAACTCCCCACAGATGCTCAAGTGTTTACGGCACCCCAACCATGTATATTGATATGTTGGCAGAACCAGACTTTGCAACTCTTAGCTCCACTCTCATCACTGGTATGTGACAGGCGGCTTTTCATGTAACTTTGTGAAAAATTAATTTCCCTTTAATAAATGTCAATAAAAAAAGAAATGTGGCATATCTAGATGCCTGTTTGATGATGGCATAAATATTCTAGTGTCCACTTACATTGGTGGTCATTGTCTTGTTTTGTATATTGGTGGTCACTAGGGTGTCCATTTACATTGGTGATCACTGTAGTGCCCCCTTACATTGGTGGCCAGTGTAGTGTCAATTTACATTGGTGGCCAGTGTAGTGTCCAATTACATTGGTAGTCAGTGTAGTTCCTCCTTACATTTCTGGTCAGTGTAGTGCCCAATTGCATTGGTGGTCATTGTAGTGCTCCCTTACATTGGTGGTCAATAGAGTGCTTCTTTACATTTGTGGTTAGTGTACTGCCCCCTTACATTGGTGGTCAGTGTAGTGTCCAATCACAGTAGTCAGTGTAGTGTCCAATTACATTGCTGGTCAGTGTAGTGTCCAATGACATTGGTAGTCAGTGTGGTGTCCAGTCACATTGGTGGTCAGTGCAGCGTTCAATGACATTGGTAGTCAGTGTGGTGTCCAATCACATTGGTGGTCAGTGTAGTGCCCTTTTACAGTGATGATTTCTTTCTTTCATTGCCTGTCAGTGTGGTGTCCTGTTACATTGGTGGTCATTGTAGTGTGCAATTACATTGGTGGTCAGTGTAGTGTCCCCTTACATTGTTCTCCAATGAATTGTGCCCTTACATTTGTAGTCAGAATAGTATCCCCTTAAATGGGTTCTCAGTGTGGTGTCCAATTACATTGGTGGCCAGTGTAGCGCTCCCTTACACTGAGTACTGTCCCTTTTGCTTTTTGGTGTGGTGTCCCATTACATTGGTGGTCATTGTAGTGTCCCCTTATATTTGTAGTGTGTAGTGTCCAATTACATTGGTGGTCAGTGTTGTCCCCCCACCCCCTGCCCTATATTAGTAGTCAGTGTATTGTCCCCTTACATTAGTGATCAGTGTAGTTTCTTTTTACATTGGTGGTCTGTCAATTGTCCACTTACATTGTTGGTCAATGTAGTGTCTTCTTACATTGGTGGTCAGTGAAGTGTCTTTTTACATTGGTGGTCAGTGAAGTGTCTTTTTACATTGGTGGTTAGTGAAGTGTCTTTTTACATTGGTGGTCAGTGTGGTGTCTTTTTACATTGGTGGTCAGTGTGGTGTCTTCTTACATTGGTGGTCAGTGAAGTGTCTTCTTACATTGGTGGTCAGTGTGGTGTCTTCTTACATTGGTGGTCAGTGTGGTGTCTTCTTACATTGGTGGTCAGTGTGGTGTCTTCTTACATTGGTGGTCAATGAAGTGTCTTCTTACATTGGTGGTCAATGTAGTGTCCCCTTATATTTGTAGTCAGTGTAGTACCCCCTAGATTTGTGGTCAGGGTAGGACATGCTTTACCTTGGTGGTCAGTGGAAAAGCGCTTTCTTTATATTGGTGGTCACAAAATGGGCTCCCTTACATTGGTGATCTGTGTAGTGCGTCCTTACATTTGGGGTCAATGCAGGGCACCCTTTACCTTGGTGGTCAGTGTAGTGCCTGATTACATGGTCATTATAGAAGTGATCCCTTACATTGGATGTCAGTGTCCTCTGGTGGTCAATGTAGGCAAGAGATGAATCTGCCATTACTCCACTGCTCAAGGAACCCTTAACAACCTGGGGTGGAACACCGGAGCTCTGTAGATTCCTTGTTGAGCCAGGCTGGTTTAGGAACGTTCAGGCAGTGTATGGTGGAGTGTAAACTTTTAAGCCACCCCCTCCATGCACAGTTACCTCTCAACTACCAACATCCCTATGTGCATTTACTGGGAACAACACACTTCATTTCCGTTACCTGGGTCAGTGATCGCCCTCCACAAAGTATACCAATAGGCCAGGGCTTGACAAAATTTGCTTTCAATCTAGGAGCCAGCTAAAAAAGTTAGGAGCCATTTTTTTTTTAGCGTAGTGTTGGGTTGTCAGCGCCCCCCGGGGTAAGGCAAGTAATTTGCGCCCCTTAACCCTAACCCAACATAACACCGTTACATCAGGGTTATAGTCTGGCCAGAAAGAGTGACACTAAAAACCTGATATAGGGGGGAAACTCCTCATTATGCCTAATGCATCGTGACTGCGGCATGTAAAACGCCCTCATCTGCTGCCTAATGGAGCCTAAGTGTGGCCATTGGTGGGTGGCAAAAATATGTCTCTACTACACATTTTTACCACCTAACTGCACATCTGAACTAAACCTTTGTGACACTTTAAATAAAATACAGAAAAAAGGTGATAGAAGTATTCCAGTGCTGCTGATCTTCTGCTGCTTTTTTGCAGCCACTTCCTGCCTACATGTGTCCCCCACAGGGACTGTTCATTGGTCTGCTGGGTTTCCGGTCACCATGAAATACTGGAGCTCAGCTGCACATAAAGAGTGGTAATTGTTGATGGTACACAGGGCTTTATCACAATTTTGTTGCTTAGAATAGAGATCACGATTCTCGCGGTGTAACCTCATCTTTCACATTCTACAAAAAAAAAAATGGGCTAACTTTTTACTGTTTTTTTTTTTTTATTCATTAAAGTGTATTTTTTCCAAAAAAATTGCATTTGAAAGAGCACTGTGCAAATACCGTGTGACCTAAAATATTGCAACAACCACTATTTTATTCTCTAGGGTCTCTGCTAAAAAAATATAATGTTTGGGGGTTAAAAGTAATTTTTTAGCAGAAAATACTGGATTTTTACTTGTAAGCCACAAATGTCAGAAAAGGTTTAGTCTTTAAAGAGGAACTGCAGTCTGCTCACATAATTTGTAATAAAAACATCTTTCTCCTACGTTCACTGACAGACGCAGCTCTTCATGACTTTGTGGGGTTTTATGTTCGTCCTACCAGGAGTTAACTAGGCAGGGAAAAGAAATCAGCTGGCCCCTCCCCTGGGGGCCGTCCTCTTTTCCTACATTAAAACCCCCCTCACAGAATAGCTCTCCAGTTTCAATGCCTAGTTTGCAAGGAGTTGACCTGGCTTCCCTATAGGGAACTGCGGTCCTATTGTGACCATTTTTTCTTTTGTATTTTATTGTTTATTTTCTTTTGGCTGCAATCAAGATGATCTGCTATCAAGAAGCCAGTCGGGGCATCGAGAGTCTTCGTGCTCTGTACTTTCCCCGACCTGGCCAACATGATGCGAAGCCGGCCCCAACACAGGGACCCTCCGCATCTTACCCGTTCCGTGCGGGTGGCCCGGGGCGAGATCCCCCATTTTGGTCCCGTTCCCGATTCGTTCGGCAGGGTGACCCTGGGCCTGCAGCGTACCCCCCGCCGAGGGTGGAAAGTCTGCATCCGGGTGGCTACCGTGGCGTCGGACTGGTAAGTGAGCGCCCTGCCTTCCTCCCCGCATGGGGAGTGAAGAGGGTCCGACGTCCGAAAATGCAATTTTTTTCACTGCTCCTGTAGCTGCCCAGGGTAGCCACCGGTGGGAATCAGCCTCTCATCTTGCCCCCTCCCGCCCCCCTCCCCAGTGCTGTACCTTCGTTCAGCCTTCTCGTCCAGCATCGCCATGCGGTCTTTCGGCCGCCATTTTGCGGCGGACCGCCGCCATTTTGCCGTAGCCACGGACATTTCCAGTCTATGGGGCTTTCCCTCTAGCGCTCGGAGCGGCCATATTCGGTACTGCACGTTGCCTGAGAGGTGTGCTCACCCTCTAGTGCTTCCTGGCGGCCATCTTCACTGCATGCTCTGCATTCTACACGTGGCTGCAGCTTCTTCTCACAAGAAAAAGGCGGCTGACAGAGGCAGTTCTTCTGAACGATCGGCGCTATCAGGCAGAAAACCGCAAGTATAGCTGGGCTCCCTCTGGGTACTGGTGGCGGTGGGGTGCTGTCCTCTTTTCTTCAGCAGGGTCTGAATAAGCAGTTGGCTTTGAGTACTCTTAAGGGCCAGATCTCGGCCTTAGCCATACTTTTTCAGAGACCTTTGGCTTCGCATTCCCTGATTCGTACCTTTGTACAAGGTGTGCGACATGTGGCATCTCGGGTGAGATCCCCGATGGCCCCGTGGGATCTGAATCTGGTGCTTTCTGTTCTTTAAAAACCACCTTATGAAAAGATCAGGGAGATCCCCTTACAACTGCTGTCGCAGAAGGTGGCCTTCTTGGTTGCCATCACTTCTGCCAGACGAGTGTCGGAATTGGCTGCCCTATCGTGCAAGTCTCCTTATTTGGTGATACATAAGGATAAGGCGGTCTTGCGACCCCTTCCTTCTTTTCTTCCAAAGGTAGTCTCTTCTTTTCATATCAATGAAGATATTGTTCTACCCTCATTGTGCCCTCGTCCATCGCACCCAAAGGAATTCGAGTTGCATACCTTGGACGTAGTTAGGGCCTTACGGGTGTACTTGGCTGCTACAGCTTCTTTTCGTAAAGCTGACGCCTTGTTTGTTCTGCCAGAGGGCCCGCGCAAAGGTTTGGCGGCCTCTTCGGCAACGATTTCTCAGTGGATTAGAAAAACCGTGACCCATGCGTATTCTGTTCGGGGCAAGGTTCCCCCTTTTCCGGTCACGGCTCATTCTACCCGGGCGGTTAGTGCTTCCTGGGTCTTCCGACACCAGGCTTCGGTGTCACAGGTGTGCAATGCGGCCACTTGGGCCTCGGTTCACTAAGTTTTATAAAGTTGATGTGTTTGCATCTTCGGATGCTGCTTTTGGCCGCAAAGTTCTGCAGGCGGCAG